>JAAGVU020000015.1:2133471-2147724 GCA_011763525.2 Mormyrus iriodes | reverse complement strand
TGCTTGCTCAATTTCGGGGGGGTGGGGGGCACAGAGTAAATTTAACCGTCCTCCTGAAAAAGCTACAAGCAAGGGACCCAACCCTCGTAGAGGCAAAAGAAGGAGCACCATCCTTGGCACGATGGGCAGCACCACCCTCGGCATGATGGGCGGCACCACCCTCGTCAACGTCGTCTGTCTGTGACCATAATTGGGGATGTTGTGACATTGCAGCCGGTTAACAAGGGATTCCCAGGCATGTCTGGGCTTTCTCCAGCCCCATACCCACCCCCCACCCTACCTCCATCTCCTACGACCTGACATCAAAACGAAGAAGTGATGCTGGATGGTGCTTCTGTGTCGGGGGCGGGGGGAACATAATTAGCTTAGCATCTTTTTCTGCCCGGTTATTTCATTTTGCATGTAATAAGAAGCTGGATTTAAAGCCACCTCTGTGATGGACGAGAAGGCACTCTGGGGTTTGGGGGGGGAATTTGGGAACAGTACCATTTGTTCGTAACTAATGATACATGGCCCTACAAAGTCCATAGCTCCGAGCACGGCATAATTCGGCATCACTCACTACAAACTTCTATTCAATGACTGCTGTCATTTCAAAACACCTAGTCAGCAACAAGAACTCCACAGGTTCTCCGGAGCTTTATGCCTCTCGCCGAACTGCCCTGCTAACATCACCGGCAGCTGAGAGAGCTCGTAGTGCCAGGACGGACGCAATGGCCGACTTGCTCAAGGTGACAGAGCAGAGGCGCGAGGACAGGCACAATGTCACACTCACAAACTGAACAGTGTAAGAATAAAGGAGGGTTTACCTGCTCCAGACGGAATTCATTGTTCAGGACAGCGCGGAAGCACCCAGAAGAAAAGAAAGTGAAGAAATTAGTCCAAAAGAACAGAGGCCATCACTGTAACAAACTGTAAACAGCCTACAGACACTTCCAGACTCGGCAGGGTGCACAGGCCCACTTAAGAAAATGTCCTTAGTGGAACATTCAGACAAACGCAGACTGAACAAACCACTAGAGAATGCAAAAGAGAAAAATTAAAGCTTGCACCCTCTTTAGAACCAAACGTGCTTCGAGCTCTGCGTGCAGGAGAAGGCATGATCGAGTATAGGGGCGCAAACTCCACGCACACAGTGGGGGAAGGGAATCGAACCAACAACCCTCAGGGGGAGAAGTTACAGCGCTTCCCACTGAGCCATTCACCTTTAAGTAAAATAAATGAATAAAAAAAACACTTGAGATAACACTGAGATAAACATCAAAGCAGAGTTCATTACTAAACCAAAAATAGTGGTTTTCCTGTTGGCTAATCAGAATCTTCTACTTCTTGGACACTACGATGGTACTCCAGCACAAACATCCAAGTGAGGGGATGTGTGAACATCTCTGTGACAACACCCAACATTTGTGGGCAAGAACAAACATGCTGCCGACACAAACAGCTGGTAGTTTGCTGGTGTGGGTGGGGCAGGCTCCAGCCCCGCTGCCCCCATCCGAACCCCCAACTTGGGGGGGTTCGGATCCTTTCCAAGAGGAATATTCAGCCCTTTAATCTAAAGGCTGTCCGCTCACCAGCTAAGCTCAAGCAGACAGAGGCCAGTGGCTGTTGGGGGTGGGGCGGATGATGCGAAAGGGGTCCACAAATACCTGAAATTACACTGGAGTTAAAAATGAGAGCCCCTGTAAAACACATCAGGCACGTGAAGAAAGCATTTGCTGATCACAGCGCCTTTAAAAACAGAAAAATACAACAGGAAGACAAATTAAGGGCTTCATGCATCATTCCTCGATTAATACTTCTCAAATAATGTCAGCAGGAAAAACGACACCATGTTACTGTGACAGTTAGTGCAGCCATAATTAAACAGGGCTCAAATGTCCTTAAGGTGTGCAGGTGTGGCCTGTGAGTGGTCAGCTACTGTGAGAAAGATCTGGAAACTAAGAGCTGACATCAGTATAAAAATGGCCAGTGTTGTGTCAGAGCTGAACCCCCTGATCATCCACCTCCAACCCGAACCGTCGCAGGTACGTGTGCGCACAGCGGCAAATGCGCTACGGCGAGTCTCGGCCACTATCTGACAGACAGAGGAGGATCATGAAGCCGAAAGCCCCGAAATGTGTGTGCGGATGACATCACTCTCCTCGACATCACAGGCAACCTCATGACCAGGTTGTGGTGAACAAACGAAAAGAATTGAACTTGAAGGAGAACAAGCCAACTGAAAGAGAGAGCGAGAAAGAGAGAGAGAGAAAGAGAGAGAGAGAGAAAGAGAGAGAGAGCTAAATGTCACTCAATGACTTTCAGACATCAGAGGAACAGTCTCCAAACACGTCAGATGTCCTCTCATGCCGAGCCTTGGCCTTCCGAACTGGGCTTCCGAACTGGGCTTCCAAACTGGGCTTCCAAACTGGGCTTCCAAACTCCTCAATGGCAGCACTTCTCAGCACCTCCGTCTAGTGGTGCACAATAAGAGCAAAGCCAATTTTTTTTTAATTTTTACACTTTGTTTACACAGGGGAAAAATGACACTAAAAGTAGGACCCGGGGCACTAAATTTGCCGAAGAGCCCCCCCACCCCCCGGAGCGGGGAGCATTTCATCACTCTGAGATCTGTCCTCCAAATACTCATCCTGCCAGTTACTTTTCCCAGTAGGCTAATGCTTAGACGTCAGCTATGAGGCCTTGCAGCTGCAGCGACCGGGTAATCCAGAGAAATTTCCCAAAGGGAGGGACCCCAGAAAGCTCCTCCCAGGGGAATATCAGCAGCCTGCTGGGAAGAAGGTGATTCGCTGGGCCGGATGCTGCCTTCTGTGCAGTCATCTTCCCGAAAGTAACGATGCCTTTCCACCGGGGACTACACGCCAGTCGGCAGCTCATGGATGGCTGTGTTGCATGGTGACAGGCACAATAAGCAGCCTGATTTGGTCCACTGCAGATCTTCTACTGAGTCCTCTGAGCTTAGACCTTTAACCTTAAGTGATTCTGAACACTACAGCGTGTCTTGAACCCACCAGAAACTGAAGTTATCACATTCTCCATGTGGATACAGAGTTGAGGAAAGGCCTGTGAAAGATCAGTGGACTTAGACACACTTAACCATGCCTCACCAGCACATGACTTTGCCTACATGTGGCAGTGCGAGACGGAACATGTGACAGGGTCAGCAGTACCGGTCAAAGTCCTTTTGACATCCTAGATAAGCTTCACTGACGGAGCCCCTTGTCCGAGGCTCGTTAAATCAGCACCCCCTCAGGAGATGTAGCTGCCTGTGTCACCTAATGGGCTGACCAACTCAATCATCAGGGCCCTCCGTGAGGCAACCATGACCAAGAGAAGGCCGACTCTCCTTCTGGTCATCATGGTTACAAAGAAGCATCTGACAAAACTTTTTTCACTCTTCATTCTGGGAAAAAGGGAACGGTTTTTTGGTAACCACTAAGCAGGCACCTCCCAACCGCCGTCACAGTGTGGCTACCGAAACATTCCGTAGACTTGCCCATCACCTCCCATCCTGGCGGCCAGATGAAGGGTGAGGGGTTGGCACGTCGCTTCAGCAACCTGCTCCTTCAGCCCGAGGAACGGCCGGTTTCCAAGCTCAAACAATACCTTCTGTCAGTGTATGAGTGCAGAGTCGATGGTGACCACAGCCAGAGTAAACAGCCACTAAGTTCTGGTTTCCAGGACTGTTGTTCTAGTACACATATGCTGCTCCGCAAGGGCCTTTCAGACAGCGGAGTGTGGGCGGCTCACGGGCGCGTGCCCAAGGCCACAAAGCAGCTGGCCATCCTGGCAACGGTGTTGGGCATCCACGAGGACGGGCACTCGACTCCTAGAGAGGCTGTGCCGACCCCAAAAGAGGGGCAGCACAACAGGTCAGGAGTGCCTAGGAAGCAGCACAACTCAAAGCAAAGCCCTCAGCCCAATAGGGCATCCTACTTGCAAATGGTTCACCTCTGACGTTTGAGGACCTGGGGGGGGGGCACTTTTGGAGGTAGCTACCACTAAGAGCCTCACATTTTCACCCAAGGTCCTGGCCGTGAACCCCCCCCCCCGCCCACAACTTGTTGGCGGGTGGAGGCTGGAACTATAAACATGTTGTCCGACTTACAACCAGACTATTGTTGGAGCTTGTGTTGCGTACAACACCCTTCATCCACTCATACAGCCTCTATACAGACCCGGGACCCTCAAGGCTGCCCAACAGCCGCCAAAGGCCATGACTAAAGCTGCCCCCCCTCCCAAAAAACACCAGCATGCTCTGTCCTTCAACCCACACTCTCATAAGAATGCGAGTGGTACCCCACGCCTGCGAGGACGAAGACAAAATGCAGACCGCTTTCCCCAACGGCTGAGTCAGCCCAAACTGATTGGGTGAGGCTGCCTCTATGGAAGAACGGCACACAGGATGGTGGGAGCCCGAAAGGAGAGGCGGGTAAAAGGAGCAGAGCACGCCAGCAAAAGCGAAGGACCAGGCCTTACGGCAAACACAACGAGGGTCCCAGTATGTCAGATCAATGACTGCACCACCCAACAGGGCAGCATTAAGAAGACAGCAGACTAAGGTTGCCTCTGTTAGTAGATACTTCTGCAGATTATACCCATTAATTGGTTAAACAGGTCCACTACAAACGAAGTCTCTCCTGTGATCTGAAGTGATTAGAAAACCAGGTCTTTAATGGCTACGCCACTTGTGAACAAAAGTTACAAAACTCGACAAACACGCACACACCGTGCCTTCAAGAGATCCTGACCTAAACACCTAACATGACCAGAATGAAAGCGACAGACCCGGCTAGACAAAGTCGGCCACCCCTGGACTTCCATGATTTCAAATTTCAATGAAAAACATTCATCCTCCATCCATGCATTAATTTTCTGTAACCGCTTATCCTATTTGGGGTTACAGGGGGGTCTGGAGCCTATCCCGGAGGCTACAGGCACAAGGCAAGGGACAAGCTAGGATGGATCGCCAACCCATCACAGGGCACTCAATGAAAAACAACCCAATTTAATTTCAGATAACCAGGAAATACGTGGGCAACTAAAACCTTCAGCTAAATCTATACGGCCACAGAGCATTCAAAGGCAAAGCCACAGTGTGAAAATGAGCCACATTATAATGTAAGCCCTTATTTCTCTATAAAGAGGTCTTCCATCCACTCAAAAGCCATCTTAAAACAGATATCACTTAGCCTAAATCTCAGCCATACAATAAGGCCAGCGGTGTGCTGTTTTCCAGCAGCGCCGAAAAAGCGAACGAATTATCCCGAAACGAAGAGGATGGCAGTCATAAAATGTCATGGGGGCTTCACACGCCCCCAGTCATCAAGAGGCGCGACTGGGCAGGACTAGAGATGAATTGTCTCCTTTGCACTGCTTATTTTGTTGAAAGTAAGGAGGGACGATTAAGCACCCAGCATGGGTGGTTACGAAAGACACTCTCTGCTTTCCGTGCCGTCGTGAGGGGGTTGGTGGGGGAGGGATCTTCTCAAGATGGCAGCAGAGAGGAACATGGGAGGGGCCAACAAAACGCTAGGTCGTTCATTCAGGCGCTGAGTTACATAACAGCAATTGGAGCGTCCCTCTGTAGTAAACACTCCTCCCCGGACCTACGTCTAAACAATAATCCTCTTAGCGTGTGGCAGGGGAGACCAAGCACAGGGGAGAGACAGTATTAAGAGCGTGTAATCTACAGCATCGGAAAGGGCACAACTACAGGTGAGGGGACTGAAGAACTAAACAGCCAGGCGGGGTATGAAGGAAAGGCCCTCAGCTGAGCTTTATGGGGTAACTCAGGAAACTAGCACAGGTATTCGAGGCCCCACGCTTAACCGAACAGAAACCATGCTCTCACCACCACCCCCCAGAACTTTTACTCTTCATAAAATGAACCTGTTACATCCTTTTAATCTCGAGTTTTGAAGGCCCTGGCAGAACAAACTGTCTGCTATTCCACTAAACAGCCCTGAACCAGAAAGACAACCCCCCCCTACCCAGTGAGAAACTGAAAAAGGAAGTGTGGGTGGGGCCCAGGGCTGTGTTTATAGCCGGTCCAACTCAGTCAGGAGAAATAATCCTGGGACTCTTGTTCCTCTACTCCGCACCCTCCAAAAAGGAAAAATGGGGGTAAAAAGAGCCTGTTATTGGCTGGATGGGTTTTCGATCACCAATTCGCCGATGGATAAACCTGGCAGGATCTGTGCTCGGGCTGACAGGACGGACAGCCACACCGGCACCAAGAGGACATAGCCTCTGGCCCGAAAACCGCACCGTGCAAGTTGGACAGAGTCATGAATCCCTTTTTTTTTTTTTTTCCCCCCCCCTTTTTGGGAAGTTCCCCCCCAGTTTGGTGGCACGGCTCTGGGGGGGGGGGGGGGGGGGGGGGGGGGGGGGGGGGGGTTTAGTAGGTGGGGGCGCGCTGGCTGCACGAATGAAAAAGCCCGTTTGCTAGCAGTTCACCCAGATAGCACGTAACTGTGAGACACCGGTGGCCTTGGAGGACACCAACATGCCCGCCCTTCCCCCACACAAGCCTCGTTCCCCTAAAGCCCAGTACAGCTGGAGTGGATTTAAAAAAAGAAAAAAAAAAGTACATGATACCTTGACACCCAGAGGGACACTACCCAGCATTCCAGAAGGGGGCTAGGGTATGGATCCCTCTGAGATTAAACCACAATCCCCAGGCCCGTGTACTTCTCAGGACTTTCCAGGTTGTGTGTCATCAAGCCGTATTTATTTACAAAGTCGGCGTCCTCTCGCAGTGCCCCGAAGGCACCGGGCTGCGGGATCCGGCCCCTCCCAGCCGGCCAGCCGGCGAGGCCAAAGCCCACGCCCAGACAGGCCTTTCGGTGAGATAATACACATTACGTCACAAAGGTGCGTGCAGCTGCCTCTCGCCTCTGCTGTGGGTCCGATCAGGTGCCACGCTCAGGTAAACACGCTGGAAAGATCATCACCGACCCGAATTGCAGAGAGGCAGAGATCCAGTCCCCCCCGCGTCTAAATACCTTTACGCGCCTAACATCCAACACCTGATGATGACCAGAGAGACTCTGCCACGTCCCTGTGCTTTTGCTGATGGCCCGACCTGCCCTGTAACGTTATTTCCTACGTAGGGAAAGAGAGCAGCTTTATTCTGCTGTCGCAAGCTAACAGTGGGTGGGGGGGGGGAAGCTGACAAGGATCCAAATGTGTGTTTCCTCAAACCAGCAAGTGTCTCCATAAAGGAGCCCTTCACCCACTGAGCATCGGACGGATATAGCTGCATAGGGGACATAAATAACCACAGGTTTGCAACCTGGGCTAATCGTGGCCAGAGCAGCAAAATTAGCTGCAAGATTTACCAACAAACTCAGCGACGTCTTTTTAGAAGCCCTGATTTCAGTCTAAATTTCTCTGCGTGTTAATTTACGATGGGGCAAGGCAGCCATATTGATATGGTCTACAACGCACAAGGCAGAAAATAACTCCTGAGGATTCCAAAATAGATTCTCCAAAGTGCAGAAATTTAAAAATATTAGAGATGAAATAAATCTGCTCAATATACATCTGCAGACTGCTATCTTCAGGGCCTGAAATGTCCTTTTTCTGTGCCAGTTTTTAACAGTGCCCCCCGCCCCCCAGCTGCCAAGGTCACGTCAAGCAGAAACACGCCTCCTTCCCACCGTCACGCCCTCCCCTGATATTAGCTCAGCTGGAGCCCTCGGTCAGCCATGACCCTAACCCGGCTTTGAGAGCTCCACCTGTGCACTGCAAGTCTAAGCACCTTGTGGTGATTTCATGATTTTATTTCCCCTTTCCTGTTTTACGCAAGGCCTGATGGAAAGAGAAAAGCCGGCATAAGCGGACAGGCTTTCTCCCTCCGTCTAAAACGACGAGCACAGGCGAAAAGCAGGGCTGAGAAACCATCCGACATATTGGCAGGGAGATGGTGGTGCCAGTGTCCTCCGAGTCCACCAGGAAGTGATGTGGGCCAAGGTGTAAAGCCCTCCCCCGACCCCCAAAAAGACGTGATGTGACACCCCGCCCGACTGCATCACTGTCACATATGTTCAGTGTACGTCACGTCGACACCGACCCCCAATCCACCGACAGGGCTAACAGATGTGGCAGCTGCTGGAATGCCCTCCCGGGAGGCCCAGGCTCCACCCCATCACCGTGCCCTTCCTCCCACCAACCACAATCCCTCCCTCCGTCACATGAGGAGGCAACAAAAAACACAAATACTTCCGTATCCATTCGGACACTGCACTCCAGACTCAAAACTAACCTCTATGTTAAGTACAAATGTAAAGTCATCCTAAACTCGTCAGGCGGGTAATGCAACAATGTATCATCAGGTTAACATTACACTCGTCTGGGGGTGCGAGAAAAGAAATGAAAGTCAGGGTTCCTGCAGACACTGCGCTGGGGAGAGAGATCATTGCAATTCTTCGGGCATTCTTCAGATTCTTATTTAGACTTAACTAACTTCGCAAAAGACACCTTTCAGCAGTGATATGTGCAGCTTACAGTTTAATAACTTAACACCTAAATTACTAGCACATTTCACTTTAAACGCCTCCCTCAAATCCATTTCTGCTGCTTGTACCATCGACCAGAATCACAGTCGCTTATTAAATCAGACATATCCTGCTTCAAGAACTTATTTTATTTATGTTCTAGTGGTCCACTCACTTTAGCAGAGCGCTGAACACTTTGGTTTTACTGTAGGAGCTACAAAAAAAAAACAATTTGTCTTCTAAAAAAAATTGGAAGATGACCACCTCTAACGTGGAGTGTCAGCTGTGGTCTGGGGCATGCTAAGATCCCAAAAACGCATTAAATGAGTCATTCTGCTCCGCTGTCAACAACCACAGCCAAGAAGGGCTTTTCAGTAAGGATTGGAGGGTGAGGCTGACAGCCAGCCGTGAGACTCTGAGTCGACCTGCAGAAACACACGCCGAAAAACAAATGCAGAATTCTGGAATGTTAGTGAGAGAGTAAGAACAATAACACAATAAACGATAAAACGAAGCATATTCCTATCAACAATACACCCATGTTTCTAGCGAAGATGACACACCTCTTCCGAGCTAAAGCCAACACACATTACCCAATATTTCTGAAAAGCGTGCAAGTTTATTCCGTCAAGTGCTCGCCTACATTCACCATCCACTTTCCCGGTTTCTTCGTCCTGCCTTAGAGTAAATCATCAATGCGATTTTTGCCGCCTTGTTTTGAGCACAAACCTAAAGGTCTTCGAGGAACGGGTCTTGAGGGGAAAGCAAATCGATTCTCCCAACCTCCGTCATACATACTGCGATGGCCTTTTTAACACGGTGAGAAGGGTCCTCGGAATCCCCCTCCGCGGTAAACACGGACGCAACGATACGTGACAGAAAAAAACGAGCATGTTCATTCGGAGGAGACACTCAGCTCAGGGGCGTCCCCCACATAATATACCAGAGTATTTCCTGTATAAACGGTCATTAGGCAACATAGCAGACAGATTTCCAGCAGGAGTTTGGGTCAGGCTGAAAGGCAGGACTAAACGAACACCTATTTAAGGTAACGACGACAAGGTTAAATGTCCACCTCCTCCGCCCTGCAGGGGAGTGCAGGGTTGGACCTGCATAAACGGACGAGTGCGGTCCATGAGCACAAAGGCCGGGAAAAGACAGCAATGGCGAGGATCTCATTCACGGGTGAGGTTTCTCGTCAGCTCGCTGGGAAAACTTCCCTTCTGGCTTCACAAGAGAGATCGATTTTGTTGCTGATGTGAAAGGCTACTAACTGACAGCTATCGTGGATGGGGGGGGCTTAATAGCGAGATAACTGTTTTAATAAAGAACCGCACGTTGCAGGTGCTGCCCGCCGCATGTCAGAGCCGCTGTATTTCTTTACTGATTCCACACAGCCCCCACCCCCCCCCCACAATCCTGCGGGTAGGGAGAGTTAACAGCTACCGCTACGGCAGCCGCTGACAGGAAGGGCTCATTTTCCCGCTTCACCCTCCCCCCGGATGGTGCAGTCCGGGTGCTAATCCCTTTTTTGCATTGGCTGTTTTGGCTACCGCTCTATCGCCATAACGAATGTAGGTCCAGACACCCTTTCCAGACAGGGGGGAAACACGCCGGGATGAGACAGTACCGAGATGACCGGGTGGTGGGCAGAAAAAAGAGGAAGAGAGGATGAGGTGGCACAGCACTGGCACGAGGGCGCAGAGGAAGCCCCACAACTTGCAGTGACTCTCAGTGGCTCTGAGGGACTCTGAGGGACTCTCAGGGACTACCAGGGACTCCCAGGGCACAGGACACGTGGCAGGAAATGTTCTGGAGGCTCAAGGAGGCTCCTGACAAAAAGCAGGGGCACACAAGGCAGCCTGATCCCCACCAACAGGCTCGTCGACCTCCCAAATTGACCCAAATTAGTCCAGGTCACCGGCATGGCAGCCTCGGGGGGGACAGAGCAGCTTGGCAAATCAAGCAGGAACGAAGAGCAGAGTCAACCTACTCCACCACGGGGAGGCTGGGGGTAAAAAAACATGCCCACCGAAAGTCCAGCTAAACGCCCCCGGATGCGCACAGCCAGTGCCAAAATCCGCCAGCGGAGGCAGCAGAATCTGCACCTCGTCATCCACCATACGCACAAGCCCACGTTTCCAAGACAGACCCAAACAACGCCAACCTAAGCAGCCAGAACTGCTCTGCCTGTAATTGGTCACCGTTGGTCACATGGACTGCATGCGACGCTGCAGCCAGACGAACTCCCAGTTTACGCGGCATGGGTGACCCTGGTATTAATGGTGGCAATTAACACAAGCGGGTAACACAAAAATTTATCATCAGGTTAACATTACACCCATCTGGGGGTGCGAGAAAAAATCTGAAAGTCACGGTTTCCGCAGACACTGCACTGGGGAGAGAGATCACTGGGATTCTTCGCCCTTTGCCGCTGCCCTCCGAGGCCGATGACTCCACACAGGCCACCCCGCAATCGGTGCCATGCTCTGCCTGGGGGAGGTGTGGGGTTAGCAGGTTTAGAGGGATGTAGCTCCTCACACAAATGCACTTGCCTACCAATCGACTCCCCGCCCAGCCTCCTCTTCACCACAGAGCCTCTGCTGCCCTACCAGGTGGAGCCCCTAGCAGGCCATGACCCCAACCCACATGATAGCAAGTCTCCAGTATCACCTTTAACCCAGAGCTCTTTTGATATCCTCCAGCAAAGAAGACAGTAATAGGATTTTCTTATGGAGTGAGGCATGAGCAGGGCTAACCTTATGATTAGCCAGTGATTTGTACTGAGTCTGTGAATGACAGGGGAAGGGGCCAATCAGCTTTTAGCTGAGGCCAATGCCCATATAGACCCGTCCCTTTATACGCCCCCCGCCCCCTCTTGTTTCAACAGCAAACTCCAGACTGATTGTACGTCCCAGCAGGCAAAACCGACAGTCTTTAAGATGTAAATTTATGCGGTGGGGTAACTCCATAGATGGCTAGTCTTCCAAGCCACCTCTGGCCACACCGCCGACGTAACATCCGGCAGTTCCCCCCCCTCCCAAGTTCACTGCTAACGGGCGGTGTAAAAACATAAATTCCATGGAGGCGTCGTTAATGAGCTTAATTAGCAGAGATGGAACGGTATAGAAGTGCAAGGTATCAAAGGTAACAGAGAATGTCATTACAGAAATAATAGAAGTAACGAAGATTCATAAAGAGATGGAAAAAAATGAGCTTTTCCAGAAACAGAAGGCTCGACAGGGCCTCATTATCAGAGGAGAATATCACACACACACCCCCCACAAAAACAGCTTTTTTTAAAGGCAGGGTCACGGAATTCTCCTCCCTTACTGAAATGAAACATTGCCACATTTCCACCATCCACCTCCCACCGCCACCGCCCTCTCCGAATCTTTTCACTTAGCACCAACTTGATATATTGGAGCTGACAGACAGGCCGTCTGCATCGCGGTTGCCATGACGACGGTGCGAGACAGCTCACCGTGTCGAGTCCCGGTCAATGGTCGCGGCATGTCTCTGTGTGGCCAAAACTCTGTTGGCGGCGAGGTTTAGGGCTGTCTAGCATTTCTAGTTTTTGTTTTCGTTTTCTTTGTATTGGCCACCATCACACACCAAGATATTCGCCGATCATTTGAATCAAAGAAAATGAAAGTCACACCTTAAAAAAATGTACTACTACTCATATGAAATATGGAGCAAAAAAACTACAGAGGTATGCAATTTTATGCTTCCATAACAGTTCGTGAGGCAAGCTGTGCAGGAAGGAACATTCTGACAGAAAAACATTTTTCCTTGCATTACTAGCACCTTCCACTGATAGTGCTATAGAGCATGTTACCCCAGGGTGACGGTAATGTGAGGTAACTAGCATGATCAAATCCAATGCCCTAACCCCTCAAGAGTGAGGTTACCCCACCCAGGCGAAGACCTGCAAAATCTAGACATCACCTCAGCCGCTACTGGCATCCACACGATCTTGCTGGCTCCAAGCAAAGAACGCATTTATTAAACAGTTACGTTAAGCAGCCTTATACAGGTATGGAGACGGTGATGAGGCCAGCAGATCCCCACAATCTCCAACAAACAAGAATAATCTGAAAGAGAGACCACCATCATGATAAGCGGAAATCAAAGGCACCGCAGACAGCTGCGCCGTAGAGGACCGACAGCCGCATTTTAAACACGACCGCTCCTCACCAGCATCACGTTCTTTCCTCAAATGTTTTCTTCAGGTAACGGACACCCTCTAGCTCCCGCATCCAATCTGACACGGGCTGTCCATCCCACAGGCGTGTCCACGTGGTGACTGCTCACGGTCTTTGGGTCCAGTCAGAATCAAAATTTCTAATCAAAAGGTGTGCCTACATTTAATAACTGCAATAATATTAGGGAGGCAAGGACAAGTGGTGCAGGATCCCTATTGTTTTTAATATTTTTCTTGCAGTCATTACGAGAAGGGGCACATCATACACACATCACACACACACACACACACACACACACACACACACAAAATGCAGCGTGATACTAATGAGCTCCTCTGGCAAATCTAGGACGAGCTACTCAAAGCTTCTTCAGGGCACCATCGGGGTCATTAACCCACCCAACCCCATCAAAAAAAAATAGGATTTAAAATCCAACATTGTAATCTTAACTATGCTAGTCGGTAATCTTAGAAGCGCAGACTAAGGTTCAAGGGGCTATTGACGTGTGTCACTCCACTCGTTTCCAAGCAACATCAGTCCAACGTGGAGGGTTCATGGTGACAGCCCCCACCCCCTCTCATTCCTGTGAAATATTCATGAAGTTGGCCAGAACACACTGGCCTATGAAAATGGCACCCAGTTTCAGGTTCCCTGACTACCCTACTCCTGCTTTTAACCCCCAACACGAAGCTGCAGAGTTAAACACACCCTCAGCCATCTTTGGCACGTTCCACGGCAGTTGTGGTCCAAACCAGGAACTGTGTTCCTTAGCTCTGCTGTAAATAAGTACCTATTCAAAATACAGGCACAGGGAGACAGGAGACAAAACAAAGCCGACGAAAATAAGGCATGTTTGAAAGCAGACACCGTCCAAGGAGACCGCAAGCTGCTGAGGTATACACACGTGCGAGACACACACTCACTCACTCACACACACACACACACACACACACACACACACACACACACACACACACACATATTTGTATGAAAGAAAAATACAACAAGGCTATGAGAAACACACGACTCCAGTCATCAAGACTTCAATTAAAAAATAATACTAAAGATTTTATATGTAATTTTGAGGGGGGGCAGCTGTATTTTGAGATACATCAGGGGGGCTTTGTCGACTTAACTTCACCGTTAAAAATGATAAAAGCTGTCCTTTCTACCTTTTGGCACGTGCCACAAAACTCAAGTGCACCCAAGGAGACACCCACCAATCAGTCATCCCTCGCAAGGCCAGGGAAGCAGAGTCGTGGTCATCTGGAATGTCAGCGCATCGAACCCAGAGCCTAGTTTCATCAGAGAAGGCACAGGGACCCCCCTCCTCTTCCACAAGCCACAGGTGGCACCCCCTCCCCGGGGTGCTGACAAGGATGATGCCCTTTCAGGCTGTGAAGGCTTAGCGACTTTGGACGGGATCATGGGGGGGGGGGGGGCCTCTGGCTCTGCCCCCCCCCCCCCCCCCCCCCGGGGGCCGGCCCGGCTCCCCCCCCCCCCCCCCGGGGGCGGGCCACCCCCCCCCACAGGCCCAACCC
>JAAGVU020000015.1:2103389-2126275 GCA_011763525.2 Mormyrus iriodes | reverse complement strand
GCCCGCGGTGCAGCCTCGGCCTGTGCTTACCCGCCGTCGGGCGGGGGGGGCGTGTGGGGGGGCGGGGGCGAGGGTGGGGGGTATGGGGGCTGGGGGGGGGGGGGGGGGGGGGGGGGGGGTCATTGTAATTCAGCATTTTTGCAGTTGGTTCCCTTCAATCTGAAGATTCTTCTCTAACCAGTTAGAGAGTCTATTTTTTTAACCCTTTATCTAGCAAAGGGTCACAGAGAATCTAGAGCCCAGGCCCAGTTAACACGGAACGGAAAAGGCAGGGAAGCCCTTGGACGGGCTGCCACAGAGAGCCCATGCTCCCAGGACATCTTGTAGACTCCTCTGGGGAATTTCCGACAAAAATACCGCCAACATGGGGCAGCTCCAAAAATAACCAGGTGACACCATGACAGCCATTAAAGCCCAAGCAGTGAAGGTTGGGTTTGAATGGCAACACCGCCTTCCATAAGGAACAGTCTTCCTTAGGACACCCCCCACCACTCCACCCAACTCATACAGATCACGAGGGAGAAAGATACTCGCAGTCAGACTGACAAACTTACATCAAATCCCCCAGTCTCCTTTAATAGCCTATCATTTAAAATGGTTAATCTAATTTTTTCAGTACATTAACAAAGCCGAGTGTTTGTGCTGAAAACTAGGTCCCACGGGAATTCAACACACAGCTGGCTGTGGATCCATATAGCGTTCTGAATTTACCGAATACATCCCCATAGACTCAACATTGAGGACTTCTGAACAAAAAGTACAAATATATAAATATAAAATTCCAACAAACTGCGAAACGTCATGCTGGCTCACCTACGGGATGGAGCGTGTGACTTTCAGGCTCGTTTTGTACAGCTGGGGGCCATTTCAATCCCATTCATAAAATGTAGGTCATTTCATCTTCCATCTATACCAAACTCTGAAGATCTATTGCTGACCATCCAACAGACCTAAAGGAACATAAAGGTAACAAAGGACTTCGACTGAAGGCCAGACAAAACTGAAGACCTTTTGAAGATCTCTTATGGCTGAGATGAGTCTTTCAAGTTGGCTGTAAGTATGAGAAAACAGCAGATATTGAATGAGCTAATTCACAGGAAGAACAAAGTGCTCAACTTTTGGGCCTTTGTATATTTCAGTTTTACAACTCAGTCCTTGTCTTTAACATCCCAATTTAATTTCTCTCTCAAAATGAACCAGTCAGTGAAAGTTAATTAAACCCAAAATTAATACAAGATCTAATTTCAAGAGACTACAAAAAGTGGTCCTGTTCATGCACAATTCTTGCATCCCCTACGAGAATGGCTGGGGAGCTCTCAATGGCGACTTCCCTTTACCTCCATCACAGCGACAAACTAAATACGCCCTAGCGTAGGCGACAGCCAGGTTTTGCTTCTTGACATGGCTTCCAGAGCAAGATATCTGACAGCATGAAGGTAGATACAGCCATCTGTGATGAGCAACCCGTTAATGCACCTTCACAGGCCAACTGTGATACTGGGTCATAGGAACAGGCCTGCTGTACCTCCAGGTGGGGTGACACCAAGTCCTGCTGACACCCCTTAGCTGAGGAGGCCCACGTTCCCCCTCAGGGGGCAAATCGCACCAATACAGGCTCTACTTAAAATAATGTTCAATCAGTTTTCCCCAAAGCAAATAGGCTCAAGGAATTCGCACATCAAACTGGATCCACAAGTGAACGAACAGTCTACACTGTTTGGTCAGGCTTCTGGCAACAATCATTGCATACAAAACCACATACTTGTTTGCTGTGGTAGTAGATAAAATAGAGTATGTGAAGTGAGCAGTATGTCCGAATCCTCAGTACGAATGAGACAATAGGCAGACGAACCCAGGACCCAGGAGTCGTGCTACATTCTGTGAAATTTCAAAAGCGTGCAACCGATGGGCATTACACTATCCCACAAGACCACTGGGGCAGCGGGGAACGCCGCTTACTCAGACATGTTTGTCAAGATGATGGAGGAATAGCAGCTTCTGTACAGAATTAAGTAGAAACAAAGAATCAATTACATAAGTTGATTCCTATACGTATTTTTCTCGTTGATAGTTTTAAACAGTCTTTAACTTTCGAGGGGGGCGAGATACGCCATTGGAAAACAAGCAGTTCGGACGATATGCAAGATGGCGACCGCAATATATCCAAGTTCATGCATATTGTACATACTTCATTAACGGTCGAGTAACAGATTTCTAAAAAAATTCAGTACATACTGCGTAAGTAAGTGGGTTAATTTCGCCAAGGAACTCAGCGATGAATGAGGCTCTGACTTACCAGCCAACCTGGTAATAAAAAGGATCTTTTATCTGAAAGGTTACTTGCGGGGAACATTAATTGATCATATGGAACTGTTGCGTCTCTCAGTCACTCAAAGCAGCCCTGAAGCGACCCTCTGGGTGCGTCTGATTTGTTAAAAAAAAAATGGAAGGCAAGAAAAGACTGCAGTGACACGGGGGGCCGAGAAAAAGGTTCCCCAGAACAAAGCACCTCAAAAACGTTCTGGAACCCAGTCTAGCAAGTCTACGTGCGTGCCGCTTCATGTGTGTACGTGTTAGCGAGCGGCAGGGCACACACAGCGGCTGAACAGATAACAGTCTGAAAGACGTGCAAATGACAAGAATCCTAACCGGCAGACAGAATATCATTTGTACAAAATGAAACAGCATTGTAATACTGCTGGATGTTATAAAAGACACTCAGTGTGGCAGGAGCAACAATCCCTTAGCTGGTCGGACCGCTAACATGTTTTCCTGCCTTAGACAAACCCATGACCACTTTTAAAGCAAACATGTTTAAAGCAAACAGCTGTGGAATTCTGGGTCCCTGCATCTCGGTACCCTGACAGAATACCAACCCAAATGGATCACAACAGCCCCTAAAAGCTAGATTGGCTCTGTGAATCTTCTCCCCCTACCAAATTTGTATCCATTACCAATACTTTCAGGACAATGGGGAGTAGGCATGATGCTGACAAATGAGTGGCCATTAAAGCAGCACGTTCCCATTATAATGAGCTGATACGAGCAACGTGACGTGCCACTCTCTCAAGATACCGCACGCCAGTGTTCTTCGCGAGGGGCTTAAAGGTGCACAAACACCCCATAACACCACCTCACCAGGCAGCTCTTAACTCTGCACCCCAATGAAACTGCCTCTCCTCGTGCCAAAGTCTCAATTACAAAAAATTATCCACAACAATGCCAAGAGGACAGTGCAGCCATTAAAGGTAAGGGCTTTCAATTTAGACCCAGCAATTACTTAATTACTTAATTAAAAATGTTAGCATAGCTGTTGATAGGTTTGGGTACAAAGACAGAGGCTGTGTTTGAATTCAGGGCCTGGACCCTTCTACGAATACATTCGAAGACCAAATGTGTCACAGCAGCCCCACAAGGCCGTCCCGTTTGGAAGGCTCCTTCAGATGCAGTCTAGAAATGCGTTCAAATGCATTCTTAGCAGCCCAACATATCCCAAGATTCATTGCACAGAGGTAAAGTAGGAGTGTCCCGGCTAGGCGAAAGGGGCGGTGCTTCGTGACTCAAGGATAAGGGGCGGGAACAGCTGGAGACGCAAAGAGGAAATTATCCGTTGGTCAGACTGTTCCATTTCACAATGCTTTCTGTTCGACCTTCAAAGAAGGCACCTTACAAAGGCCCCTTAGGCCGCGTCCGTGGAAGGATTCAGCTACTGAATTAGGTGACAGCTAGAGCTTCTCAGAGAAGCAACAGCACACAGCTTGCAAGGAAAATCCTGACCCCCACCCCCCACCAAATCCCCACACAAACCAGTGGTGTATCGCTGTGTGGGTTAGGTGCCCATGACCGGAAGGTCGCCGGTTCAAATCCTGTGAGTGGCAATGTAATTTCATAGTTGAGCCCTTAAGCCTGCTTGCTACAGGGACTGGCTTGAACCTACTCTTTCAACTGTAAGTCGCTTTGGATAACATAAGCAAATAAATTTCAATGACTAAATTCTAAATGACAGCTGAACAACTTAAGCCAATGCAAGCCCTGATAGCTGTAAGAGTCAAGGTAGTTTCTAGATACTACGCTAGAAACATACAATTCCAACCGCAAGTGACACACCACGGCTGGCTGGTCTCGTCACCATTGGTCTAGCCGTAGGTCTACACTCAGAGCCATCACGCTTACTATGAGGCAACACACAGCCATCAGAACTGTGAACTGCTGCATCATACTACACACAGGGAAACCAAACTGTTTTGAGTGCTGTACAGTGTTTGCACTTCAATACACCATATGAACATAAAACACCTGCCAGGGTCTCAGAGTCAGTCACAGCTGCAGCTCTCTCCACCATGTAGGATTCTGGTGGCTTTGCTTTTATTTAATATTTGTTCCTTGGGGGGAGCGGTTAAGGTACCAAGAAAAAGTAACCACTTAAAATGCTAAAATGCCTGAGGAACCACTAATAATAACAACAACAATAATCATCATCACTGCTGGAGAGTATCGCATAAGCTGCGTTACATAATTAGAAGGCAAATCAGACATGTTTATCTTTTTAAGTGTCTAAAAGGGAGAGGAAGTTACCGACAGTTTACAACAAGGCTAAGTAACTATTTGTGCTCTCTGTATATGAACAGCTTAAAGCAGATTCACTTATTGGAAGCTGATCAAAGTGAAAAAAAAACGAAAACCCATGGAATGAATGCAGGCTTCTGATATTCATACCAACATTTCAAACAAACTGCGAAGAGTCCAGGTGTGTAAAAACGCTACAGAGCAGACGAGTTCTGCTCAGTGGGACGTTAATGTTAATCTCACGGTTAACCCGAACTGGTTCTGAATCTTTGCCAGTATAAATAGGGACTGCAGCACATCTCCAACAATCCACCGCAAGCATTCATTACTTATCCCAAGACTTCTAGGTAGCGCTGGCTACTTCACGCCCAGCGGAGTACCACACACTCCGAATTGAGAGCGTAAAAGCTCGTATGCTGCCAGGGCACAGAATCTGTGGTGGGATCTGCCATCTCAGCATCACAGGTCAATGCCTGAATGTCAGCTAGGGCCTATTTCAGCACCCAGGCAGCCGACTTGTGGCAGGAGAGCGGTCCTGCTCTCCACCCAGGTCACTGGATTCCCAATCCACGGGCCCAGTTCGCCATGCATCGCACGTTTCCCAGCAAAGCAGTTTGGAGATGGGTCACAGCACCTGGACCAGGTACCTATCATGAACACGGAGGGCAGCAACGCAGAGGAGTGCAATTCCAATCCAGTAGGCTTCAGCGTGAAGCTCCAGACCAAAGTGTTCACAGAGCCAGCAGAAGAGCGCTTTGGATTAAGGAGAAGCTCTAAGTTATTGCGAGAGGCTCCGTTGTGGGGTTTCTATTTTAACACTTTAATAAAGTTAACATACTGGACAAGATTATTAGCTTTAAATTGGACCCTACAGAGAGATTCAACCCAGACAATATTTTGGTGCCATTTCTAACACTTTATTACATATATACAGATCTATTGCAGTGACTGGGGTAACAGGCACCACTATGGTGCAACAACCATGTCAGATTCAGTGTTTCAAATGTTTTGTCTCACAGTTCGGGGACCTCCGTGCAAAGCTGGCCAATGACATGCTCCTAAATCGTACCCAGACGCAAGAGTAATTCACCTTTCAGGTCTTCTAATGCTGTTAGGCCTAAGAAAAGCCCCACCGTAAATGAAATGGACGGGTCTATCGATGACATCCGCCCCAGCCTGAAGCGGAGCCTGGAAATTGAACACCAGCACGGGCTGTAACACGGAATCCCCGCTGGCACATCTACAGATGCCAGGGGCCCGGTGGGGGCCCAGCACACCACGGTTTAAACGTTCCCCACAGTACGCCATCGGACCACCCACTCCGGTTAAATACGGGTAAGCGCGCTTCACACTAAGAAAATGGCTCTGGATAATCGGCCCCGCCCAAGGGCCCATGGTGAGGCAGGAGTTCCAGGGAGGGGGAGGGGGAGGGGGAGGGGGGGGCCGGAAGCAGCAAATTCAGCAGGGTCAGACAGGGACACAGGAGGGAGCATGGACAGGTGGTTAAAAAAAACCAAACGCTTCATAAACCCTCTTCAGAGGAGAGAACAGGGTTTAAATCAGGTAACATCCTGTTCTTGAGATCAGGCTGCTGGTTCAAATCCCAGCCAGGAAACTGCCATCACACCCATCTGGAAGTCTATGATCCTGTATCCTTCAGGACGTACATAAATGTACACATGGACATAGGTCTCGTGTATTAAAGATATCTGCTCAACACCTGACAAATCCTTGGGGGGGGCTGGTAGGCATGGTTAATCTGTAGATCCCAAGATCGTTTTCCGCCCTGACATTCCGGTCACCCCAAAACACCCCGCACACGCAGCACAGTGAGTCCAGTACTCACTGGGTGCTTCACGTCGCAGGGGCTGGGAACGTATCCGCTGCATATGGAATTTCTTAAAAACATGTCCACTGTTTAATTTCAAAGTAAACCGGAGGACTTTGAAGCTCTCGTTTTGCGAAAGGGACGGCGCTCTCACAATAACCCGACTAATCTGCTCATAATATGTTTCAAATTAAAGTGTCGATCCGGGCAGGTCATGCAAGCGAGCCTTCGGTGCGAAATTCAAACGTCGTTATGAACGTTTGATCTGCAATAAAACACACGGCACAGAACCGCAAAGATTATTTTAAATATTGCAAAGGAATACGAACAGATATCACCAGACTCTAATGTCACTCAAAGAGGAGCACAAATAATGACTTTTAATGCATCATACATTAGTATTATGGACTTGATTTATATTACTTTCAATACTTAATGCTGATCACAACAGACATTGTTTACTAAAACGTCTTTTACCTTTTCATATTAGCAATAGCGTATATCTGGAGGATTGTACCTTTGATGCATCAATTCGTCACAATCATCACATGACAACAGTGACTTCTCAACCCCTTACCAATACGAAACACTGCTTCAACATGTCTTATATTACACACAGTGACACATACGGTTTCAGAGATTTAGCGCCTATAACCGATACTGACTAAGGAATACCCACGATCTCGGAGACAGACATCTGCACGTGGTCAAACCGAAAGGCGGAATAAAAGCAAAAAGGGACACTGTGTCTTTAAGCGCTAATCCCTCCAAATTTAAGTGTTGTTGCCGACCAGTTAATGGGCGGTTCGGTGGAGCCTCCATGCTACAAAGTGGGAGGCCTGTCTACTGCAATCACTGCTATGCCACACAGCACATTTTAAAGTGATATTCTGCGTGTTGCCTTCATCACTTTGCATGTAAATTAATCGGTATGTTACTAAATGAATACCAGAACAAAAACGGTTTATTTTGCACACAGTGAACCGTGGCATTACACCATACTAATTAATTGCAACTTAGCACAGAGCGACACAATAAGTCTAGTTTCCAGACTGTAGATATTTTGCAGGCGGTGATATTGTCTCACAAAATTAACTCAATATACAGAACTCCAGATACCCACCGCAGAACTTGAGACCTCAGATCCTGGTTTAATATAACAGTGATTGTTATAGACATATCAGGTAAAGAAGCCCCAGAAAGTCCGTCTGGAGGTGGGTGAACAGAATGAAATAGACCAAGCCCTGTCTTCCAGTTATACGTAAAAACAAAAACTATATATATTAAATATACATATACAAATACATACATACATACATATATATATATATGAAAAACATAAGGAGTAGTTGAAAATGCACTGCTCCCAGTGGAGCCTAGGGGTTAAACTTTTTTTTCTTTTAATTATTAATCTCATATCTACCTTCATCCTAAACTTCAGACAATACGGTATGTGGGCTTTACCAAACAGTACTGTTTACTTATCTATTTATAAACGAGATAAAAAGCAATCCAACTTTACAGTGCTTAAGAAACGCGTTAACAGCCGTAATAATAGTTACAAGCAGCGGTCATCGCTTCCGTTTATTTTTGTTTTCCAAAAGGAAAACGTTTTACTCTCAGTCTCAATGCGATTTCCAGGCCACGAGGAAATATAAAGAGGTTTAAATCTAGTAACACAAATACGGGACGTGTATTAAAGGCTGGGGAAACGTGCAGCGGATTTGCAAATGCCGAGGCGGTAAACTCATGGCTCCAAACGGGAGTCAAATGGCAGAGATCATGGGGCGCTTATGGCTGTTGGAGAACTTCTGCTGACTTCCAACAAGTTCGTGAGATGCAGGAAATAAAGCTTACAGAACCACGAGACACCCATTCAATCGGCACCTTATAAGGCAGAAGCAAGATGATAAAAGCCAATTCTAAACACTACTTCTAGCCTTAACAGCAAGGTCAATTAAATGCTTGGCAGCACAACATACAAAATAATCCGCGACAGCCAAGTGGCTGGAGATTGAATGATTGCTTAAAAACAATAAAATACACTTGTATGCTCAAAAATGCAGGGGAGGGGTAATCAATTAGATTCAAATAACCAAACGTACACTCAACCAATCAATGAAGAATAGCTAAACGCCGAGCTGCCCTCTTCCGAGATACTTTAAAAGCAAAGCAACATTGCCCTCAAAAGGGCTGCAAAGTTTGGCCAGTTTCTGCTCCGAATAACCAGTCAAAACTGGTGTAAAGCGAGGGCGTTTGGGGGAAATGCATCGTAACAATGTTGCGGTTGCATGTTTACAAAAAACAAAATCGACACATTTGTTCTGCTGTTTTTTTCTTTCCCTTTAAACATTTAATCCGACTGTCTGACAAGTTGCATTGGATGTTTTGCGTGGCCGGGGGTTGGGGGGGGCGCTTATTTCCTTACCGCTATAAGTGTGTTATTTCTCTGCTCTGCCGTGCTCGCCGAGTCGGGATCCTGTTTATTTTGCTGTTTGCTATTAGACTTCTTGGCCCTCTGCTCCAGGCTCCTCTGATACAGGCTCACCGTCTCCCTGCGTTCAATCTCCAGCTGTTCAGCGTGAGCTTGCTGGTACCTGGTCTCACAGTTTATATGGTGCCTCCTGCAGCCCTCGATCCTCTGTCTCAATCTCTCCACCACCGTGCTATGCTTGGGAATGGCAACATTGTTACTGTTACTGCCAGCGCCGATGCCGCTGCTCATGTTGCTGTTGATGCAAATACTGCTGCCGTTCGCAGCAGCGGGGGTTACAAAATCCCCCATCCTATAGTCTGTGGACAGTATTTTGGAAGAACTTTCTTTTGCGTCTTGTGTCTGAAGTGTGTCCAGGGGAATAGGAAAGGGGGGAAATCAGAAGACTGGAAACAATCGCTCGCTGCTTCCCCCCGTTAGGAAAGTCTGTAATATAATAATGCAATAGTACTAAAGCCTAACTATGTTCAAAATGCAAACAGACAACAATGCCGGAGCGTGTGTGACTGGGCTCTTTAGTCGGTGTTTTCGTTTAGTTCTCCTGCCAGCACAACTACACAGTGTCTAAATGAACTCCATAGAAGATCCGGATGTTTCAAGCGATCATCACAACACCGTAGCCAGTGTTACGAGCTTGCCTTTGCTTTATTGTCTTTTCCTTTAAGAAAAAGTTTTGCAGCTCCCAGCCCAAATGCTCCGGAGTACTTTCGCGTACTCGCATCTCATCGGCCGATACGTTTCCAATCCAGACCGCGAAGCGACGCTTTCAGGGAAAATCCCCGTCCCCGTTTCAGGCGCCCGTTCAAGGTATCCCGAAAAGACGCCGATCCGCCGCTGGTCGCTTCGCAGCTGCTGCCACCATCACAATGATCAAGTGCTCTCCTCCTCCATGCCAGCGGAGTGATATCAGGACAAGAGCCGAGTAAAAAGCAGCTAGAGGCTGTGAATAGCCCGGCCGGGACGCATGCAAAACGCGGCGCGGACTCAGCCAGGCGCGGAATGGGACCGCTCAGCGTGCGGAGTACGAGCGCAGGCAGGTACAGAGCGAGCGAGGACTATATGCCGGCGACATTAATTCATTTTCAACGACAGACGCTCAGCAACAAATACGAAACTTGTAACAAAACAGATCTTTAGCCGTTTTTAACGGCACAATAATGAACTACATGAACTCTGTCGAAAGATACGGCGACCAGACTTACCCAAATTCCCTTCTAAATTATACCTTCTCCTAAAACCACTTAAAGGATATTTGTAAGGTTTTTATTCCTGTAAGAATAATTAAACCAAACGTTCTGCGATTTCTACTGACCGTCTTAAATTCCGATTTGACCGTTTCTGTCATGCCCACGCATCCCAGGATTAAGGACGAAGTTCAAATATAGCTTTTGTATGTTTAGAATGACGAATGTCCCTCCCACACAAGATTTAAGTTTCACTAATCAAACACCTGACAAAGCATAAAATAATGCATAATTCCTTAAACACCTTGCACAAACAGGTGTTACCTGACATTAAAGTATTTGCAATATGCTTTTTACTGTGGAAACATTTGTAAACATGCATAACGTGTGTGTGTATGTATGTATATATAAATAAACACATATATACAGTATGTGTGTTATATATAATCACATGCTTACATATTTGTCTCATACTTTGAATGTCTGGAATAGTCTTCGTGTGGAATTTCCATACTTTGCCCGTATTGGTTTGGATCTATGGGATTTTTTAGTTTCTTCCCGAGGTCCAAAGGCTTGCTACACAGCTGAACTGTCTTCAGTATAAGCAGAATAAATTCATTCCCCATCAGAGATCCTTGCCACTCTCACTGGAGATTATTGGCAATGAACTGATATTCAAGATTGGCATGTGCAATGATTTATAAACAAGTGTGCTGGAGCCCCAGTGTACAGTGCATACCCTCTTCTGGAACTATGCCATGGACATTCATTTACATAAACCAGTGTCAATGTAAGTGCCCTGAGTCTCTGAACGGAGTGGCCCTTGCTTTTGGCCCTCACCACATCCTGAAAGCTAAGGACCCCCAATAATCAGGCATCCGAATGCAGTTCTGCTCTGGCCACCATGAACCAGCAGCATACCAGCTAAAATAAGGAAGTTAACTTTAGCCCAGCAGCCTGTATCACATCGAGCCCCCATGTAAAAACAGCAACATCTAATGAGCTGTATTTATTTGAAACACGGAGCTGCCCGATCGGAGTTTGGCTGTGGAGGTGTCTTCTCGACCCGTCCCAATATCGAAAGAGATCTAGATTATGGCGATTAAACTGAAGACGATATTATGGGCAGAGCTGGTGGGTCTGACGCTGGCAGAAGATCCAACAGACCTAGGAAAGAGTTCATTCTCAGCGGATGAGTTCGCCATGGTGCCCCAAAGAAGCCGTACAGCGTATTGCTGTAATTTTAATAGCGTTATGAAGGTCTCCCCGTGTAATGGCACCACACTGAATCGAATTAACGGCCTGTCATATGCACCTACTGTTCAGCTTAATGCTTGTAACTTTTATAATTAGCTGAGAAATCTTACGAAAGTTTTATTTTCATGGACACAGATATTTTGGGGGTTTAACTGTTTCACGGAACCCCGAAGTGCAGCTGAACACATTTTCAGCAAAGTGTGTGTGGGTGTAGGGGGGGAAGGAGGTAGAGCTACATCCCTGTTTAATTGCCTTGGAGAGTGATGAATTGAGATGATGTCTTTCTATGTAGTTCTCTGCTCTCACCAATGCTTTAAAGTACAATGTATCTCTCAAACTACAGTAAGCGTATCTGTCTTATGCGTTTTATACATACAGTCATGCTTTGGGGATGCTTTCAGTTTATGCTCAATAAAATTAAGGGCATTACGTAGCAAGCTCGGTGTTGTTTTGTTCAGGCATCCTGACGGGTGTTTTGTTCTCTCTTAAAGGAGGCCTTTTATGTTTACACGTGTCCCTGTGTGTCAGCGCTGTCAGAAGAGAGCCAACAAAGGTGTCCTTGGATCAAAATGGTGTCTTTGATATGTGCCGGTTCTCTTAAATTTGTGGCTTGGGTGCTGTCTAGGACGGAGTCTTCCTTCACTTTGACTAGGTGTGTGTCAGAACGAGTCACGTAGAAAAGCAAGATTTGCACAAAGACTGATGTTAAAAAAAATGACTCTTTTATTTTCATTGTGTAGTAGTTGCTTTCATTGAGGGAGACTTCTCCTTTATAGTGCTGGATATTTATAGACTTGAGTCTGGACGAGTTTCAGACTCAATGGTATAAGAGCAATGCCCCACGGGATTTATTAATGTTTTCTGACAACAGCGTTCACTCTGAGTACATAAATAAGCATAGAAAAATAAATGAGTGTATAAATATCTGTTTATAATAAATGAGATGTTGGTCTAAGCGACGAAAACGTCTAGGCAACAGTAGTCGTCACATCTACTGATTTCAAATAGGAAAAAGTAACAAGCTGGGTATCTGATTACGGCGTGTTAACCCGTGCTGGAGATCACTGCAGTCAATCCCCTCTGGTTTTCCTTCAGAGAATCTCCAGCTATCTTTAACACCAGTCACAGGACTAACAACTTTATATGAAGTGAAACACAAGCAATTTTCACATTTCCAACTGGAGAGTGGCATAGATGACTGGGATGGCAGATCAGATGTTTACAGATACCATGTTATGATAACTTATGTCATCTAGGACCCTTTTGTTTGTGAATAATCCATCGTACAATGCACGAAGAATGTTGGAATGAATGTTAGAAAGAATGTCAAACATACAAAGATGTCTGAATCAACTTTTAGTGGAAGCACACTTGTGAAGTTTTATGGTCAATATTGTTGATTTTCATATTAAAAGGTGTTGGGGGGGTTCTCAGTTGGGATAGTGCAGAATATTTTGAAGTCTATTGTTAGGATGTGAGAAAGAGGATGTGATTGGCTGGGTGAGATTGATGTCACGGTTTGCCTTATTGGGCAGGCCCATGTGCTGAGTGTGAACAGCGCTGTAATTGGTTCTGTCCAGCCGGTTTAGCGCTACAGGAATGACAGGAATGCAGTCTACACCACCCCCACAGCACTCCTCAGCACTCGGCGGCGCTCATGGACACCGCCTTAAACAGCGCTGGTTTCAGCTATCCTTTCCCAGCCCAACTCCCCTTTTCCTGCATTCTTTCATCATTATCCTCCCACAGTTTGTTCTTCCTACCCTCTTAAAAAAAGAACATTCTGTTTTGGTATTTTACAGTTGGTGACGGCAAAATAATATGCCATTTAATGCTTTTGCAGAACGTTAAAGGCATTTAACTGGCATTATGCTTAATTTTACAGCTACTTAACACCTCCCTCCCCCCAAAAGGGAGAAAAAAAAGCACAATTGCTACACTCTGAGTGTAACAAGTAAAAGTTTCTATTTCACAGTCTGCGAAGAACAAAAGGGTTACTAACCTTTTGACAGCATTGCACAACTGCCAAAGAAACAATGGCTGGCATGTGTCGTAGCAGATTTCATTTAAACTTGAAATTTGGGCTGTGACATAAACATTTTGCCATCTTCCATGAAAAAGAAAAAAACAGTAACGCCCAGTTGCAAATGGTGTAATTCTTCGACAATAACAAAGGTGATCCCATTGCATCACGATAAAATGCATAACGATAAAATGAGGTCAAACGTACAAGCAAAAAAAATAAATAAAACTTCACACGATGTCCCATTTTTTTCTAGTAAATGGAATAATCTTTTTCTGTAAACACATCATTCTGAAAGCAATACTGTTTGAATGTAGGTTATATAACACCAAACTGGGCTTTGTCAAAAAAAATAAAAATTCGGCATTGACTCCAGAGTGTTTTTTCGTGTTGTTGTTGTTATTGTCAGTGTTTAACAGAATCCACTCTGAAGGCCCCGAATGTTCCTCTGTGGTTTCACAGCTCACCACCAAGATGTCAGACCAGATAAATTGAAGTCAGTTTCTTGTATCCTGTTAGCTTCCCACTCTCTCTTTTAATTGCACACGTCTCTATTAATGGATTTTCATGCTGCTGAGAGTCTACTTGCTATTATTTGTGGAGGGAAAAAAAAATCTGATTTATGTTTAAATCTAAGCAGCAGGAATAAAATAATCCCAAGGCCTGACGCTGGGCTTGAGGAGATTTTTGTGTATATTCAACGTATGATACGATCCTTTCTCATTTAATCCTGCTGAACATTAGCTCATGATTCAAGTTCAGTTCGAGTTCTGAAATGATAATCAAGTGAAATATATAAGGAACCAATAGGGAGCCACTGACTATGATTAACTTAGAAACCTACGGTGGGAGCCAGTGGTGATACCCACACATCTGACAAAGCAGTATTTACTGGATCAGCCAATAAGAATCTCTGAGTGTGATGTCATCAGTGAAAGCAACCTTTTCATGAAATGATATATATTCACATGGTCCACAATTAGACAGACAGACACAAACAGACAGACAGTGAGACAGACGTTTTCTCGGGGGGGGGTGGAATGTCTAGATACTTCCCTGAGCTCAATACACACATTTAGACATAGAGACATCATTACACAGTAGCAATTAATAGAAAGATCAGGCTCCCACGAGGAATTCTATATGTTTTAATTTTGACATCGATACCACAATTACGATCAGTGATGAACAATGGGATTTTGGGACAGTCCTCACTGGAGGTTTGCCATCCAAGCACAGCTGCCAAGCACAGGCTACCAATACAGCTGTTGGGATTCTCACTGGGGGGTGGGGGGGGTGACAATGGTGCTTCACTGAAAGCCCACTTGCATCCTGCAAATATGCAGGGCTCTAAGTACCTGGAAGGTAATTACTTTAGTCTGGAGACTAAATGGATTACGTTCCAGCTTCTGAGAGAGCTGCTGGCGCACGGAGGGGCGCATTAAGAACCACGAGGTGTTTCCTGAAGCCCCCAGCGCACCTCCGGTCTTCAGGATTGGCAAGGCCTGCAAGGTTCAGACAGAGCAAAAGGAGTCTCCGTGGCTGCAAGTTGTAAGAATTCGCTAAGCGCTAGAAGACGCACGTGCCGCAGTTTGCATGTTCTTTATATAAGTCTGGCCTCGCCTTAATGGTGCTAATACCTGTGATTAAAGACTCATAAACGCCGCACCAGTACTTAGGTACGTATTCCTCAGTGTGGCATGGTCCATAGGGGCAGGTAAGTACAAGGGTAAATTTTCTTTTTCCACAGCCATTTATTAAGTATCATAATCATTATCATCATAATCAGTAATAAAGCAAATCGACTAATAATAATAGTAATAATAATAATGATAACAATAATAACAATAGTACTACTACTACAGTCACTACCAATAATAATAATGATAACAATAATAACAATAGTACTACTACTACAGTCACTACCAATAATAATAATGATAACGACGACAGTTGTAGTAGTACTAATAATAGCATTATTATTGTTATTCATAATAATAATATATAATTATAATAATAGTTGATATTAGTATTATCCATCTGTTGACTTTGGCCTTGGCCCCACACAAGAAGAAACCAAAGCTTGTGGCTTAATTCACGGAAGGAACGCTGTCTCAGGCCTGCCTTGCAGAGGCTCCAGAGGAATGCTAACATGTTGCTGCTAAGCTACCTGCCAGCCATAGGCACAGTGCGCGCACAGCGCAGGTGTGGGGGGGCTATGGGCCGCGAGGGCAGAGGTCAGGCCCCTCGCTGTGACGACGTCCGGAGCGGGCGGACTGCTGCGGGGAGGGTTACTCCACATTCTCATGGACAGTTACATCTGCAGAAGGATCGGCTGAAATATCACAAGAGATATAACAAAAGAATGCGCTTACTCCACAGTGCTAATGATGGGAACTGCAACAGAGCTGGTGCAGAGGGAGAGGTTTGTGCAGGCCATTGTGTGTATTCTGGACACATCCAGAGCTCCCAGTTCATTGTAAATGCTGCCCAGTGTCTTGCTTACAATTCCCATGACTTGCATGTAGTGACAGGCTGATCCAGCCTGGCTTTCTTTGCTCCTCACACCTGCACTCCAACACCTGACCTAATGTACGCAATTAGGCTGCGATCATCTCACATCTCTATGTTTTTGAGCAGCTGTAATGTATTCTGCATACCCGTGCTTCGCTGTACTTAAGAATGAAGGACCACCAGTAATCAGGACTAATGCGCAGAAATCTAAGTGTCTTGTCTAATTCTTGTATCATCTTAACACACTGAAGAAGGTTAATCTGATTAAATGGGGGTTAATAGTTTTTAAAATTCCAATTTAATTGCAATGAATGAAATATTTTCTAGAGGCTTTATTCATTACATTGTAACAGACATCCAACATTACTGTGGTTTATATTATAAATGATTGTTTCAGGATTGGCACACACCCATTCTTGCCCTGGTGGCTCCATTAGTTACATGTGAGTGTTAGATATTAGTGAGTAAATCGCTGATATTGAATGCATGCTTACTTTTTTGCTTTCTAAAAGGAAGCAAGTGCAAAACGAAAAGTGGGCCCAGTGAGGCATGTGACGGTCTACCATGTATGAAAAAAGGAAATAGAACAAAATAATTTCCTATGAAAATCAGGTGTAAGAACCTGGCTCCACTTAAAATTAATGAGTGAGAATTATTATTATTTTTTCCAAACACCGAGCTATTCAATGAGTTTTAAGAGCTGAAGCTGGCTATGTATGTGCTGCACTCACCTGAAGGAATGAATAAATCATGGGACATCGAGTATGCAGGAGAAAAACTGGGGAACACCAACAAGGAGGACAATCCGGCAGGTCATGCCGAGAATTCCCAAAGACATTCCATACAATCAGTGACATACAACCCCCTTCCCAAAAATTTGGAAGCTGCATAAAATGTAAATAAAACCAAAATGCAATGATTTGCATATCATATAAACCCATCTTTAACTGAAAATAAAATAAAAACAACCTATCAAACGTTGAAACTGAGAAATTGTATTGTATTATGGAAAATATATGCTCAGTTTGAATTTGATGCCACGTTTCAGAAAAGCTGGGACAGGGGCCTGTTTACCCCTGTGTTGCATCACCTCTTCTTTTAACAGCCCTCTGTAAACATTTGGGAACCGAGGAGACCAGCTGCTGGAGTTTTGAAAGTGAAATTTGTCCCATTCTTTCCTGATATAGGATTAACTGCTCAGCAGTCATATTTCTCATTTCACTATCCACCAGACGTTTTCAGTGGGTGACAGGTCTTGCACCCTGACTCTTCTGCTATACATACACGCCATGCTGTTCTAATATGCGCAGAATGCGGTTTGGCATTGACTTGCTTAAATCAACAAGTCCTTCTCTGAAAAAGACGTTGTCTGGATGGCAGCATATGTTGCTCAAAAGCCTGTATATATCGTTCAGCATTAATGGTGCCTTCCCAGATGTGCAAGCTACCCAAGCCATGGGCACTAATGCACCCCCATGCCATCACAGATACTGGCTTATGAACTCTCCGGTGGTAACAAGCTGGACGGTCCCTCTCCTCTTTGGAGGACGTGGCGTCCATGATTTCCAAAAGGAATTTTTTTGATTCGTCAGACCACAGGGCAGTTTTCCATTTTGCATCAGTGAACATCATAAAATGAGCTCGGGTCCAGAGAAGTCGGCGGCGTTCTGGATCATGTTTAGATTTGTCTTCTTCTATGCATGGTGGAGTTTCATCCTGCATTTGTGGATGCAGCAATGAACTATGTTCACAGACATTTGCTTTCAGAAGTGCTCCTGAGCCCATGCAGCGATATCCGCTATAGAATCACGGCTGTTTTTAATGCTGTACCGCCCGAGGACCCGCTATCCGCTATTGCTTTGCAGCCTTGTCCTTTGCGCACAGAGATTTATCCAGATTCTCTGAATCTTTGAATGATATTATGTCCCGTAGACGATGAAATTCCCAAATTCTTAGCAATATTACGCTGAGGAACATTATTCTTAAATTGTTGCAATATTTGCTCACACAGTCTTTCAGAGAGTGGTGAACCTCTTCCCATCTTCATCGCAGAGAGACTCTGACTCTCTCTGAGGCTCTTTTTATACTCAATCATCTTACTGACCTGATGCCAATTAACCTTATTAGTTGTGAGATCAACCAGGTGTTTTGTTTTAGTATTACCCAACTTTTCCAGTCTTTTGTTGCCCCTGTCCCAAATTTTCTTAAATGTGTTGCTGGCATCAAATTCAAACTGAGCATATATTTGTCATAAAACGGAAAAAAATCTCAGTTTCAACCCTTGATATGTTGTCTTTCTTCTATTTTCAGTTAATCATGCGGTTTTACTTACATTTTCACAGCATCCCAACTTACTTGGAAACAGAGTTGAAGAAGAAAGGGCATTAATTAACATTGACCACCCTAGTGAGTATCCTACAAGTGAAGGTTTTTAAATAACACTGACAGGCCTGTGTTCTCGATAGCTTCAGGCCTGGGATTTAAGTCCCAAAAAACACTTTGTCATTGGCCTGTAAAAACTTTTTAAACAAAAGTGTTCTTACAAAAAATATATAAATGAACCTTTCTGGACGCACACATGTGGTTTATATTCTGTCCACTCCTGAGGACTACAGTAAGACATAGTCTGCAGACCACCATCCCTAGTGGTTATGCTTTTCCTTAGAGGGATGTTTTTGTTTAGTAACTTGGTATAATTGTCCAAGTTTTAGTTCAGCTTGTCATATTAATGACTGTAAAATGTATTGGGGGGGGTTCCACTCATAATGTTCCTAACTCCTTGTGGGCCCTTGAGCGATGTTGTTTTTTTGTCTTCGGTGTGAGATTACAGATTGCAGAGACCCACTCTTGATAAGAAACACTTCACTGGGTCACAGTGACCTGGGCTCCTCATTTTGGTCCCACCTGACACGTTGTAAAACATCTCTTTGAGAGAAGAAGGAAGAGAACCTTTTTAAAGCCCCCCTGTGATGTAACATGCTGCAGGCTGTGCAGGGGAAAAGTTCTCATACATTTCAGTTACATCTCTAAGAAATTTTCTTGACTTTTTTTTTTTTTCTCTCCTACGTCTAATGGAGTTGGCGCTCCTGCTCAGATGTGTTTTAATGGTTTCTGGCTGAGCAGAACAGAACCCACTGCAACTTAAATTCCACCGTAAGCCATAATCACCTAAATACTATATCAATTCTAATTATTATTTATTTACTTGTACAGGGATTTGATTACAGCACCTTGTCAGGTGATTTGGTCCACAAAGCATCTATCAGTCTAGACCCTGGTCAAAAGATGAAGATTAGGTCTTGCTACATGAGTCAGAATGGCTTAAAAACACTACTGGTGGGGTCACAAGGAAAAGAAAGAACCTCTTGCTTATGTTTAATGCTACAGTAAATATTCAATGCCAATGTAACAACAATATGAACCCTCACACCTGCTTGTCGCTGTGCGGATGTGGTGTAGCAGTACCTCAATGCCGTCTCTAAGATCGGGCCAGGGCTTCTTGGACCGTTAGGCACATTACAGACTCCATGTACAGGCACAAAGGTTAGCGGAGAGAACCGTGTCATGATGGAGCAGCTTGGCAATACCGGCGCTGGTCTTGAGTTATTATAAATTCATTATTTAAATATGTAGATATATTGTTTATCGGCCTGTGTGTCAGATATTTAGAAGGGAAAAATAGATATTTAACTTAGTCAAGACTTTTGAAAGGTAGCACATTTAATTGATAGAATTTTGCTTAATATTTTATGACAGTATGATAATATATATTTATTTATAATATTCTGTTGTAACATCAGTGTCTTTGGTGTTTTAACTAAAACTCTAGTAATTAACTACAATCGCAGATATTCCCATCCAATAATGATGCCGTACGGCTTGGAAAGACTGCCAAACTGAAAGCAGATAATCCCGTCTCAAATCAGTATCGTGGCGGAATCACAAAACCAGCACACAAGGAACGATGAAACACGTCTCTCACAAAATGCATCACAATATCTCCATGATGGAAACAATGAGACGTATCGAAATATGAACGTGTGGGATCAAAGCCAAACAGTTTAATCCCAGAGGAAGTAACAAGAAAGTTAACATTTTTTTCTTCCGTGAGTATCCATTTACAACCAACACAATTAATGCTGGTCACCCTCACATGAGTACTTAAACACTGACGTAACCGGATTTGGAAAGAAAAATCATTTGGCTAAGTGCTAAATGACTCTGTCATAAGGAGTGCCCAGGCCAAGTGTACTAAATGACATCACACTCATGGTTTTCCAGAAGGGCCCGCTGCACAGTGACACCAAAGCCTGTTTTGACCTGCTTATCTGCTGAGATCACGTCGACGGAGTTTAACTTGCTGTAGGCTGACAGCTATGTTATTTATTCTTGCTCCAGTGGGTATGGAGGGCTTCCTCTGAACGTGCGAGTGAGGTGATGCTGTTATCAGGGAATCAGCACATCCACCTCCGGAGAAAGACTGCCGTCTTTGTTTTTGATGTATAAGATGTATAAAGTGATTCTAAGATCTGCTCGATATGAAGCAGATTACTCACAAAAGCACATCGAATTCCATGCCCGCTCTTTGCGCAGTTTAATGCATATTACAATGACACAATTTTAGTCTCGTATTTCTGGACTTCCTAGTTATTAACACACTGGCGTGATTTAAATTGTATTTAAATGTAACTTATTTTACCAAAGTATCACTCAGAAATGCTGTAAACAAGCGGCTCCCCTCGTTCATTGGGGTGATTATTTACTCTTCAGGTTTGGTTTAATGGGTTTCTGGCTGAGAGGAACGTTCCGGAACTGCACCCACTAGTACCGCCATAAAGCCAGACTTAAAGTGAACTCTGAGCTGTTAACACAGCATTACCACAGACATTTCAGCACTTTCTCATGTACGTTCTAGCAGAGGTGGTTCCTCTTCAGATGGGCATCTCTTTGATTAACTTGCGCTTGCATGTAAAACAGCAAACGAGCTTTAAACAGTCGCCCAAGGCTGATGTAGTCGCATGGCTAAAATGTATTAAGAAATAACAAAATAATCTGTATGTATGGAACACTTCAGTTAATATAAACTGTATGTCAAAAAATACCCTGCAACATTGGATATGCAGTCAGAAGATGGATGGATGGATGGATGGATGGATGTTAGATGGATTAAAAAATATACAAGTATGCAGCTAAATAAATTTTGTGGTGACTGGGCCAGAGACCAAAGAGGGGTCGAGTTTCAGGTCTGAGAGGAATCTACTGACCCCATCTTATGCCTAAATTGGTGTGTATGCTGTATATTCAGTCAGTAACCCTACCTTCAGCTTTGGCACAGTATGGGTTTTACACAGTGCACTATCCAATAGCAAGCAACGCACACACACCATACAGCCCTGTACTCATATCTTTATGGGGACTCTCCATTCATTTTTATGGGTATAACCCTAATCCCAACAATGACAACCTTAACCCCTACCCAGCCCTAACCTTATCCATAAGCAACCAAACAAAATACAAGTGTTTTGGCAGTTTTAGTTTTTTGATTGCAGTCACTGATTTTTATAAAATTGAGTTTCTCCATGTGGGGAACGAAAAAATGGTCTCCACAACATCAAAATAACAGGTTTTTATCACATTATGGGGACATTTGGTCCCCACAATGTAAGGTATACCTGGACCACACACACACACACACACACACACACATGTGCGCTGCCTGGGACAGGCTCCACCCAGATCCCTGCCACCCTGAACTGAATAAGCCACTGAAAGATGCATGGATGAATACAGCCCTAGAAAGCCTGGATATCTGAGGAGAAAAGAGACATGCACAGATAAAGTAATAAAGTTAGGAGCTCCAGATAAAATGTATTCATGTTAGCCAGAAGGTTTCAATCCCTCATACACAAAAAGGGCTCATCACAAACATTACATGCATTTTATATTGTTCCTAAATCAACTGCATTTCAGTCTCAAAGTATGCTTAAGCTAAGTGAGAAGGGCTGAATCAATAATCTGATCCCCCACCTACAGAAAAAGTGACTTATTGCACAATAAACAATCTGCTAATGCCACGGCAAGGGGCACATTTACAAAAGGAAAAAAAAGAAAGTATTGCAAGAGGAAAAGTATGAAGGAGCAGATGTCAGAGTAATCTGATGGATATAGTGTCGCAGGAGTGTATTCTGGATTTATGATCACCAGAATGGTGCACAGAGCTGAAAACGATGGAAACTGCAGCAAATGGACCTGATGTTTGCCACCAGGGACATGTTCACAGCAGCGGGTCCATGTTTCTGTGTCTGTGGCTGCCCTCATATCCATGTTATGCAACAGACACCAGGACCATTGTGTAATTCGTGTGCAGAAAAACAATAGATTTCCACAGTATTTCTACACACTCTCCTTCTACAGATACACAGGAGGGCACTTACACAAACACATTCAGCAGGCGAAGGAGGTAGATTTGCGGGTAGGCATAACAACTTAAACCGGAAGTTGTACCTTTGAGTAACATTTTTCTTGCCATTTAAACTTCCTGGAAGGCTAAATAGTCAACCCAAGAATAGGATGCGAGTAAAAGTATCATCCGGGCAGCCTAATGGTAATAAAATTACAAAGGAGTTAATGCGGAACTGTAATATCGGTTCCTTTATTAAAGAAACGCACTTGACCCGAGGCAGCCCTGTGCTGGGACACTGAGACACTGAGACAAGTAAATTGAAAAAAGGCGGCCATGAAAATGAGCAGGATAATGAAAGAAAATGGAGCTTTTGCAAAGACCAACCAGGAAGAAGTTGAAACAAGAAAAAGATTCCATTCTTCTGCCTAAGGACTTTAAAAGAATAAGGAAAAATAAGACTATTCACAAGCAAATATTCCTCTGTGTTTTGCCACTGACAGATACGGACAACATAAGAGCGAGCTTCATACTGGAGGGGGACACAAGTTAATAATTTAAATACAAAGGTCTATTTATTGGGGGGGGGGGGGGGGGGGGGGGTTGGGGGGGGTGGCCCC
>JAAGVU020000015.1:1978888-2064598 GCA_011763525.2 Mormyrus iriodes | reverse complement strand
GCAGCAGCTGGACTAACTGCATCATCAATGACATCTGCACCATCCGTTTCTGTTACTCCAAGAGGTTCTACATCATTCGCTTCTTCTCCTAGCCAGCCTCAATCGGAAAGCTTTTCAGCCTCTCCTGTAACACTGACAAGTGAGTCTCCTAGCCTTGCCATCGGTTCGACATCGGGATCAAAAACTTCAGCAGCTGGATCAATTCCAACGTCAGCAACCTCTGCTACTTCTCCTGCAAACAATTTGTTAACAGGCTCTGCATCTTCATCTTCCTCACCCAGCCAAAGTGTATCACCTGGCTTTTCAGCATCACCTGCATCACTAGCCACTGAATTTATTACCAATGTCTCTGGCCCATCATCTCCATCCAAAACTGCAGGAGCTGGATTAACTGCGACATCAATGCCATCTGCACCTTCTACTACAACTATTATTCCAAGAGGCTCTACATCATTTGCTCCATCCCCTAACCAACCTGAATCAGCTAGCTCTTCAGCCTCTCCTGCAACGCTCGCAAGTGAATCTGTATCCCTTGCCACCTTATTAACCTCCGTGTCAAAGCCTACAGCAGCTGGATCAATTGCAACACTGGTGACATTGGCCACAGCTGCTACATCTCCTCTTCTCATTATGCCAACAGGCTCTGCATCATCATCTTCGTTGTCTGGACAAGCTGCCTCAGCAAGCTCTTCAGCCTCCACTGAAACCTTGATGAGTCCATCTATAACCTGTGCCACCATATCAACATCTGTGTCAAAAGCTCTAGCGGCTGGATCAATTGCAACTCCATCTACTTCTGCCCCACCTGTTACAGCTACTACACACTTTATCCCACCAAGCTCTGTATCGTCAACTTCTTCCCCAAGCCAATCTGCATCACCAAGATCAACAGTATCGGCTCCACCACTTACAAGTGAATCCATAACTTTTGGTAACATCTCAACATATGTGTCAAAAACTATAGCAGCTAAAACAATTGCAACATCAGTGACATCTGCTCCAGCTGCATCAACTACTACACACATTATCCCAAACCTTACTGCATCATCATCTTCAACCCCTAACCAAACTACATCAGCAAGCTCATCAGCCTCTCCTGCAGGAGTGAGAAGTCCATCTGTATCCCATACCACTTTGTCGACATCTGGATCGAAAACTACAGCAGACAGATCAATTGCAACATCAGCAACCTCTGCTGCATCTGCTACATCTTCTGTATATCTTAGCCCAGAACGCTCTGCATCACCATCTTCATCCCATAGCCAAAATGTATCACCAGGCCCATCAGTCTCACCTACATCATCGATCACTGAATCCATGAGCAGTATCACTGACTCAATATCTGCATCTAAAACTGCAGCAGCTGGAATAACTGCCACGTCAATGACATCTGCACCATCTGCTACAACTTCTGCACACATTACCCCAACAGGCTCCACATCATCATCTTCATCACCTAGCCAAGCTGCCTCTACGAGCTCTTTAACCACTCCTGCAACAGTGACCAGTCCGTCTATAACCCATGCCACCATATCGACGTCTGTGTCAAAAACTGCAGCAGCTGGATCAATTGCAACTTCAGCTACTTCTGCCCCACCTGTTACAGCTACTATACATTTTATCCTACCAGTTTCTATATTGTCAACTTCTTCCCCAAGCCAGTCTGCATCACCAAGATCAACAGCATCAGCTCCACCACTGACAAGTGTTTCCATAACTCTTGGTACCGTGTCACCCTCCATGTCTATAAGTAGAGCAGCTGGATCAATTGTAACATCTGTGACATCTACACCAGCTACTGCAGCTCCTGCACACGGTATCCCAACAGCCTCTGCATCATCAGCTTCACTCCCTAGCCAAACTGCATCAGCTAGCTCTTCAGCCTCTTCTGCAAAGCTTGCAAGTGAATCTGTAACACTTGCCACCATATCAACCTCCGTGTCAAAACCTACAGCAGCTGGATCGATTGCAACACTGTTGACATTGGCCACAGCTGCTACATCTCCTCCTCTCATTATGCCGACAAGCTCTGCATCATCCTCTTCATCGTCTAGCCAAGCTGCATCAGCAAGCTCTTCAGCCTCAACTGCAACACTGACAAGTGAATTAGTAAAGCTTTCCAACGTATTGACATTCATGTCTAAAACGCCAGAAGCTGGTTCTTTTGCAACATCAGTGACATCTACACCACCTGCTACAACTGCTACACACCTTATCCCAACTGGCTCTCCATTGTCATCTTCATCCTCAAGCCAAGCTTCATCACCAGGATCAAGGTCTGCTCCACCACTGACTTCTCAATCCATAACTCTTGGTAGCATCTCAACATCTGTGTCAAGAACTACAGCAGTGAAATCAATTGCAACATCAGTGACATCTGCTCCAACTGCTACAACTACTACACACCTTATCCCACCAGGTTCTGTATCATCAACTTCTTCCCCAAGCCAATCTGCATCCCTAAGGTCAACAGCATCGGCTCCACCACTTACAAGTGCTGCATTTCCAAACATCACTACAACTCCAGCCAAAGCAAGACCAGGAAATACTGCTTCATCAGACAGAACTCACGCTCCATCACTGACAAGTGGTTCCCTAAAAATCAGCACCATTTCACCACCAGTCTCTAATGCGAAAGTACCCCAATCAAATACCATATCAACTTCCCCTGCTCCTGGTGCTACAGCTGTGGCAGATATAACTTCATCAGTTTCTGCATCCACATCTTCAATTTCTTCTATTTCAGCAATCTCCTCCCGGTCCCCATTACCTCCAAATATTACATCATGGTTAACAACAACAGCCGGAAATAATATTTCATTGCTTACTTCAAGATTTGTCCAACTTGGAAATACTAGTGGACCTGGTTCTCCTACATTAGCTCCTACATCTTTTAATAGACCTTCCTCTCTATCAAAAACCGCTGGATTCCACAACAATACATTATCAGTGACATCATCTCCCTCCACAATGTATGTGTAATTTTTAATATGTTCCATGATGTATTTATGATCATTTACATATATCAGTCTTTGTCATATTTGCAGAATATCACTGATTCATGTTTTTGTGTTTTCCAGCATTGGGGATGTGTTGTTATATATCCAGATTGTGTTTGTGACTCACAACCAGCTACCCAGTGAAAGTGAAATACTTAACATTGCCAATATTCTGTTAAATACCAAAGTAAGATCTGAAAGTATAACACCGATTGATCCAACAAGCATTCATAACGTCACATATGAAAGTATGTATAAAATTCCCCTTTCCATTTTTATATTTTCCTAGTTGAAGAATTCTCATTTTCATTCTCTTATTCATTTGTGAAATCATTTCATGCATGATAATCTTGTACTTTAATATCATTTGAATTCATGATATCAGACAATCTGAAACACAAATATCCTTAACTTCTACTTTCTTTGGTAAGCACTCATGACTAGGCACTGGACATTTAATAAGATTGTTTTTTTTTTTAATATTTCCAGAAATCTCAGACACTTCTTTTGCAATCAACTTGGTCTACTTGATGAATAATGTCAAAATACAAAAATCAGTCTCACTGCAAAGTGAGACTCAGATCCAGGAAGTGATAAACAAATTGGTGAGCTCCTCCTCCTTGTTGGCCCTCTGTGCAGTACTGCAACCATAGTAGTATTATGGCTTATTGAAGAGTTTCTGGGAGAATAATTATTTCATCAATCTTGTGGACATCCTGTCACACACCCCCCATTGTCATTGTCCGTGTGTGATGTCATAGATCGCAGGGACCCTCGGGATGCCACACAATTCTCTAATTTATTCTTTTGTTATGCATTCATATAACTGTACATATGTGCATGACACATCACAATCATATAACTATATACAAATAAAAGAACAATGTTCACAGAGGTAGTATAGACAAAACTGGTAGCGAAACAGAGGATAAACTTTAAAAACGTTAACAAAGTCACGGTTTTACTAAGTGTTTTGTTGTGCTGAAGCTGTACATTTGTCAAATATAGAGAATGCATGGTTTGAATGGCATAAATGCCACTGAATGAATACATAGGAGTACTGATTTTCCATGGGCTCCATAGATGTATGTCAGTTACAACAGTTGCTTGGGGATGAGTTGTTAAAACAGTTGCTTTATGGTAGGTGAATTCGCTCCAACACAGGCTTACAGGTCAACCCAACTCAAGGAAACGTACTGCTTTTTGCCCTATTTAATCTACTGACATTACTAACCATTAGTGGAATGTAAACACCAGTGGTGGCTGGTGGTCTTTCAAACAGGGGAAGCCAGGCAGTCCCCCCACCCCCCACAACCTCGTCTGAAATAAACAAATGACAGGGAAATATAATTACATAAACCCATGAAGATAAAAATACCAAGCACAGGGGAACTGAAAGCTAACAGATACAAATAACTGGTGAGGCTCACCTCAAACCCATGACTGGAGGGTTAAAGCCATCAAAGTGTCTAAGGGGTTCAAAGACAGAGGCGGACGGGATGACCAGAGATACCTACTGGCCAAATGGAGAAGATACACGAGGAGCTGAAATGGATAGCACTGATCCTGACATTGAGTTACATTTCATACGGGATGTACCCTGTGCACTCTGTTGGCTGGATAGACTCCAGGCACACAATCCTCGTACTAGTTGTACTGGATGGATTATTACTTTATTCATAATATTTGTTTATGAAAATATACAACAGGAATGAAATCACCTGACTAAATCGCACTGTGTAATGGCGTGACTAAAAGTATCTGCACGATAGATATAGTAATCTTTTCATTAATATGCAATAATAGTTTAAAAAATGGGGTCTTGTTATTCGGTAGATGTGCAGAATATGTGCAACAGGAGTTGTTAGAAACCTCCAGGGAGTAAGTGCTGTAAAATAATCTGCTGAACTAACGTAAAATTTTCTTTTCCAAATCATTTATGGGTATTCAACCCTAATGTAATATATCAGAACCGCATAAATAGATATTTCTCTTCTGCTTCATCTTCTGGTTTTCAGTTGAGACTTCTTCTCATTGACCCCTCATCCGAATCGAATTTCGTCTTTCCAGGGGCGATCTTTACGTAAGTACTCGCATCAAGCTAATATCATTATATTCTATGACCATTAAAGCATACTTATTTTGTTTAAATTATTTTACTTTATAACATTAGCTGGAATTCTTAAAAATAAGATTATAATCTGAGAGCTGAAAATATTGAGCAGTGATATCATTGCTCCATTGTAACCTCATCCTCACTTTTGGTTTCTCCCTTACAGTATGGAGAATAATAAGATCATTGCACATGAGACCTACACTTTTAAGATGGAAGACATTAACAAGCCAAGCAGATTCTTGTATGCAATCATGAAACTCATTGGTAGGTTTAATTCATCAATCACTGCATGTCTCTTTTCATTGTGACAGGCTGCTCCCAAACGTACGATACAAGTGTTACTGGTCAGTTGTGATGTACAATACTGTGTGAAAGTCTTAGGCAGTCAAAGAAAATGATATTTAAATGTTGGTGTAAATTATGATATTATGTCTGTCAATGTATGTCAGCTCAGCCATTTCAAAGTCTCTCCTAAAGTCACCCCAGTATTTGCAGCAACCGTCCAATACACTCACTTTTGACTTGACCACCAGCACACCTGGTTTGGCTAATCAATACCTCATTGAGTTATTCAGCTAATTGAGTTTATTAAGTAATTGAACTGCTACTGAAATTTAATGACTATATGAAATGGTTGGGAGAGGTTTCGGGACCGAAATGGAGTTCATCCAGCCGTCCAACAAGATGCGTAACTTTTTGGAGAACAGAAGAATTTCTTGTTAGTATTATATGTGTTACTATTAATGTGCATATATTCTAATGTTAAATTGTTTCTGGCCAAATATACACTTCCTACTCAGATAACTAGCTCGCAACATTTCCTTTGATTGCCTAAACCACAGTACTGTATATCAACGAAGCGCATCTGTAAAGGTGGATACAGACAAAACTTGTACCTAATAAGTGATAATGGAAAAATGGATGGATGAATGCAATGGTGACTAGCCAGCCAATACTCTAACTATGAATCAATGTCATCCTTAGGGTTAGTAACTATTCCTCCCCCTACCACTACTGCCCCTGGCCTCCTCCCCACTCCCCACATGACCATGGCCTCCCCTGGTGCTACAACTGCGATGGGAAATAAGAAATTCCCTGCCTGGGCTTTGGCCATCATCATCCCCTGTGCCATTGCCATCATCATCATTCCGTTATGGGTTGTGCTATGTGTAAGTACTATATTTTCTGTGTTCATCTCTGCGTCAGGCATAGAGGCAGCAGTGCAGTGCTAAGATAACACATAACGCCTCTCTGTCATCCTGATCTAAATAACGACGTTTTGTGTTTGTCTGTTTCGCTCATTTCGTCCGTTTTGTTTTTGTTTACGTCACAGTGTCTCTTGTGTGGTTGCTGTAAAATCATCCATCGGCGTCTGAGCAGACGCAGGTCCTACACTCTATTCAGGACTCACAGTGACATCTTTTAAGATGAGACAACATCCGGAGAAGTAAAGAGATAATCTCATGCACATTTACAAAAATATTTTTTTTTAAATGTTAAGGACAAATACTGAAAAATATATGTGTATTATCTTAATCATATCGAGCTGTATTTTCAATCAGAGTATATGTACATTATATATGTAAAACATTCTGTAATAGTAAGACAAATTATTATTATTATTTATTACTGTTTAATATTTTAAGGCCACAAAAACAGTGTAATGGCTTTATGTGCTGGATAGCCCACATTTAACTGTTGTTTAAGTGGCATAATGTGTCATGTAATTTTGCTCCTATCTATGTTAACATTTAGAGGTATTGCAAAAATCATTTGAATTAATTTAAAGGTGAATGATTTTTAATTTACATTTTATTAATTATTAATGTTATCATTGTCATTTAAATCATCATGGTCTGTATTCACATTATCATAAAAATTAAATACACTTTTCAATATTAAATGGCCATATGACTATTATTTTTTGATATTTTTAAAATAAAATATTTGATAAAATATTAATTGAAAATTTCCACAACTCCCACCTTACGATGAAGCACTACAAAATTTAGCTTTTTTTTACTGAATTTTATAGTTTTCTAAGTATATAAATAAATTAATGTGAAAACAAATACTATATTCATCATGCAAATTACATTCAAACATGAAATACAATTATTTTCTATTAATAAAGCTATTATTTATCTTTTTCCAGTATCATATAATTTCAGTGTTAGCTTTGTATTTACCCTTTGAGGTTCGGTAAGTGAATTTGACATATCCCATAGACCTGTTAAATAGAAGCTACAGTCAAAAATTTGGCAGAAGCAGAGGTAAGAACAATGAAATTTTGCACCATATCAGGTCAGCCCCTGGCACCCCACTGTTTAGGCAAGGGCAAGCCCACTGCTCCAGCATGTCTTCGCCTCCTGTCTTTCTCCCATCTCTGCCAGAACGCCTTCTGTCCTCCCCGCTTGCTTCCCTGTCCCTCTCAGTTCGGTGAAACTCCTCTTTACCAACGGGTTGCGAAAAAGAGAAGCTGCCGGGAGTGGATGAAAAAGTCTGAGGACAATCGAGCCAGTCTGTGGCCAGGGAGCGAGGAAATCCTGCTTCTGGGGCGGAACCTGGATAGGCAAACTTCCAGTAGAAATGGCCTCTGAAAATGTATGTGGAGCCTGACAGAGTTGAATAGAGAAGGGTCAGTGAAGATAGCATCATCAACAAATGGTAACAGTAGTAGGTAACCAAATAATACAGTACTGTGCAGAAGTCTTAGGCAGTCAAAGAAAATGCGTAAGGCTATTTATCCATCCATTTTCTGAAACAGCTTGTCCGATCCCAGAGGGTACGGGCACAAGGGAGGGAACAACCCAGGATGGAGCACCAACCCATCACTGGGCACACTCACACCCCATGCACTCCTACAGGCAATTTGGTAGCTCCAATTAAACTCAGCATGTCTTTGGACTGTGGGGAGGACACCAGAGGAAACCCCATGATGACACGGGGAGAACATGCAAACTCCACACACACAGAGCCAAGGCAGAGACTCAGACCCTGGTCCCAGAGGTGTGAGGCAAAAGTGCCAACCACTGTGCCACTGTGCTAGCCCCAGAAGACTATTTATCTTGGTAGTAATTGTATTTTTGCTTAGAAAAAACAAAAACATAACATTATAATATATGTAAATGATTAGCAACACAATAAAAAATAAACAAGAATTTTGGCTGTTTTCCAAAAAAAATTGATAGCTAGATAAACTGCACTTTATTTCTCCATCAGCTGATTTGTTAAATATTTCAATGGATTATTGATTAGTCAAACAAGGTTTGCTAGTGGTCAAATAATACATGGGTGTATTGGATGGTTGATGTTAATACTGGGTGACTTTAGCAGAGGTTTTGAAATGGCCAAGCTGACACACTTTGACAGACATAATAATAGTTTTACACCAACATGTTGACCATTTAAACGTCATTTTTAGTGACTGCCAAAGACTTGCACAGTACTGCATATACACAAACTCTGTCTTACCATCTTCATCTGTGGTGATCCCATTCACACCTTTTCTTATGAGTTCTCTCCAGATGTCTCCATCTTCTTCTCTTTTGTTTTCTGCTTCTTTATTTCCCCAAACGGCACCCTTTTCCATATCCCATATCAGCCCTTGCTCAACCTCCTGTCCTCCAGCACCTAAATCAGAGAGAGGCCGGGGGTACCCTTCTTGGAGGGAGAGATCCTTAAACAACCAGTACTGGGACCCTAGAAGGAGATCAAAGAAATAATCAGAGGTGGGAAGTTTAGGTTCAGAAAGTACAAATCCAGACCATAATTATGTTTCAACCAACCAGTTGAGCATAAAGAGTCAGAGTCACAGAGTACTCAACTGGTATGTTGAAACAAAATCTTGGTCTGGATTTTTACTTTCTGAACTTTCCACCTCTGGAAATGGCCAACAAAATGTGCGACACTACTGTTAGCAAACCATACAGCTGAGAAACAATGAGGCAGCTGTGTGCTTATCATATGATTCATTTTTAGCTACAGATACGTTTGACTTTACAAAAAAAAAGTAAATAAAAATTTTTAATAAATTAAATATTGTATTAAAGTGACAAAGAATCTTTACCACTAATGAAGACAATGCCATGGTCTGACTGTCTCTCCAAGACTGCCTGGAGAGAGGCTAGGCCTGAAGGAAGGCCCTTCCACATCTGCCGAAGGGCAGCCGGTTTCCCAGACACCAGCCCCCCTCGGCTCACCCTCCACATACTGAGACCTATATGAGAGACACAGTTAGTGGAATGTCCTATAGATATGATCACTGATAATTGCAAAAACTAAGCCTTAATCACCTTGCAAGATTTTATTTCACCATTTCCTCACACAAAATTCCCCATTTAAAAATTGACATTTACTTTGGATGCTTTTATCCAAAGTTGCAAGATACAGCCCCTATCAAACATAGCAATAATCTTTAACAAAGTCAACACCAAGAACATTCATAGAACATTAAAATAACATTGCTGATGGCACTCAAAAAATCATGGCAATGGGGAAGACAACACTGCAACACACATATGTTTACTGCATTTTGGGGTGACTGTCCAGTGTATTCCAGTGTGACTCTAGGAAATCGAAAGAATACCGTGTGTTCTTGCAGTGAAACATTATTGAAATTCCACAAATCTGAAGTGATTTCAAATTGGTTGCTATATGACTTGTCACATTCTTTAGCATACCTTTAATAAAATAAAGCTTAGCAATTGTTTATTCACTACTAACTCACCCTTAAAAAAGAAAGTCTCCCCTCTAATTTTGGCCACTGCATCGAAGCTGGTTGTGCAGCGATCAACAGTATTTCTATATAGAAGCAAAAAATATAATCATTTTAATTGCTGCAGTGATACAGTACAGTATTAAGCCCTGGGACAGTAGGTATTTACAATTCTGGTACCTTTGTTGTTCAGTATTATATTGTCCTCTGCGTCTGAAGTGTGGCTGTAAGGCTATATCAGTAGAATCAATGGCCAGTTGATTATCTCGGTTACCTGAGACATAGAGATATCAGAGCAATCACAACACTGTTCAATATAAAGACATACATGTCTGTCATATTTTGGAATCACAATCACAATAAATAAAAAAGAGGCAGCGAAATAAAAATATACAGCCATTAAAAAAAATTAAGAGACCACTCTATATTCTTAAACAAATTTGCATTTTTACATTCTGGTCTAATCGTAGTTCTGCTGAGCAGCAGGTTGCTTCCAAGTTCAAAATTTCTAAGACGGCAGTACACAAGAATAAGGTGAAGCAGGAGACACTGGGAACAGCCAGAAACCAGCCAGGTAGAGGGTGGAAGCAACTTTCCAATACCAGAGATGACCGGTAACTTATACAACAGTTTCTCATGAATTGTAGGACGACATCAAGTGACCTTCAAAAGGAATGGGAATCATTAAGTGCAGGTGTGAAGTTCACTGCTAGGACAGTTTGTATCAGGCTCCTAGAAGCAGGACTGAAGTTCCATAAATCAAGGAAGAAGCCCTTCATCAATGAGAAAGACAAATAAGGCTGTAGTTTGCAAGAAAATATATATTATTCACAGATGCACACCAATAAATTGAGAAATGAGTGAAACAAAAAATTGTGCTGTGGTCTCTTAATATTTTTTCGCAGCTGTATATTGCCTTATATATCATATACCTACTCACACATTGATTCACTGATAAGCAGGTAGAAATTACAGGTGACATAATGAACTAAACCAGAGTGGTATACACAACCTCACTGCACGTTCAAGAGAAGCGGTTATGGCTATTAAAAGTAATTATTTTTCATTTAACCTAAAACAATAGATGATGTCACATGTTGATGTCAAAATTGAGTAATTTTGTAGCTCTTAGGATTCCTACACAGTTATACCGAACCAACATTATTTCACAAACTTTAGCAGTTGGATGCAATTTACTGCAATGAAAAAAACACAGTTAATACATTTAACTAGATATGATTGCCTACTAAGGTAGACATAAAATGCTCCTATTCATACCATAGAGTTTAATGATCTGCTCCCTGTCCTGGGAGCTCAGGGCGAAGTCCAGTGGATCCCCCAGTGGGCCCTGATAGTAAGGTCTCATCACAGACCACTTGGAGGAGGAGTGGGACAGTCCTAAAGCGTGGCCGAACTCATGCACCAGCACTGTGAAGAGATCAATTCCCTCAGAGGCTGAAAGAAACAGAGAGAGAGTAGCATTAATTCTGGGTACATTTTATGAAGTTCCACACCCACACTATGGATATTATAAAAAGGTTAAAGGTCAGGCACTCACAAGGTTGTCTGAAAGCCCAGTCTTCCTGTGAGTCCAAGTGCACTGCACCAGCTCTGTCAGGATCAGATGGAAAGAAAGCGTGGCCCACAGACCCCCCCGCCCCATCAAAGGGAAACCCATCGCCATGTGAGCCATGCAGGAAATCCACCTGTAAGTCAGCTCCCTCTGGGCTGCCCACCTGCCAACAAATGTGGGATGGGGAGGTGAAGCAGAGATGGAAATGGCCATATTTCCAACAATGCGCGTAACTAAGGTAGACATAAAATGCTCCTATTCATACCATTCTTATTCCTATTCATACTGTTACGCACATCTTTCAATTAGCCTAATAGCACTGAGGGTAACAGGGTGTAGATGCCGTCCTTTTACTATCCACCACCTACTAAAGAGATCTCTGCAAAAGCAAATCCTAAGCTTTCACATTCTAACAAGAAATAACAGGTTCTTTCCTTATTTTATCTGTGCCATTACACTGACAATAGGTCATGTATTTTCCGGATCATCAATGACATATAAATATTCTGTGAACGCACCTCATGGAATTCCAGTGGAATTGGCTCTGCCCAAACCTTAAGGGCATAGAACACCAGGGAGCGAACTGTCTCACGAGGAAGTGTAGAGGGAGCAGGGTATGAGCGCAACCTAGTGGTGATGAAAGAATGATCTGAGAGTCGTGTATGTGCCAATGAGAAAAAAAGGGAAACAGTGACAAGAAAGGAAGATGTTTTGAAGATAAAAATCTCACAAATAAACCTCCAATTGATGTTTCTGTAAGTCCAGGTTGTATAAGACCCCCGTCTCTCCCGGTGTCTTCCTGAACGCAGGAGATCCTGTTCCTTTTCCTCATCTGGAAGGGAGCATCGCGGTTTGTGCATCAAGTCTAGTGTGTCCTTATCTAAGAGAAAGAGAAAAAGCATCTATCTATCATCCTTTTTAGCTGACCTACTGAAATTCCATGAGAAGGTCATAATTCTAGTGGAAGATCGGAAAGACAAAATGCATTTCAGTCGTAACAATACATTAAAGAATTCAAGGTTTAAAAGTCCGGCTGGAGGATTCTTTTTTGCAGACTGAAGCAGCAGAAAAATCAATTGTGTTTCAATGTATTTTATTGTTTTACCTACAGCTCCTGTTACATTGAGGCCAGCAAAATTCTGCATAGTTCTTAAAGCCTGTGTAACAGCTGTCCAAGCTTGCAGTTGCCCAGTAGAAGGATCAGGGGGCGGAAGATATCCATAACGGGTTAGCCAGTCCTGAATAGGAGGAGGAAAGTACATTTACGTGTGTTTGCAACAGGGAGATACGGTTTATAACATGACTGGTTTACATAAAGGAGGTATACCACTAAAACACCCCCTAATAACGTTTTATTCATATGAACAGCAATAGTCATATTCTGAAACATTTCTGCACACTGGGAGCAAAAAAATGATAGTTTCTAATATGTCTCAAAGTCTTCTTCTCTTTGTTTAACTTACCACCAGTTTTGTGCTTTCATCTTCTGTAGGGCTAATGAAGGCGGAGGATGATGATGTCTGAATGGTTGGGTATAAAGGTGAAATAGGAAGAGCCGCCACCAGCTTGCAGACATACAGAAACCGCAATCCCCAAATAACTACCCTCATTCTTTCTCAGTAATTTGTGGTTGACTGCAGGTTATTTGATGAATTAACTTTATATTATAGGTCCTTGCTTATTTTTCTTGAAGCTTAGGAATGCCTCCTCTATCTCTTTTAAACCTAGGAAAATGTATACATGATTTAACCTTTATCTGAAAAAAAATCTTTTACTGTATAACCTTATATGGCATCATATGGCAACAGTGTTAACATGATGGCTTCTATATTTTTGGATCTACATTTTCTGTTTAAATTTACATATACAGGCCACCATTTTAAAAATACCCATTACTTGTCATTACTAGTAATGTGACCATTTTTATAATGTCTAATTATGTATTATTTGAGTATTTCCCTTTAATTTTTTGTCTTCTTTTAATGCAATTTGATTGGTGTTGCTTGCACAGTGTTGTCCCTGGAACACAAAAGTCAATAGTGAGCCAGTATGTATCGTATGTTACATGAGAATCCAGTTTACGTAACTGATTATTTATTATCACTAAGTATCCTATAAAATAATTCCTACTCTCAACCACATTTAAATAATTCTGTGAAAATGTTAATATTACAAATAAATCATATAAAACGGGTATTTGCTAGCAATAAAAACTCATTACTGGAAAACGACAAAGAAAGTTCTCTGTTGCAAGAGAAAAATAGAGGAAGAAAATGAACAAGAGATGGTTAACGCAGGAGGATGCAAAAAAACGAAAGATGAATGAAAAAAGGGATAATGTACTTTAATTTAATTAGGTGGTGTCATTCCATTAACAAATGTGACAGGGAAAGAGGCATGAGACAGATTTGTGACATGAAAGTAAATTTAAATTTAATTTAATTTAATTTAATTAAACTTAATGTGATTAAAGACCCTTTTCTCTGGAGCAGCAGTAAGTGGAAGAGCAAACTACAGAGGGAAATTTAGAAGTTAAAAAAACAAACAAAAATTGTGAGTTTAAGTTAGCGAATCCATTTAACTTGTAAATGCACTGGACAACATCATTTGTTATTGGACAAAACTATTACAGGTCAAGCGTGTTTATTTTATAACATAATACACAGGGAGAAATGCACTGAAATATTTTTTTGACTGATTAAAGGTTATTTGTAAAACAAATTACTATTAGCAGTCGTCTTTATAGAGTCAGAGAAGATAAGAAAGTGGTAAGATGCAAAGAAAACAGTAGAGACCAACACAGAACAACCAGCAAATCTCGCTTACCTTCTCCACCCGGTATGTCCTTGTCTCTGTCAGAGCAGATGTGTCCTTTCGAGATCTGGTCTTCTTGAAAGCCCTCCCACAATCTAGTGCTTGTAAGACTTCACAATAGTCTTTTTACAAATGACATTCCCACTCTGTCCTGTTCAGAAACAGGACAGTCAGTTAGCAGGACGGGTGTCTACTGTGCTGGGTGGGGGAGGGGCAATTGTGGTACAACTAAAATAAGGTATCACCTTTCATTCTATAAGAAGATGTATGGAGATATACATCTTTTTCTTCTCTCTCTCTCTCTCTCTCTCTCTCTCGCACTCTCTCTCACTCTCACTCCATTCAGATGTAAAACATATAATTGAAGATTATTTCATACTTCTTTATTGTTAAATAACCAATCCTGAAATATATTAAAATTTGTAATCAGTTATATTCATTTAGGGGTTTTGTTGCAGGAGCTGGCTTTAAATCCTCAGATTTTAAAAGTAGAGTTATACATTTAAATATATATTTCTCGCTTTCAATGCATTGTTTGTGTTGTTAGCCAAATCCTTTTTCTGTTGTGACCAATTTTATTTCCACAAAGAGAACTTATACTGGCTTGCTATTATTTACGTTGCGTATTTGAAGTGTCTAGTATTGTAAAGGCCAGTAAGAATAACAAATGTTGCACATATAAGCAAGGTTATTCTTGAACAACTGAAAATGTTAAAATTAATCATTTTTTTATACATAATTTCATTTACCTTAAAAAGGATGTGACACATGATCACAATAACGCTAACAAACAGAGCAAAAGCAAACAAACAGAGCAGGATATTATACCATGACCAATAAATCTAATTAGTTTCACATTAAATGTTTAGTGTAAAGTTACAATAGATGGATAGAGTGGTTTACAATACAGTCGTTTATTTAGCAAACCACTTGCAAATATATGCCAGACGTTCTCGTAAGCATTTGTTACAGGTGAATTTCTCCATTGACTTATATTACTCTGCCTAAGAAAAAGGAAGAGAGAGGTTTACAGAGACTGTTTTGTAGAACTGGGGTTTAGAGGAGTAATTGTATTAACACCTGTGGAAAAATTTTGCTGCATATTAAGAGTGAGACTGCGACAGAAGACAGCTTTTCCAGATGTGTGCCGTTGAATACAGATTTGTTTTTTTAGGAATCGGATGATAGGAAAAGCATACTTAAAACTTCTCATTCTAATTTCTAAAATCTGCTCATTTAACAACCAGAGGAACAAAACGTCTACACATTATAAGGTTTAAATATAAGAGAAATGAAATATAAAACACTGAATTAACTTTATAAGCATCAGTGTAATTCTTTAATGCAATTTTTAATGCTTTTCTTTAAATGCTTTTAAAGACACTTTTCTTTCAAAGTAGAAAGAGTTAGGTTGTCTAGACAACAGATCTGATTTGGATGAATGTAGTGGTGAGGAGGGGTCAAAGGTCATGTGGTGTAGGGGTATGGCAAGCTGTATTTTTAGAAGTTCCAAACTTCAGAGAAACTGGAAGCATGAAAGGGTTATGTGTTAGAGAATGACCAGATCTCTCAGCTGTCAGAACTGAAGAACTGAATTGAAGAACAGAACTTGCCATCTCCTTGGTAACCAAGGTTTCTTCGGTTCTTTGTAACATAGAGTTCCATTGTTAACACTATTCATTACATATCAGAGAGTACCGCAAAATTCGTTCTTTAGTTTTACCTTAGGATATTTTCAGTTTTAACACTTAAACATTAGTCTGCAGTAAATCCAAATTGCAGAGGAATAAGCATTATACTTCTACAGTAGAAAAAAAAATTCACTGCAGTACATTACCTACTATCAAACTAGATATGGTAATGGTACTATTTTTTTCCTCATTCTGACAATCCACATCAAAATAATGTAAGGAAATTTACTTCACACATTAATGTGAGAGGCTAAACAAAACTGAATTGTTATTGTACATTTAGATATCTTAGTAGAATATTAATTTACATCACTGTACAGAAAACAGAATTTCTTCAGGTTACAAATGTTCCATATCTGACTTTCATGATTTCCAAACGTGTGAACAAGGTGGGGGACCGTTTCCAAGAAAAGATGTTGTCAGCAGTCTTCTGGGTTGTCTTTAGTTTAGCTGCTTATTTACAGCTGGAGCACCATGTGAACTTAGACCCTTTTCTGGAATAACAGCCTCATTAAAATCAGAGATAAAGCAAAAACCAGTCGAAGGGTTTCCATAAATCGGGGCTCCCCATAGCTGCTGTAACAACAAAGACATTAGTTTGAACAAATGTCTGCTATGGGTCCCCAGTGCCCATTGTTGAAATGTATTTCACTGGGGTTTTAAACAATCAACAGCCCCATCATTCACAAATACTCACAAAACAACCCCCCTTGGAGATGCCGGGGATTGAACCCGGGGCCTCATACATGCAAAGCATGCGCTCTACCACTGAGCTACATCCCCTTCTTAGTGAAGGATCTTCTCAGATTCTGTTTAGATTTGAAGACATACCGAGTATTGCAATTGCTCTTATTTTCCTGTATATACGGTACATAAGTCCGGAAATAAATGTGCTAACAGAGTCGCGTTCAGAACGTAGCTTGCAAGTTAGCTACGTAGCTTGTTAGATTATTGCTAATAAAACATAAACGGATTACTCTTTCTCAAGCTGGACAAACAATAGCACTGTTTTTTTAAATTATTACTAAGAGATAGCTACTGTGATACTAGGTAATCACGTCAACAAAAATGACGAACTGTGTTACTTTTCAAGACGAATTAGCCTCTATTATGGATGTGCTAGTTAAAGCGGCTGTTACAGATATTAGTAAACTTTTTGACAATCGTTCTGCTTTTCTGCGCTTGGAAATATCCTATCACCAAAAAGAAAACACGTCTCTGAAGAGGAAATTGCAATGGATGGAAAATGAGCTGAAAGCGGCCCGCCGTGGAAGGGGAACGAAAGCAGCGCGACAGACTATTGTTAAAAACCACCAGTCCCTTTGCATCACGGTTCGTTTTAAAAGTGTTCTTATGTATTAAATTCCTAGAGAAATTCTCTATATTTAAACTAGATTATAGTCCTCAATTATTTCGTTACATATGATGCTATAGTCGATTATTTGGTTGACTTAGTAATGTCAAAATAGTATCCTTTAAAAGTCGACAGGAATACACATATGTTCGGCCACTGAAATGTACACAACTTTTTCACGTGGGGTGTATTTTCTTTGGGGTGTCAGGATGCTACTGAGAAATGCCTCTGAATGTAGGAAAATGTAAGAATGTAAAATTATTCCAGGAAGTCGATTTATCTAGGATTAGCCAGTATACTCTGAATTTAGCCGCCTAGGGCAAGCGGGAATTAAAGCGCAGTTTTCACAATCACGTTCATTTACTAAGCCACTTCTGCCTCAAACTGACAGTTTGTACCGTTTAACAAGCCATCTAGTCAGCCATAACGATCAACCCAATCTGTTTATCGTCCGTACACGCATCTGAATCTCGTTAGACATCTTAATAGAACATTTTATAAATATATCTCTTGAGAATCCAACTCTGGAATCGGCCACAATAAGTATGTTTTTTTTTCCTTATTGCAGGATGCAGACGTGGATGGGAACTGGTCTGAAACTGTTTTAATCAAGCATGAAGGAGTTGGGGAAGACCTGGAGAACACGGATTCACAGAGAAGACCGAAAACTAGCCAGAAAGGTAACGTGCTTTTTTCTGTTCCTTAATAAATTACAATGGTAATACCTTTGCAAGCCGTTTATTCAATACAGAAGTCAACAGAAATGCAGTTTTGTTTTGTTGGAAGGAAATTCGGAAACATCCTTATCCCTATGAGCTGTGTAGGGGATGGAGCTCGGTGGTAGTGCTTAATTTGTATGTGTGAGGCCCCCAAGGTTAGCAACCTTATATATGTCAGATTGCCACGAATGTGAGTAATACTTTACGTTTCTGTTTAATCTTCCTAAATTGGATGATATGCAATTCAGGTTTTAATAATTGGTAAACTGTAAATAAGTCTAGTTTTATCCATAACGCAGCTTAATACCAGGAGGTGTATAAAGCTAAATTAATGAAACAATGGCTGAATGAGTATATATTCTTAACGTCCATATCCATGCATTTAAAAAAAGTATAATACCTACTTAAACCACAGTTGTTAACGTTTGGCTTACAAGTTTGTACATAAATACTGGCCTTTGGGTTTAGGTTTGGGTAACAATTGGCTTACTGTTTTAGCAGCGGAGTATTTTTGAATTAAAGACGGTGGCTTGGGTCATATATAACCAAAATATCTAATAGTAGTAGGCGATATCAATTTTTTGATACCATCCAGTCATTTCACTCAGGTATGTGGTATTTCAACTATTTTCAAAAGCAACACTATTCCGGTATTTTGAAATCTCCTAAGATGCAATTTGGCTAGGAAAATCCCCAGCATGCTCTGCTGCCATTATCCCAGCCAAGCCTAAATAGTAGCTCTGCTAAATGTGTTTTCAGTTCATAAACATGAAAATAATTTGAAATACAACCAGGTAAGTGGTATTGTCGTACATGAATGTTTAAATTAAAAATGTGATTAAAAATCCGTGTGTAGGGATTGATAAGTGGAACCGTAATTCAAATGTCTGAAATTTCTGGTTCTTAAAAATTTAGAACCGTTTCTGATTAGGAACTGGGTCTTAATACCCAACCATACATACCAATCCTTGCTCCCTTCTAGTGTTTCACTTGATAAGACGATGATGGTTTAAAAAAAATTAAAAATGGCAAAATGCCCTGGTGTGCAATTAATGTGATGTTTTTTTTTCTCCATTTTCTTAAAGGCTCATTGGAATCACAGGATTTCAACAGTGAAAAACGAGTAGTCCACACAGAAAGGCTACATGGCCGGGAGGACTGTGAAACACCTTTTACACCTACAACAGGCATCAAGCAATTCACAGACCAGCACTCGATCCAGTTAGTTGGGAAAAAACTCAGTAAACTGGCAGCAGTCTGCAAGTCAGAGGAGGAATACTCTTGCACAGCCCAAAGGCTCAGTCAGGCCACATCTGAGCACAGTACACTGAATCATCTGTTTCCCCAGTATCTAATGCATGAGAGAGAAAGTCCACGACAGTTGGTACATCAGGCGAAAGGAACTGGTGAACCAGGTTACTCTGACCCAGTAGAGAATGATTCAGCAGCTCAGTCAGCTCTGCTGGGGGCCCATACTTCTGAGAGCAATACAACTATGGTTAATTTAGGTCTGACAGACACAAAATCTGAAGTTAGCAATCTAGAACCTACTAAAATTAAGGATGAGCTTGAGATGCCTATATGCAGCAACGAGGCAAGAATGGAGGTAGTTGAGTTATATCCTGTTTGGTGCAGTGAAGACAAAGAGAGCAAAGAAATGCAGCTGGAAAGTAACAGAAGTTTCAAAAACCTTCTGGAAGTGCAGCAACAGATGTATGCAGAGAAAAATCATGAACTGTTAGGTGGTCACAGCAGAAGACCATTAAGTTTCGGTGTGGCACACGAAAAAGAATTCCTGCTGCCAAATGACTTTTCCTCACTGAAAAGTATTCGGACAGACCAAAGGTCTGATACAGACAGGCGTTTTAATTGTACACACTGTGGGAAGAGTTTTACACAGCGAGGTCACCTTAAAATTCATCAGCTCATTCATACAGGTGAAAAACCATTCAGTTGTACTCAGTGTGGGAAGAGTTTCACTCATGTCCATGTCCTTAAAAGGCACCTGAGTGTACATACCGGTCATAGACCCTACACTTGTAATCACTGTGGCAAAAGTTTCTCTCTGCAGGACAGCCTAAGAAGACATAAACGAATCCATACTGGAGAGAAGCCGTACATATGCATGTACTGCGGGAAACGCTTCACTCAGGGAAGCCACCTTAAAATCCATCAGCTAATTCACACTGGAGAAAAGCCGTTTAGCTGCACGCAGTGTGAGAAAAGCTTTACACAGTTGCATGTCCTCAAAAGACACCTGAGTGTTCACACTGGTCAGAAACCATATATTTGTGTACAATGTGGGAAAAAGTTTACTCTCCAAGACAGCCTGAAAAGACACTTGCGTATTCATAGTGAAGGTAAAATAGTATTTCCCCAGCAGTTACATGTCAGTGAAGACTTACTGTTACAGGATCAGCACCCAGATATATAAATTGTACATTGGAGTTGCATAATCCTAGTAAACTTACTGTTAGACATGACGAGTTGGACGTTGTTGTTGAACCTGTCATGTGTGTAATGATTTGCTTTGATGGATTTTAAAATGCTGAACATTTCAGGGTGGATTTTAAACAAAAAAAATGTATGATGCTTCTTGTAATTATATCGGAAGTATTACTGGATAACAGTGAAGGGACAATTGTACCATGTATATGAACCATATGTTTCTAGACTGATGAACAATATTGCTGAAATAAAATCTGTGTATGACATAATATTCTTACAACAGCTTAAAACATCTTTTTTTCTGAGGTTTTCATACTATGGTAATGGATGTAGTTTTTTATGTAAATTTGTGGGCAACACAGTGGCCTCACATTTTCAGGATTGTTCGTTCAAGTCCAAATTTCAGAAGCACCAAAATGTTTTATATTTAGTTTAAGTGTGGTAACAAATTTAAAGAAACTGACTAGCCAAAAGACTATAATGTGAAAGTCTTAATATTCCTGTAGATTATATAGTTACATTTTCCTAAATATGGTATGGTTAAGCAGTTACCACACGATTCATGGTTATTTTAAGGCGTATACCAAATGGGAAAAGCCTTGAAATCTTTGAAGTAAGCTTGTGAGATTTGCTGGTGTCATTCGTATAACATTTTGCACTGTTAACATGGAAAACTTCACTTCCCTGACCGGGAATCGAACCCGGGCCGCGGCGGTGAGAGCGCCGAATCCTAACCACTAGACCACCAGGGAATGTGATGGTTATCCTTTGGTGTGTTTGCAGTGAGTAATTTTGTTTATTTATATATATATATAAATACATATACAGTGGTGGCCGAAATTATTAGAACGCTTGGCATATTTAAGAGGTCTCAGTTGTTTTTGTTGAATTGGTCATTAAAATATCCATAAAACCAATGAAATATCTACGAAGTCATCATTATATTCTACAAACTATTGAATAGAGCCATCATAAAGAGATTTATATCATGTTCCTCACAAAAAACAAGCTAGGCCTATTTCACTGTCAATGTCACACAATCATGTTCCTTCACAGAAGAGACCAAATTTCTTGTGTAATCATTGCCAGGTGTGATCATGATTAAATTGATGGTAATGCAAGAGTCTTAGGGCACAGCTGTGTGATTCTTTTGAATCTACAAGGTCTATCCTGCTTATTAAGTGATTGATAATATCAGGGTTTTGTCACTGAGGCCACACCACCAACTGGTATAAATTCAAAGCCTCTAGAAGTAGCCTTGAAGCACATGATGCTCTTCTCTGAACATGGCTAAGGTGAAGAAGGAGCTAACGAGTGAACAACGGGTTCGAATAAAGGCCCTTTTTGGTGCTGGCTGGAGTTACCGCTGCATAGCCAAGGACTTGAGATGCAGTCCACGCACTGTAAAGTGCACTCTAGACCACCATGATGCCGCCAATTCAGACCAGAACCAAAAGGGCAGAGGCAGGAAAAAGAAACTTTCAGACAGACAAGCGAAGCATCTCAAAATTCTCAGTCTTAAGGACCGAACAAAGACCTCACGAGAACTGCGTGACGAGATCAACACCACAATGACTAACGGTGCAAAAGTGTCTTCAAGAGCAGTGCGTTGGAGACTGGGAGAAGAAGGACTTGTTGGCAGAATAGCAGCAAAGAAACCATTACTGAGAGAGAAAAATAGAGTGAAACGCCTGAAATTTGCAAAAGAACACAAGACATGGACAAGGGAAGATTGGTATAAAGTGTCGTGGACTGATAAGTCCAAGTTTGAACAGTTTGGCAATACGCGAAGAGTGAATGTTCGACGGAGGGAGGGGGAGCGATATAAAAAGGAGTGTCTCTTGCCAACAGTTAAACACGGAGGGGGTAGTATTATGGTGTGGGGCGCCATTTCAGCCTCGGGAACAGGAGACTTAGTGAAAATTCATGGTATCATCGATTAGAAAGTATACCACAACATTCTGGTGAGGCACGGAGTACCATGTAGGAGTCGTCGTATTGGGCCTGGATTAATTTTCCAAGAAGACAATGACCCTAAACATTCTTCTAACTATTGCCAGAACTACCTGCAATAGAAGAAATCTGCTGGAATATTGAAAATGATGGACTGGCCCCTTCAAAGTCCAGACCTCAACCCTATTGAGCAAATATGGGGTGAGTTGTAAAATAAACTGGACAGATCTCTTGCACATTCAAAGGAAAGCCTTTGCCTTGAGCTGCAGAAGGCGTGGGATAACATTAGTGTTGAAGTTCTCAGGAAATATATTGACACTATGCCAGAGAGATGTGAGGCTGTAATTTCAACAAAAGGTGGACATACCAAATATTAAGGTTAAAAGAGGATAAAATCAGTAGGTTTCACTTCATCTGATATTTGTTATGCTCAGTGCAACCATCTCCATGTTTCACGAACATTATGAAATGAAATCATGTTTTGGAGGTAAGAAAAGGTCAATATTTTCAGATCTGTCAGGTGTTTTAATAATTTTGACCACCACTGTATTTATAGACAAATATGAATTTATACATGAATTTTTGTATTGCTATAAATGAATATTCCATCAATACGTCTGTTTCTCTAGTCTGGGGTTTCTCAACCTTTTCTGACCACACAGCATGGCTATTTCCAACCCTACAGTGCGACTCTTAATCATTTGGCCTCCCCTTCGCCAGATCTCTCCAACTGGGGTGGGGCCGCACATCGGAAAACTTCGCCAGCCAGCAGACCCGGCAGGGGGTATCTCGTGGGGATGGACGATATGGCAAAGTATTTTATCACTGTATCAATGGTCGTTATCACTATATTTTTTTTACTTTTACTTTAAGACTTCATGTTTGCTGAAAACTCCCTGTTAGAATTCACCTTAAACTGATTCAGGATTCAAGATTACAGATTCAATGGACCACAAACTGAAATCTATTTTTATTAAATAAATCATACAAAATACATGCAGGGTCTTCTGCATGTACAACGCAAGTTGACCTCCACCAGGCCACCTGGGGCCCTCAGCATATATAGCGAGTGTTGACCATCTGGGCCTTTCAGCTTTATTAACTGATTTATTTGCAAATAAGTGTATATAATTGTGAGTGGTGTTCATGTGGAACTGACGTTTTTCAAGCATCACCCTATAACCACAAAAACGTCCTGCTTCTTCAAGGTGTCCAGCAATGAAACTGGCCACCATTTCAGGATCACTAAAATGACCACAGTAATAAAGTTCCAAATGTCTCAGCATCCTTCTCAAATAACACTGTCCATTAAAACTGTACATTACCGGCAGATACTGGATTGTCATACATGACTGTTTTGTTTTGAGTCAATCACTCTTCAAAGTAACTTTGAACATGCTGGTCACGCTGATCCATGCTGCAGATATGCCAAGTAAATTATTTTTATATATCAAAAAACAGCAACAAAGACTACTTTTGGAAAAAAATAGGCCTACTGACAGCCCCGAGCTGCAGCTGCAGGCTGAAATCGTTTTGTTTCACATCAGTTTTTGTTGCAGCCTCTGAACACACAGGCATTGTGTGATAGGTGCTGGCCAGTTTGTTCTGTATTTATAAAAACAGTATTAAGTAGGTGTGTATGCAATTTCCAATAAACCAGGCCTCCAACTCTATCACAATTCTTAGCTGTGGTCTAGCAGTCATTTTCATTGGCCAACATTTGCAAACTTGACAGCTGGTAGCTACTTCTCTGGGGTTATTTCTCCATTTTTAAAAAATCACTTTCAGCTTTAATGTTTGTTTCACGAGTAACATTAGATCTTATAATAATAGCCTTTTGCTTGACACTTTCATTCATAATATCTTTTTGTTCGCAGCTATTCATGCTGGACAAGTAGCCATGACAGCCCATAATTACACCCCAGCCTTTCTGAAGTAATTCGTCAAGAATGTTTTTTCAGTATTTGTTTCACGTGTAACAATAAACTGTCTTTAATAGGCTTATAATGGGAACATTCGCTGACATATATATCCAGTCTCAAACACTAGACCTACCTGTACTGACATTGGAGCCAACGTCTGTGTGAGACACAGGTTGGCTATCCTACTGGCTGACATTACCCCAAATATTAGCTAAATCGTAATCCCAATTAATAGGCTGACCACATGAAACAGCAGTGTTGACGTTCATTTATTGCATTGTGTTTGCTTCTGTGAATATAATGAATAACATTACAGATTGAAAAACAAGCATTACTTAGTCATATATTTCTTTCAATATCGTTACTGTTTTTTCATACAGCCAATTTTTGTCGTTTTAAAGATGAGAGTAATATTTGTGTGCTATCTGGCATAACTTGGGTATACTATAAACTGAGCTCAAATGACAAAACTACCTTGTTAATGTATGTAAGCTACATGTTAAGATAGAAAGAGACAGTTTATGATCACTTATTCCTGTCGAGGTTTTGTTTTCTACGACCAGTCACAATGGGGTCTATTCTTCCATGCACTTAAGTCAAAAAAGTGCGTAGTTGCTTTGTGATACTGCTCCTGCAATGTTCTATTTACTATTACCGCACAATTGTTAAATAAATTTGGTTCAAAATTTTGCAAAATTGGGCTGTGACTTAATAACCAAGGAAATATGTGAGTACTGAGGCTAAACCAGGTCCCTACAAAGTATGGAAAAGTGTGGACTTTGATTTTGGTGCTTTTCAAGTATGGAAAAGGAAAGAGTATGGAAATATTTTGGTGTTTCCAGACTATTGCTATTAATTGGCCTACTATAATTTCCAGTAAAAAATGCTGATGCAGGCTACTTTGCAATGTACAACACTCACAATTGGGAAATGCGGGATTTCACCGCTTTGGTTTGCCAATCCCAAATAATGTAACTGATTGGATAAGGATCCCAAATGTAAGTGGGAAGCAAAATACAAAGGATGTGTAAAGTTGGTCAACATTTGAAATATGGACGAGTTGATAGCGGCATGGTGGGTGAAACACTGCCGTTTAGATGCAGCCAGTTTCGGTCCCGGAAAGATGGCCAGAAGGTCAGGCAGCATTCTCTGGCGGCATCTACTTAACAAACCAGCCAGGCCAACTGCCGATTTAACGAACCGCCTGCTTCTTCTTCCATTCCACCACCCTGCCCTGGCAACTGTTTCCATCACCACCCTAGGGTTGACAACTGTTAGGTCCTCCACCCTGGAATTGTAAAATTTAATAATGGAAAGTGTGTGGGAACCCAGAGGAACCTTGATCTAACATCAGTTTTGTTCTCTTTGTGACTTTCTTTCACCTCAGTGAAAGCCAGTCTGGGCTTTCTCATTCCTCTCTTTGTCCATAAACTACTAATGGTTCCATCACCCCCCCCCCCCCCAAAAAAGGTATATTTCATTTTGCATTTTATTTGGCGTGTAATCTTTTAATGCCTATTTTCTTTATAATTAACTGGGTGTTTCTCTCACATCCCATGTCTTTAACACAAAAGATGTAGGCCTATTAATATATGTTGCGTTAATCTGTTTAAGAGGACCGTTGTAAACATCACTTATAGTTGTGCTACGAACCACGTGGAACGTATTTCCAGGGCTGGATGTCCCAGGAGGAACATAAAAACCATAACAACAGGAAGCTCTAGCAGTTGACAATGAAGTCCAATCACACTAAAGTACGTTAGAAACATACCAATACATATTTCATAATATTGTTAGTGTTGTAGGCCTTTTTAGCATGAATAGAAAATACAATAGTTATAACTGAACTCTACATGCTCTTTCCAAATGAGGTCGCTTTTTTTGTCGTTCGTTGTTTCTGTTAACTTGCTATAAAACGCCACAAAGTCTATGAGTGAAATCTATTAGTTTTCTGCCCCCTGCCGTTTGTAATTGAAATTTCCCTCCGGAAACTATGACGTATTCGTTTGTGTAGGTTACGAGAAGCTGTTCATGCATTTCAGAAAATCGAAAAATTAATCATATGTAAACAGTATACGGAAAAGCGTTTTCTGGATTAAATACTGATTGTTTCAGTTCAAGGTATGCTAAAGCTTTTATTTTTTGTAGTGTTAGAATTTGTTGAGACCGTAAAACCTAGATCATTTAAAACATCGGCTTTCGGGTGCATATGCATTACAACATACTAGTGGCTGTGCAAACGAAGGAAAACGAAAACATATTGATATTGATATATTACGATTAAAACCGTTCAAATAAAAGGTGCTTATTAACGCAGCGTGCCTGGAGTTCGTAAAATGAAACGTAGTCGGCGTTTTGGCTATGATCCCTTTGTCGGGTGGTTTTTATTCCCTAACGTGATATTTCTCAGCTCATGTAAGCTCGGCTATGCTGAATTTCCAGTTAGGATAATATTCTGTACCTTTAACTTTACTTCAGTGCTTTGAATACCTAGCCTACATTTCAAATTGAGAAACGAAACAACTTAATAATGTAGACTGCCTATACATCATAGGTTATATAAGTTGTTTTAAGTATGGAAAAATTTACTTTAAAATATTGTATTCAATTATTTTTATCAGGTAAATGTGTATCGGAAATATTCTTAGTCTTATGTATGAATAACAAGCAAAATGTTTTAACCGTATCTGACTAGGAGCATACATTGAAGTTTATAGGATTTCCGTAAGTTCGGTAATTACCAAAAACTTTGAGGCGTGTACCGCAAAAATAAATGAAAGTCGAACTCGAGATTTGTTTCTGTGACCTTGAACTGTGACTTAGACACGCTGCTGGTGTTCATCCAAATAAAAAAAAATAGTAATTAAAATAAGTTGCCTTTGTTTTATTGCCATATTATACAGTCGCGATACATTGACAATGTATGTACATTTTTATCATTTGAAAATATCTGGAAATGTTGCAAGGCAAAAAATTGTAATATGTAATGTTATGGTAGAATATAATAAATGGATGGATGTAATGCCCCTTTAGTAGGTGCTAGTTACTAGATAAGACCCACTTCTGCCTCTGGAAAAGCCTAAATTCTCTCAGGGCTCTCCTACCTTTTCAGCAGCCCTAGGTAAAGCTTTACTTGGGAGGCCCCCCTACCAAGAAAATTTCATTTCACTCCATTAACAGCGCAGGTCATTTGCGGGCTCCTGCCTATAGCTCCTGCCTATAGCTAGTCGACCATGTAGGCATGGAGTTCATCAAGGTTCTGACAACTTATTTATGGTCAGTGGCACCATTCTCCTGGCCATTCCCCTTCTAGTATACATATAAATCACGTCAATTCATTCATTCATTTTTCATACCCACTTAATGGCAATTCAGCTTATATAAATTTAAATGAACATGCCCTGTGGCCCTGTCCAGCATTAGAAGATAGATGGGCATTAAGTGATCTGGTATATTAATTGCTTTTTTTATTATATTTAAATATATTTACAAGATTTATTATGCATTAAAGCCAGTTGTAATGTCACAGACTACTTGTTTTTTTCATTTTAAAAAATATTTCATGTGTGCAGTTTTATTACACTTACCTTGTCAAGTACATAACATAAATTACATCCATCCATTTTTTTGTACCTGCCTGTTATATAGTTTGTTTTTGTATATGTATTTTATCTGTTTAATCGTAATACACGCCAAGATCAAGTTTATATAATGTTTTTTAAAAAGTTGTTTTTTTCTATTTGATACCATTCATCAGATAAAATATCAGAATTTTTTTTTGATTGGTTGATCGACCCAATACATTTTAGGTCATTGTAGTTCGTAAATTAGTCAGCTTGCAAACCACCAACAGTTTGATGCAAATGGGTATGGACAATGTTTAATATAGTGTAAACAAATACACAGATTTACCATTTAAACTGCATGCATAAATAGTGTGGAGCATTATTGGATCACTCTTGTAACTGTTTGGTTTTCCAACTAGTTTTACAGATACATATAGATGCATATGCATGATAATTGCTTGGAGATAAATGTCACCTTAGAAATTATGAAGGGGAAACAACATGGAGGGGACTGGGATGCATGAATAAACTGCAAAAATACAAGGGATCCAGTACGCAGACATGAAATGACAAAAATAACACAGAAACAGGAAATGAATAAAAGCAGCACAGGAAACCCAATTTCTGTTACAAAAATAGATCAACGATCTTCTTCTTTCCTTCCTCTACCTTCCCAAATCATTTTTTCCTCATGCTTGCATTTTGCTGAAAATGTACTCAATTTCTTGCAGTTTTGGTTAAAAAAAATGACATGAGACGACTTTAAAACCTGTGATCACCCATATCAATCAATCCAGTAAGAAACATATTAATGTCGTACATAAGGAAAGCCAGGTTCTGAAGGAATGCATTAGTCAAAAAGCTGTATAAAAAGTAGGTAATGTTACAAATACAAAATGCATGCATAACTTTTTACAGTATTTACTAAAATAAGCTTAAACAAGAAATTTTATTAAATGTAGAAAACAAATTATAAAATTCTTTTAATATCAGAATGAAATTCAGACCCCAGATTGTTAAAACAGTTTGGGGAATATGCCAGCGATTTCTAGTATTACACCAGAAGTGGTGAATTAAGGCGCATCCCCATTAACAGAACAAGCAGGACCTAGTTCGCATATTATATACACAATATACAAATAATCTCACTCGCACTCAAATAATCTCATTAATGTCAACAGTTATTGGTCATTCAGCCTGCTCTACGACTTGAATGCAAGCCAAGAAGTTTATCTGGAAAGCATTTGTTTTGGTTCCTGGGTCTTTATGCTTTTTGATAAAACTTTATTTTTTTGTTACTAAGCACTTGGAAGAAAAAACTGGTGTTTCACGACGGCGAGGATGGTATAAAAGGTCATGCTGATGACTCAGTTATATGAATCGCAGTCACTGTTTCGGTTTGAGGAGGGCTCTCTGCCGGGTTGTACAGACAGTCTCTCCAATGCTGAATTAAAGACAGAGAACATAGAGTCATTGACATTAAACCCAGAGTCATAAAGTTGCAGTGTAAATGAACACACAGGCTGGTATCTAGTTCTGAACAGCTAGAGCTAATAGAATGTAACCTCATCATCACGTTCGACAAGTGAAAAAGTCAAGATGAAAGCAAAGAGACATCCTGACCCTGTTGTCAACTTTGTAGTCAAATTACCTGAATTCAGTTAAATTAACAATTAAGACACAGCAGTGGACTTAATACAAATCTGGAGGGCTTCATTCGTAAACGATACATGTCTTATAGATGTATATAACTGTGTAAATTGTTCTCCCAAAGATGGAGCAACATTCAAATGCAGTAAATCTCACCCCATAATCTTCCAAAGAAAATAAGAATATGTCATGAAAGCACATGAAATTTCAAAGGTTATGCTTTTATGAGTTGCGACTGGAAGATATTTAGCTGCTCTATATCTGTTTTGAGAATGTTGGTTAATGGGCATATCGACATATATTCCATGCACTTACCAGGGTATGAGTATCTCGCTGAGCTGCTGTTGGGATGCGTTCCAGCCTGTGCCCTATAAAATGATACTGACACAAAATGCAGACAGATGTCGTAAAGAAACTAAAGATTCAGTAATTCCGGTACAAAGTGAGTTTATCAGCCTATGTAAAGGTGCAAGCAGTAGGGTGACTGGTGGTTGATATCCCAGTTCAAACATAACCTGCTGTTGAACCTTTGCTAGATCTACTAATCCAATTCCAAATTTTATTTGTCACATACTAATCATACACGTTTGATTTGCAATGAAATGTTATCGCTTTTTATCGAGATTATAAAATACAATGTGTATGCTGTTTTGTAGCTATTAGCAAAAATTACGCAGACCGCTTACCACTCTGGCTCTGAGTGGGGCCAATCCATTCCCGATTCCTCCGCTTAAACACTGCGCAGAAAAAGTCCATGTACATAAAACCCACAGTCACAGTGGAAAGACTCGCAGATATAAATCTAAGTCAGCAGGTAACATGATGTTTAAGAGACAAGGAAACCAAATGGATTCAAAGTATATTCCCAAGTGAAGTTTTACTGTGGCGCTGCCAAGCGAGAATTATATATTGCTTATCACAAACACATTAACTATAAAAGGAGATGTAGTAAAATAACAAAATAAAAGCGCATTAAAAATATAATAATGATGTCAGACTGATAAAAACTTGTATCAATCTAAAGAGGATGGCTACTTAGAGCTTTATTTTCAGTGTTTCTCTACTTACACTTGTTGTAAAGGAAGGTGCACCTCTTTTGTCCAACCCTGAGAAGAAGCAGGACTAGAATCACCGTGATCAGCAAACCGGTCACAGTCTTGTAGCCCACTAGTTCATTACTCTTGGGGAGAGCTGGATGAGCAGAATGAAGGAACTGTCACGTCTGTTTTTAAAAGGACACTAGTTTTAATCCGGAAAAATACATAGCGCCCTCAAAAAGACACCTACCTGTCATAAGTGGTGCTCAAGAACCATGAACTTTAGGTTCAGAGCAGATGGCATGGTGAGATAGTATTGAAAAAGAACTTTCAGAAATGTTTGAAAAGCACAAACGTATACACACTGGCTTACCTTGGCACATAATCCCCAGCGTATAACAGGTGTTGTTTTGTATAAATCCATTTTCCGCAATCTCGTAACCCATACGGGTTTGTGACCTTTTCCATGCCTTGAATTTGTCACATCCCAGTTGAGCACAAAGCATGTCCTTGAAGATTGTGAGCTTTTCACGACTGGTGTGGCAGAGTGGGCCCTTGTCGGAGATGTTAAATATGAGGTGGAGGGCTCCTTGACACGAGCCCGCCTCGGCACTCACGTTGATGATTGCCAGGACTGGTGGAGAAGGGGCAGCAGGTGACAGTGTCGAGGCCATCACAGCAGGAGAACATGGCTGACTGGTGGAATGCTGGGATCGGCTGTTGCTTGTTGGAGTTGGAGTTATAGTAGTGGACAGGGATTCATTGGCCACAACTGCAGTAAAAATGAATAAGAGGTTATTATTATTATTGTTGTTGTTGTTGTGATGAATGACCCTCCATCCATCCACTAACTACTTATCCAGTATAGGATCACGGGGGTTCTGGAGCCTTTCTGAGGAAATAGAGGTCATGAGGCAGGGAAACACCTCAGACAGAATTCCAGTCTATCACAGGGCATATGGACACATACACACTCACTCACAATTACACATTACAGCCATTTAAGGGACACCAAATCACGCGACTGCATGTCTTCAAATGGCGTGAGAAAATCCAAGTGACACGGGGAGTACATGGAAAGAACATGGGGAGTTATTATTATTATTATTATTATTATTATTATTATTATTATTGTTGTTGTTGTTGTTGTTGTTGTTCCATCAATTTCCATAATTCTGCATCCATATCATTACAGTAATAGTAACATTAATCATATCAGCAGTAGCAGTAATCAAAGGTTTTACTCTTTTTCTTTTAAGATAGTAGTGTGATGTCCAGCCCTTCCCGGTCTGTTTTCCCAGTGTTCCCACACAGGCAGGGCTGGGTAGCAGCCACGCCTGCTGATTGTTGCTAAGTTACCTCGTGTTTTTGCCCGTGTTACCAACCACAGGTGCCCCTCGTTTACTCTTCCCTGTTTTCCTGTATGTAAGCTTCCCCAGTCCTGTGCTTCCTTGTCGGTCTTTGTAGTGTTATGTTTGCAGTTGTTCTGTTTCCCTGCATCAATAAAGTCCCCACATGGGGTTCACTATCACTGTCTGCTACGGCGTCCTTTCTACCAACAACATGCCACGCCATCCCGCCCGCAGTCATGACAAGTAGTCACTTTTATGCATCCGCTTCAGGCAAGATGTATGAAATGACCTGAACTGTGGCAATCAAACGGCAACCAGAACAGTATCTCTTGAAAATGCTGCCGCCCATATATCTTCAGTCATCTTCCTCTAGATCCCCAGTTCCTACTGGCTTCTATTAAATTAGCGTTGACTGGGCTGTTACAAAGAAATTATCTGGATGCTGCCTCTAAGCAATGAAGAGTGTTACATGTAAATGCGAACAAAATTTTAAAAAACTAATTTTATTTTGTTTTGGTTCTGTTATGTATTGGGGATAACAGCAAAAAGTCTACAACTAAAATTAAATTACTACTGCAAGAGTGTTAAGATTTTAAGAAACTGAATTATTATAATTACACTTACATTGTTATTTTAACAATAAATTAAGTTTCATTTTAAAATTGGATAAGCACATCTAATATCTCTCAAAAATTCACAAATACCAAGACTGGTGAGAATATTTATCAGTTATAATTATCTAATTGCAAGATCAGTAGGAACAATAACAATAACAACAACAACAACACAAAAAAGAAGCGCGCCACATTGATACTGCAGCCCAAAATCACTCAGCAGCTGAAGAAACAGGCCTAAGTGAACAAATCTATGGACAGCGTGGAATGTCTACCCTACACTTGATTAAATAATTATATCTAAGTTGCATTCCAAAAGTTACATTTTAGAAGTATTACACATTATATAAAATGTGCAGCTTTCGACAGAAATCACATTTGTACTTAAGCACGAATAAACATTGGTACTTAAACACATAAACAGATAATGCATTATGGCCGTATACACAATACTGGGCTGATAAAGAAGATAATGCTTATTTACCTTTATGTAAGTATGGAACTATGAATTTTATAACTGTCAAATCGTGTTAGCGGAACCGTTTCAACCCCTCTCTGAAACTCACCACATTGCCTGCAGAAACAATCCAGTACACCAACGTAACTGTTGACTCACCCACTAGCATGCTATATTTGCCTAGCTAATACCCCATCATGTCCTCTAACTTACTAAGTTAATTGGTGAAATTTAAAGAAGACACAGAATGGGTAGTTTGCCCCTGAGGAGAGGTTTGGGAACTGAAGCAGTGTTCGTCTAGCCATCCAACAAGATATCAAGATATATCAGTCGATTTTATTCTTATATAGCGCCTTTCACGACAGAGTCGCCCCAAAGCGCTTTACATGACATTGAGAGAAAAGTTACCTAAGGAAGCACAGGACTGGGGAAGCTTACATACAGGTAAATGATATAGCTTTTTGGAGAACAGAAGAAATGCTTGTTGTGATTTTTTGGGCCACTGTTCTATACTCAACTATATTCTTAAATTATTTTAAATGGCCTTGCTCCCACCTATCTGTCGGAGCTTTTAAATCTGCATGTTCTGAATAGGACTTTGAGATTGGTAGGCCAAAACCTTTTGGTGATCCAAAAAGCTTAGGGGGAATCATGCGTTCACAGTTGCAGGCCCAAAATTGTGGAACAACTTTCCCCTGCATATTCGGCAGGCACCAACACTGGCCACATTTAATGCGTTAATGGTTAAAAACCCATTTTAATTTGTTGGCTTTTGACTCAAAAGAGGAGCTTTCTAATGTCACGGGGCTGTGTATGTCTTTGCTTTTAAGATCTTTTGCTTTTATGATTTGTACAGCACTTTGTTTAAACCTTTTTTGTCTACAATATGCTATAGAAACAGACTGAACTTGAACTTAAAGTGTTTTTTTCTGAGCAAATAAATACTTACTTCCCAGATAAATAGCTTTAAACATTATCTTTGACTTTTGCACAGTACTGTAAATAATACGTTTATATTAGTTTCGATGCACGTTACAGTATGGAATCAAGCTGTCTGCAAGGCGAAATTTAATTTCTGTAGGGTAAACAGGCCAAATACATTCCTGTTGTTCGGTTTAGACTGAAAAAGGTGCCACGTTTTACTGATATTCACGCACAGTGAAGGGCCATCACCGCACGGGCTGCACTGTTTATTGAACAAAAAACAAACTTACCAAGCAGTAATACAGGAATAATTGTCAGCTTCACCATCGTCACTGAAAGAGCAGTTTAAAATATAAGGTTACCACGCACGCAGGGATGGATCTCACCAATGACGTTAATAAAATTCATATATTATTTGTTAAAGTACACAAATCTAATTTATTGTATAAACTTAAGGCTAAACAAACATTACAATGGGTAAATTAATTTATTAAAAATTATTGAGAAAATAATGAACAGCGGAAGTATAATGTTTATACCCTAATATGGCCTACAATAAAAAAAAATCTATTTCTAGCAGCAAGACTGAACATGTCTTTTTTTCTATAATTATACAATCACTGTCACGTTGAGTTTCATCACATATATGTGTTATTATGTCGGATAATGTCATTTTATTGCAGTAACAAAAAAGTGTGATTGCAACAAGACAGAACATTATTTTAAATCGATCGAATTCAGCGTCTTACCCTGAGAAGACTTCAGAGAGCGAGAGAGACGGAGGGAGCATGAGAGACAGTAAAAGCGCCCGAGAAATGAAGCCGAAGGAAGTGTGCACGAGTGAAATAGCGCGTCTCTCCCATCGTCTCTACGGCTCTTTCTCGGTCTCTTTGCATACAGAGAACTTCCTTGCATCAAAGTGTTAGCAATATAAAAAAAAAGGAGAGAGAGAAAGAAATATGGGGGTGGGGGAGAAGTGGAGCGTACAATAGGCAGATGAACGAGCAGTCAGAAAAAGAAAAAATAAACTACTTAGCGAAACAGTAAGACATGATTGTGATGTTTAGGAGACAGATTAGGTGCCCATTTATTCCATTTTTATGTGCCCCCCCCCCCCCCATCTGCACAATATCTCGTGACACTTTAGTTTCTCACACACGCGGTGTGCAGTACGCTTTAATGCCCAGCGCATACCTGCGCAGACGCTGCAATAACTAACGTCTTGTTTACTCTCCATTCTATATATTCCATTAAACCACTAGTCACACCACCACACAAGTCCGTAGACCAGTTCTGACTGTTGCATGATCGCAAATCAGTCACAAGCTCTCATTTGGTTTCATTTTCTTTCATCTTTCGCAGGTGGCTTACCGTTCAATGGATGTACTGAGAAAAATACCCAGTGCTCAACTCCATCTCGTCTCCTGTGTACAAATTACTGTACTACGATGGTTATCTTTTCCTTCTGTCTCCATCTTTGCTTATTAAGGTAAATAATGTAAAATTGTGTGTGGTACCTTTAATTTACATGTACAAATATATTGTGATGTTGTGCTTCTTCTGATAAATTATGGTTGTTTATGTTTTCCGAATGTAGAATTCTGCGAAGAAAGGCCTGTTCAATAACCTTAACAATAAACAATGTATTGTTGGCATGTACTGTGCATTACAGGAAAGCGGTCTGGGCAAAATCTTTTACATTATAGAATGTACTGTGCATTCAGAATCGATATTAATAATCGTACACAAATGTCTTAAATTCCAAAGCTAGCGATTTGCGAGAATGCCGTGAAAAACAAATTCCTTTAAAGACCCATTTATTACAAGTATATTTTGTATAAAATTATGTAGAAATTCAACTATATTATATCTATACTATTGTATACAATTTTCAATACCCAGTTTGGTACTGTGGCAATCCATAGCTGATCCCAAAAGTCACTGAGTAATAGCACGCAACATGAATGGAACATCACTCCATCACGCTAATATCCTACTTTTAAACTGGCCTGCTCTAATACTTTTGTGATAAATTTGATACTTGCACTTTAATGTTTTGGTACATTAAGAAGTAGTTAATGGTCCATAGTCAGAAATCACTCTTATGAGCTGAAAGCTGGATTAAATATATGGGTTTCGATGTTTCAATAATCAATAAGTTTCCTTTAATAGGGAAAAAAGAAAAGTACATGAATTAATGAGGGCACGAACATACAAAATAAAGTCTATTATGGAACGGATCTGATATTTTTCTAGTCTCATATTTATTGTACTTTATAATTTACTATGTTTAGATTTCAGGTTTAATTACATTTTGTCAAATCAAATAAATACAAATCCACATATTAAATTAGCGACAAGAATATGAAATACTTGTTTCGTTATACTCTTAACTGAATTCAAATTTAGTTCAGCATTAAAGTTAATTCAACTTTAATACAGATTTAGTTCCACACAATTTTTACATTTCCCATAGGAAACAATAAAAAGCAGTGTTTTGCCAACCTTGTACGCTTCTGTAATGATTTTCTTATGTTGGCAGTTCATTATTGTGATATAAATGTGTGAACCAGCAAGATATCAATTTTAATTTTAATATGAAAAATCTCTGATAGAACTTTATTAGTAGGGATTCATTTCAGATCGTTTTCACGTTTCTGTTCCTCACAACACACAGCCCTGGTAGTTTTGTTCCACAAGGTACAAACAACATTAACGTGCCAAATGTTCCTCAGCGTCCATTTCTGTGCCATAAATTAGACTAAAGGGTACTTTTACCTACAACTAGGGAACAACTGGTAGACCCTTGAAGGGTGCATTTTGGTACTTTTTTTCAGACAGCATACTTACATGACACCCCCCACCCCCCAAATCACTCATTACTAATTTTACCGGCACCATTTTGTTTCAAATGATATATCTTTATATGTGACACGACTTATATCTATATCTATAAGTGGTAATTTACATTAAAATCGACCAGTTAAATCTCGGAAATCACACACAGAAATTAACGCTCTGACGTGTTTCCCGAAACGGTCTTAGTTAAGTATGTCGTAAGTTATTCTTTCGTAAGGTTAGTCTGAGCCGCTCTTAGCTGTCTCTTACCGCTGCTGTCGGCTCATACTGTTCATTTAAAATAAGACTAACATTGTTAAAGCTACAGTTTCATAACCAAACATCACTTAAGTAAAAAATAACTGATCCATATGATAAAATGATTTTGTCTGATACATGACTACAATCTTCGTTAAGTTTCGTCCTTGCGCTCTGAATGAGCCGCGAATTGGCCTCTGTAATGCGCGGATTCGTAAAGAAAGATAAGGAACGCGCTGTTGATTATGTATTTATTTATTAATTGGGACTGGGGGGGTTCCCCCAATTTCCGACGCCCCTGGAATGCGCACACCTCTCTAAATGTGCCAAAGTCTCAGTATATCAAAACTTTGGTTCATGAGGTTGATAAGAGTCGAGAGTCCCCCAAAAAGCACCCTGGAATAGTTCTTAGTAGTCAATAGGCCTACTGAAGCACATAGGACATTCTCTTATGTTTAGGCAGTAACCCAACTTTTCTTTCGGCTATTGTGCCACTGCTTGTCGCAATATCAATGACATGCACACAAATTGGTGCACGAGGTGTTTTATAGAATAAATAAAAATAAAATGGTGATACTACAATCTGCAGAGGCGGATGCGTGCACCCAGTTGACGAAAATCATATTTACGGTTAAATGATTCAAGCTGTTAATGTTGTCTTATTTTTAGGGTCTCCCCAGTTCTGATTAATGCCATAATTTGAAGAATTTCTGCAGTGTTATATTTGTAATGAACACCACTTTCTCACAAGCCGCAGTCAAGCAGTTGCTGCAAGGAAGGAATAATCGATTATCGAGTCATCGATATCAACCAATCAGGTGTTCCAGCGCCTGTTAAGGTCGCACTTAAGAAGCTCTCCCTGGAGCAGTATCTTAAGAGATTGTTCGAGAGACTTACGTAGAAAATAAATACCTTTCGTGAGATATATCTTTAGTGTCTTCGTCAGACGCTAAGAGTGTCCGTTATCCAGAAACCGGGCCCAGTACTCTTAATATGTAGTAGTAGTACATATTACATAGTATTACATAGTATTACATAGTATCTTAATATGTAATATGCAGTAATCATGGAAATAATGTATTAACCAAAACAGTACATTTACCCACTGCATTACGACTCGTTTTTCCCTCTTCATCACCATTTTCGGTTCGGCCCCGCTTTCCAAATCAGAAAGGGGCAGATGAATAATGTCTCTCTTTCACACATTCAAGAAGAAACTAAACCCGACGGTACGAAATTAATGGAGGCGTATAGGCTCCGGCGTGAGTAGGCCGCGCTTTACTACGGCGCATAAAGATCAAAAGGGAAAACGTCAAAGTGAAGGTGGGGGAAAATAGGCCCAGCTGCCTATCACACGAAAAACAGACTTTTTTTTGAGATCGTATGCACACTATGCAAAAAACAACCTTAATGAACACTCTTCATGTATACCTGATTTATTTTGGCAGATGCTTTTATCCAAACCGACATATAGTTGAGAAGGCAGGGTCAAACAGTTCCTGAAACAAGCTGAAAATAGTAGTCTCTCTTACTACGGGAGAGTCACTATACCGACCTGAGATTTGACCAGGGATATTCGAATCACGGACACGGTGCCAACTCCTGAACGAGCCTTTGGGCACGATGGTGCCAGCTCTCACCCATCTGCCGTGACACTCACGCTTTTAGACACGCACGCAAGAAATCCTACAGCAAATCTATATTATTCCATAATAAACCTAAAATTAGCTACATCAAATGCGTTGGGGGAGTTTGCAAACCCTACAGACTATTTACAAGGTAATAAAACGTACATATATGTAAATTTGTGTGCAGACTTGTCTCGAATTGAAAATCTCACTCCAGCCAGCCGACCAAAGTTGGCAACCCTGTAAGTATAAGCCCCAATCTGAAATAACTACCATTTATTTAATTTTAAAGGTAGTCCCAACAAGTGACATGATCATCCGCAGCATTTATCTAACGAAGGTATGTCAATTCTTCTGTACTTTGATTTGCTGTAGCAGGGAAAATAATGTTCATAAGGTATGAGACACATGAAACTTTATAATAATATTATAAATAATTCTTTGTGCTGTTAAAACCTAAACGAGTGGCGTGAGAATTAAGAAATACTCCATCAGTAATGATTCGTTTATTACGTTCAAGGGTTATTTAACCCTTAAATTATTTAGTATAGCCTACTTAAACTGAAATGAACATTGGGAAATAAACGCACTGACAGGATGGATGGAGGGGAAAATAAACAATTCTCCTCTACACACAATTAATTCTGAATTTGTTTTAAATTTCGTGTTCTTTAACGATGATTAATTGAAAGTTCCTCTGGGAAGAGAGCGCTTCCACAGTCCTCAGCACAACGAAAATGTTTCTAAACTTGAAAGTGATGGTGGTATTTTCTAATCGTGTCTAAAACCTGAGGGCAGACAGCATCCTCTAACGTCTTGCGTGCGTGAGGCTCCTGTTTGGACTTAAGGCTGAGCATCGCCCGTCCGTAACCGCGCTCATCAGCTCTGAGCACGGAGGCAGGACCCTCTGGACCGTAAATGTCACGAGAGATTCAAATGCAAAATAATCATCCTTAATAAGGAATGATAAACGCATATTACTGTAAATTGTAAATGAATTACTATTAAAATTAATTTGTACTCAGTGTTATTTTCGTTTTATTTTAAGGAAATACCGCCATGCACTTGCACGTGTTTAATTGCATTTGGTTTTTTGTCTGGTGAGGTTTTTGTGGCTGGTCTGTAAGCGGACCAGGTACCCATAATCTTTCTGAAGTATATATCTGCTAATTTTTGAAATAGTGATTTCTTGAAACGTAGCACAGGCGTATACAAACGTGCAGTATACGTATATAAAACATATTACATATATACATTTGTTATTTTAGATAATTTGTGTGCGAGACATTATTCCATTATAAACCAAAAATTAACTACAGCAAAAGCGTGTGGGAAATTTGCAAACCTTGCAAAATATTTACAACTGTTACATATATGTAACTATAGGTGGCTGGCTAATTTAAATTAGATTATTTGTACCGATAATTTTACCTGGTGTCAGTGTACAATAAAATGATGAGGAAATGTACAATACTCGACAAATGATATACTACAGAATGTTGAGGATTCCGTGGTTTACTTTCGTTAAATTATCATGCAGTGAAAACGTGCCATCTTCCCACTCAGATATGGAAGAGAAAGGGGTACCGTTTTATCCCAGAGATGTTGACCCTGTCATCAGCAATAAGAAGTACCTGTTCCTCATTGCTGAAGTGCTGAATCTGCACTATACAAGCAAGGATGCCGATGCACGAGGCAGCATTAATACCTAATCTTAATCTTAAGCATTAATACTGTCTTACTTAGACATTTAAAATGCACGCTAAAGCTGAAAGCCTGCGTGATATTTATTTAGTTTTTAATTCTGCCTAATTCATTTTATGTTTATAAATTTATTTTCGTCATACATAGAAAATACAAGGTCTGTATTTCATTAACTTATTGATTAAATTAATTTTGTCATGATTTATTTATTGGCATAACACTTTCAGGAGGTAATGAAACAAGTCATATTAGCAGAGCAACAATTTATTACACTGTGATGTGCTGCTGTGTCCATTTGCTGGTTCTGTGTCTGCCACCCCCTGCTTCGTAGGTACATCTTCACATGGGTTGTGAAGGCTGTACCTGCATGAACCCAGCTCTGCTGTTTACTTAGCTTTTCCTCTTCACGAGTTCTGTTTACTATTCTCATTGCCTGAGTTCAGCTTGTGTTTCACTTTTGGCATTCCATTTTTGGTACCTCTGTCTCAGTTATTGTTGATTGCTCAGTTGTTTAGATTTTGTTTTTGGTTTATTGACTGTGATTTTCACTTACCCTCTTTGTACTGCGCTTCTGTTTATTTGTGCATTAGTCTGGTGTATAGGGAGTGACCGCCATTTTGTATGTGTGTGTTTTTACTTAGGCAGAGAGTGAGAGAAGTTCATTGTCTTGCTTTTTTATTTTTGGTTTGGGATAAAGCAAGACAGCTGGAGTGTTGACTAAGTTACTCTGAATTTGTTATTTTGGCCTGGCTCACTCTAGGGACCTGCATCAGGAAGCAAGATTTCTTGCTTAGCCAGATAACTTTTCAGATTTAAGGTAGTCAGGGCTAAATGTAAGTGAAGGAAGATAAAGTCCATTTACCCCAAACTACTTTATGTCCGACAAATTATCTGGCTAAACAAGAAATTTGGCTTTGTGATACAGGCCCCTGAAGTCCATCACTGGTATACTGTTGTCCACTTGTATGAGTGTGTGAATGACTACCGTGGTTTTCAGTATACCCACCTCAATTTACAATCAGTTTGTCTGCCTTCCAATCCTTTCACCCACCAACGCCATTCTATTACAGCTTGTCGTTAGACTGGATTATAACATCCAATTCCAGTGCAAAGCTTGGACTCACCTGCCCATAGAAAAATGTGTTTAGCCTGTGACATTTTAGAATAAAGACATCAAAACTATAAAATAACATGGATTACACACTGACCAAAAAAGCATTAAAAAGTAAGCATTTGTTGGGGGTGGGAAGGGCAGTGCTGTGAGTTGGAACTCAGAAGGTTGCCAGTTCGAATCCCTGGGTCAGCGGAGTGATCCCACCATTGGGCCCCTGAGCAAGTCCTTTAACCGCAATTGCTCCAGGGACTGGCTGACCCTCCTGTCTCCTCTATGTCAGTTTCATCAGGTGGCCTCCAGGGATGCTTTTCCAGCCGTCCTGAAGGAGGCCCCACATATATGCTAAACACTCATTTGCTGCGTTTCCTTCACTCTCTGGTCAAACTCCTCCAAAACCATTTCTACTGGGATTAAGTCAGGTGGCCAGGTCACGTGATGCGACACTATCACTCTCCTTTTTAGGCTGATTGGCATATCCAAACTTTTGACTGGTACCGTACACCACTCTTCAAAGTCCAGTAAAGCTTTTATAAAACAGCTAGTATAGTGTGAATCAATATGCACGTGAGCAAATTCCCAAAATACACATTTCAGCCATATTTCATTTCTTTTTAATTCACTTATAGGATTGCTTCTGTCACTTGTATGGAGTATTGGGGTGATCTACCCACGATTCCCATTCTAGTACACATAGCTGGCTGTGAAGAGAGATTGGGTGGCAGCCTGGTCAGCTGCAGCAGTAGGCTTGTATTCTCCCTTTGATGCCAGGCCATTAATCTGAAGAAGACAAACAGCATCTGTGAATATTAACTTTAAAATGTATTAAAAAGTGAAGTAGACCTATGACTCCCACAAAGACTTAACATTTCTTTCATGGGAGTTTTACTTACACAAAAATGTTCCGAGAGCAGAATGAAAAATCAGTGGTTCAGAGAGATAACCAATCAGATTGTAGAGGAGGTGGGTCCAAGCAACTGGTCCCACCTCTTCTAGTTGCTTGGGCCCACCTCCTGTACAATCTGATTGGTTATATTTCTGAACCAATTGTTTTTCGTTCTGCCTTCAGAACATTTTTGGTGTAAGAAACTCCCACAAGCTTAGATTTCCTGCCCCAATAATAATCTTGTTACACTACTATAGATTACCTTGGCTCGTGTGCAAAAGGCATTTTGTGCAGCCTGCTTGTTTTCTTGCTTGCCTTGCCAGGCAGCTAGGGCAGAAGCCTGCAGAGCCCGGCCATACGAAAATGTCAGCTTCCAGGGTCGGTGTAGGGGCGTTTGATTTATTGCATTAAGGTTGAGAGAGGCCTCCTCTTCACTCTGGCCTCCAGACAGGAAGCAAATACCTGTTGGCAAAATTAAGCAAAACAAAGAACTGAAGAATACCGAAATGATAGTACAGTCAAAGCATACTCCCTTTACACAGTGAGCATCCATTAGATCCTGAGAAAAATCCACAACGCTTCCAACTACAAAGCCTTTTCAATGCCCAAACATCACTTTAATTCTGATATTTTCCCCATCCTCTTACCAGGCACTGCGGCAGGTACCGCACGCCTCAAGGCCGTAACTGTTGCCATAGCAACCTCTTGAGGCGTGAACTTCTTCGGACACGAATGCCCTGCAGTGACCATATTTGGCTTTAACAGGGTGCCCTCCAGGTAGACATGATGGTCAGAGAGGGCCTTGTAAACAGCTGCCAGCACCTGGAGGAATTCCCAGAGTAAAGTCAGATATCCTGTGTAAAGTTAGCAGCAACAACTAAAGACAAATAAGCACCCAGAAGAGAGTACCGTTTCAGTGACATACTGACACCGCTTTAAGTCATGGTCTCCATCTGGCAAGATCTCAGGCTCCACAATAGGAACCAAGCCACTCTGGGGTTGAGAGAAAAAGGAGGATTATAATGGAATTCTACATGGAATGGGGCGAATTCATTTTAATATTAATTTTCCCTAAAATACATAATGGATAATTTAAGGTTTTAATTGGAAGTGTACTTTAGTATAATAGCGTGCAAATCTAGTGCTGGCAGAAATACAACAATCATTTGTACAAAGCAAAATAAAGCCCAACAGTTTGTTAATTTTTGTTACATGTCCACATCTCACACCAGTGCAAAAGCTTGGTTACAGTCAGCCTAAAAATGATGTCACATAGTTCAACTCTGGTATAAGCCTGTCAGACTGCACATGGGGGTATATGCACACCTGCTGACATATGCTGGCATATCTAGCGAGCACATTGGCATTCTCAGCAATCGCAAGGGCTGATGGGCAACCATCAGAGATCTTCAGAACACAACGCCACTTCGCAAAGTCACAGCCATCTTTCTTGTACTGGACACAGCGCTCTGCCAAGCCATCGAGCCCTGAAAAGCAGACAAAAAGCAATGCACTACGCTCTTCTAATTAAATGATATATTTGAATTATAAACAATGCTTGACATATAGATTTTGAATTTCAGTTCTTCTTCTTCCTTGGCTATATACCCTTTATTAAGCGGACAGTGCTGCTTGAATATTGGATTTATGTACGCAAGACAAAACCAAAAAAAAAGCAATAAACACTAAATACTTCAAAATACTAAAAGTTACCAGATCAAAAGATATGGGATGTACACAGTACTACATAACAGAAAATGACATCTACCTTGTGTTGTCGTTTCCCCATCTGTCCCATTCAGACTGGCTGTTCCTTTGTCCACCTGGAGATAATAACAAGTCAATACCTGATAACAGCAGACAGCTGTGTGAGGAATGTACCAATCAGAACACTTACCTTGATGCCAACCACGATGCCCTTTTCCTTAATGAGCTTAGGGAACGGAACTCCCTTGTCAGACTTCTGGTATAGGGTTTCATGGAAGAAGATGACCCCCCCTATACTGTTGGCAATTGAGGAATCGACGGAAAAGAGCAGGTCGCGGAAGAAGCGCCGGTTCTCTTCATTATTCTCCACGTTAATCTTCTGAAGGCGCTTTCCCATTGTACCTGGAGAATGGGAGAGGGGACATCAAATACGGGTGCAGTAGGGGCATGGATACCCTGGAAGATTCAGGGGGTCGAGCACCGTGAAGGCACCACCAAATACATTAAATTGGGCGTGAGAGGAGGGGGAGATATTTTGTCAGGGGGGTGTCATGGCAGCGGGGCATGGTGCAGGTGTAAAGAAGATAACGATCCACTTCCGGTTCTGAGAAACAAAAGATTTATTTACAAACAATACAAAAACGAGGGGTCATAAACGGACGGGGAAACACTGGATTAAATAAGACTAACCGGGGCGCTGAATTAACAAGTACTCGCTATGAGAAATCCATGACGGGGTGGGGGCAGAATTTCCAGATAGTCAGAAGGCTAACTCAGCAATGTTGCAGCATTGATATGACTTAATGATTCAAAATAAAAGTTCTTCGTGAATCTGGAGATGTCCCCCCCCCCACACACACACATTTTTACCCAGTTTTGCGCTCACCAACAGACTCATCTGCTGCAAGGATGCCCTTTCCTGGAGCAACTATGCGCTGGGCAATGGTGGAGAGCTCCTTCTTCTGTTCCGGAGACAGTGATGGGTACTGGTGAGTCATCCTACAAAACAAAAGCGCCCATTGCATGAATAGTTGTTGTACTAGATTAGCCAGTCTAGTGGCTGCTGTAAGACATTAACGTTACAATATACATTTATGATTTCCGTTTCATAATTAATGTATATTGAATTTGAATGCATCATTGATATGCCTCAACGTTTATATCAGTGTCCTCAGCGCATTCCTGGGACTTTGTCAATGTTTGCCTTGTGTTCACAGCGAACTTCAGCCTAATGGGCGATCGTGTCAGCATTTCCAGACAAACAAGTTCACGGTTCACCGCAAACGGCCAAAGTCTATGCAAGTTTGGTCAGGGGAAAAAAATCCAGCATAAGTAAAGAGCTGCATTATCAAAGTGAAAATTTCACAGCAAGTTGCATATAACTCAACATATAGCGTGGCTGACTGTCATGCTAGATAACCGACGTACAAAATCGAGCAGATCTAATGTTTACTAAGTAAAAAATAGTTTAAATCAGCAATCGTGCATTTTCATATGGACGAGAACAACTTCGCATTTCTTTTTATTAGAAGCAATGACTGAGTTCTATTTATTTTTAAAAATCTGGTTTGTTTTATATTTCATTTTAAACACATTTTACCGAACAGGAGAGGAACTGCAGAAAACTGAAATAAGTTCTAGATCCTTCGTACTTTCGCGTACCTAGTTCGTCCACTTCCGAAACACTCCAACTACTTGATATTCAACTGCATGCACTTATAACTTTGCAAGTTAACTTTGCAACAAGACCAACCAAGCATTTACCTAAATATGACTGAGCAGGAATGTAAAAGAACATAAAGCTTACTTATGGAAGGCTTGGCTGCGATTGCTGAAGTAAGCTGGTAAGTTTCCTTAAAGCTTTCGCTGCAGTTCACACAAACTGGGAAGAGGCACCTGGAAAGACGCGCTATTTAAGAAAAAGCCTAAAGCCGCAGATGACAGGAGAGGCGTGACGTGGCGGAGGCGTACGGCGGCTCCGGGAATTTCACTGGCCAGGAGATCCTGAAATAGGAGTGGTTTGACGGTTTTTTTTTTATCAAAATGTTAACAAATTCTGTTACAGGGCTAAGAGTGGGCTACTGTCACCCAGTTTTTAAAAGACTCAATCATTAGTTTGCATTGACTTTCTTTAAATTAATTAAACATTCTTTTAATGCTTTCCTGTAGTGCATATACAGTATACATGTACATATTAATGTTTTCAAAGAAACAGTAACAATTCGTCTGCTAGTTCTGCATAATTCATTCGTGCTTTTTTTTCTTTCCTATTAACATTATTTAGTTGTCGATGAGTGTCATAAACTCCCACATTTTAATACACTCCTTCTTTAAGTATTTTACTCATATAATAACCCTTTTACAGTTCTTGGTGGAGTTTAAATCTCAACTGACCTCAAGCAATGATTTCAATAAAGCAGATTGCAACACCGAAGGAAGGCTTATGTGGCAATGCATGCCTCGAGTTTGAGGCTTGAATTGATTAGATTGATTTGGGCGACAATTTCTGAAACGTTGACGATGTACATTAGGTGCAAAGTACATTAGGTTATAAGATGGCGCAATAAAACACGACTGACTAGCTCGCAACAACCGAAAAAGATACCTAGTGTATTTCAACACTGGGTTCCCAAAGCTGAATATCAGAAGGGAGCTCATGTAATATTTTATATAAAATATATTTGATACTTAATACTTATTAAATGAATAGCATCAGCAATATTCATGCAGCGCCCCCAATCCGAAGTAAAGTGCAACTTGCTTGCAAGCCGGCGCTCCCACTGAAGTTGGCTCCCTAATAGGCCGCCGATGTCGGTGCACGCTTGTGCAGCGTGTTTCTCCGATACGATCATCCAAGTTCCACCGGTAGTGCCAGTTCAGTCCTCCGTCCACGAGGTGGCGCAATAACGGCCGGCGGGTGCAGCCAGCGGAGCCGCGATTGGCTGCAGTTTCATCCCACAGGGGAGGACATCCACTCTTACAAGCTGAGCGATTGCACAGGAAGAGTTTAAATAATAAACAGCTAGCTGTCTGTATAGCTAGTTTTCAAGATCGGTAAGGATCTAGATTTGTGGAAAGTCTTCAGGGAGACAGCTAGTCCGTCGATAGACCGCTTAGCTTCGGGAATTGGTTTTAGTCCGCTGACTAGCTATGTCTGTTTCTTATTCAGTTCATATATAGTGTGTCGGTACTCTTCCCACGTCTACTTGCACCAGTTTAAATGTATTAGCTAACGAGTTGGATAAAATAAAGCATTACACATGGCGGTTGCTTATTTAGTAAGAATAATACATATGCGCTCTATAAGGCTAAAAAAAAAATCATTTCACTGTTTTATTTGACGTGTGTCGCGCGCAGAGCTACTAGCTAATGTTTAGCCCTTCACAAATTCAGACCGTATTCGAAATCGATAAAGTAACTTAAAAATAAACCATATCCTACAGCACAAGTTATTACAGTAATTTTATTAAAAGAGTAATATAGTTTTCTACCTGACAGTTTTAAAGTCTATAATTTAAAGTGTGTAACCCATTGGTGACGATGTTAAATAAACCAGTTATTTCCTGGGTGGTTAAAATGAAAAGCATCGTTTAACTTTAACCGAAATAATGACGTGCTTCTTCTTAGCATGCTGTCCAGTTGGTCACTTTTCCGACACTATGGACCTGTAGATGGTGCAGTCAACTTTGCTCACGTAGAAAATACCCAGATGGGCCAGATGTTTGATAGATGACAGGCTGCTGGTTCAATGTATCTGATCTGACACTTAAATAAAGCCACTAAGGACCTCACTAGAAACTTCCAACACCTTACATGTTTTCTTCTAAATCTTCCACCTCTTTTTAGGGCCAAACCCCAACATATGACGAATAAGGATGTCAGGACAAAAACGGTCATATGACCCCTGTAGCTCCAGCTCTTCCAGCGGACCCCCGGAGAAGCGCCGGGAACGTGAAGCAGGGGATGATGGGGCTGGAGTGGGAACGGGAGGAGGGAGCACCGCCGTGGAGACGGTCATCAAACTCGGAGGGGTGTCTAATCTGGTGAGTTTGCTTGACTGCATTTATGTCTTAAAGTATGTCTAAAATACTGTTTTGGTTGTCGCCAAACTCTTGAGTCAAGATGGTGTTATATACGAGGGTGAGGTATCAGCGTGTTTTGCACAAGTTATTCAGTGTTTAATATATATGATGCTGTTTTGCCCATCAAAATTTCAGGATTTTTGCTTAATTATACTGGATGATATTATATTCTCGTAATAGAGAATTTTAATTGATCTTGTTAATCTAATGAGCTTTCAGAAAATGCTTGTTGATATTGCAGAATTCCAAGCATGAGTGCTGGTGACAGTGTCTCAGATTAACTCAATGTTAAATAATATAATAGACAAATTAGCTATAGCTCCTAAATTCTCTGTCAATTGTTTCACAGGAGGAGCAGGACATTAAAGCTCTCCAGGTGAAGAACCGAAAATTGGGGGAAGCTCTTGATCAAAGACAGGTACTTCAGTCATACTCTTTAGTCTGATGTGTGTTGTGTATGTTTATGATCTCCACGTAAAAGTGTTCTAAGGCAATCAGCAATTTTTTTTGAATTACAGTGATGAACGGCCAGGTTTAAATATGGACAGTCCCGGGTTTACCTCCCTACGTCCAAATCGCACCTTGCTGGAGTGCAGCTCCACCTCCTTCAATATTAATATTTTTTTTCTTAAGGTCCCAAAATTTAGTAAAAGATAATAATAAAATTAATAGTAGGTCAATTTTGTGCTAAACATAGTGTTTTTTCATTGGCTTTGATGTGAATTTTTATTATTACCGCTGACCATCTGTTCAGTTCTTGAGTGAATGAAATATTCCTACATGACGCCTTGATTTCTGTGTCGTGTTTTTGTATTTTGATGTTATTTTGTTTACCATACTGCTCTATTCACTTAATAGGTAGATTCTGCTGGAGGTACAACATTTAAGAAACAATCTATGAATAACTAGGGAATATCCATATCAAATAAATAACTTTTTGAATACATTTTTAAAGTTTATTTTTTATTGCTTTAAAATGAATGAATCGATTCTTGGCTATAATGAATATTGATTATCATTATTTTAGGTAATAGAGGATGAATTGAGAGAGAGAGCTGAGAGGTTGGAGACACGGCAGGCCACTGATGACGCCAGCCTGCTCATCCTGAACCGATACTGGAGCCAGGTAATCGAGACTGAACTGAAAGAGAATGTATCTAACTCTATATTTTTGCAGCTATTCACTCAGCCTTCTTGTGCCTCTGTCACAGTTTGATGAAAATGCGCGCCTTATTGGCCGGCACTATGACCAATCAAGAAGTGAACCTGCAGATCAGCCATCTGGAGAAGGGCGGAGCCTCAAGCCAGAGACCCCAGAGCCTGATGGGGACTCTAACCAGGAGAGGGGCAGAGACAGAGGTAAGATGGGTAGTGTGGTCATCAATCCAAGAATGTAAAGCTTTGCTTAGAAACATGGCAAGACAGATTCACTTTGTGTGTATATCCGTTGTCCAGACAATAAGTTTGAAAGGATATGTGAATACTTCAGTTCTCCCAATTTTAGTAATTTAGATTTTTATTCTGTTTTATCATTTCTTCTGGAAAAGAGCTATCTCTGATAATAGTAGATTAGTTTTGTTGACAGCATAGTGTACTACAGCCTTGTGTCGCCTTGCATTACCCTTTGGCACCGAGACCCCGGACGCAATCAGTTTGTGTTTATCTCGATATTGTAGCTGTGCATTGCATATAGACTTCTGTATACATACTATATTACAAGTTCGATATGGACAGTGTGTTATGATACGCCCGCTTACTTCCGCTTACAGGGGTCTCTCAATCAGTATACAGGCAGCCGCTGGATTAAGAACGTCCAACTTATGGACAACTCGCCATAAACCCCGTTATATTAAAAATTTAGGTTAAATACAGTGTTTTGTAATAATGAAAGTATGTACTACTTTGAAAACATTGCGCGGCTTTAGTGGTTCGTCAGCTCGAGATACAGTACAGGACCGTATGTCGTAACTTTCATTTTTCCGACTTACCTACAAATTCGACTTAAAGACAGACTTAGGGAACGGATCTAGTTCGTAACCTGGGTACTACCTGTATGTTATTTACTATGGACCTCGGACGTAAATGCGATCGGACATGATTTGATCGGACATGACTCGATCGGGCGTGACTCTGCGCAACTCTGTAGTGACAATGTGTCCTGCACCGGTCGTCACAGGGCACCAAGGAGAAACGGCCACCTCCTTCCTCGCCACCCTGGCCAGCAGCAGCAGTGAGGAGATGGAGGCGGAGCTGCAGGAGCGTCTGCAGCTGAGCTTGCAGCTGGTTGGCCGGGTGGTTGAGATCTACGACAACCTTAAGAGCACCGTCAACTTAATGGAAAAGAATATGGATGCGACGGCAGGTGAGGGAGCGCCGGGGGGGGAGAGGGAGAGAGTGAGTATAAGAAGTGGGTGTCTGTAACCTAAAGAAAACGGTCTTGCGCGTCAGGCTCCTTCCTTAATGTGCTAGAAATGTACAAGGGGAAAAATTTATTAGTACATATATCAATAATAGCAATAGTAGTAATACATTGTGGAATTCATATTTACGTATTTTGAATACTTGAGCTGACGTGTGTATATACAGTACTGTTCAAGTCTTAGGCAAAGAAAATTGTTTAAATGGTTTTAATTTTTTTTGTAAAACTATGAGATTGTCTGTTAAAATTTGTCTACTTAGAGATCTCAAAACCTCTCCTAAAGTCAGCCCACTATATGCAGCGACCATCCAGTATATCCATGTATGCTTTTACTATTGGCGCAACAGGGAAACAGAATTCGTTTTGAAATTTTTAATTAAAACTGCAAATACAATACAAGAGCAGCTACAAACCAAACATAAGGCCATTTGTCTGTTGCTGTGTCTGAATAACAAAATCTGAGAGGCTCATTAGCCCAGAATAAATAAATATATCAAATTAAAAAATGGAAACTGCATCACAGCAATCATGAACTAAATCCTATGTTCTCTGCTGGCGAATATGGTCACGCTTGCCGCGATAAACACCCCTATAACTTTGGTTGTTTTTTTTAGCCTGGTCTGAATTTCCGAGCAGAATCTTCTTATGCCATGCTCCAGTCGTGCACGTACTCGGGGGAATTATCATGCTGGCTGTTTCCCGCAGTATATTCAAGTTCAGTATAACAGAGCCGACAGACAGTCTTGGTCTTATCAGCTACTCTCTCGCTCTGGTGTTGGTGTAATGTATTGGGAAACAGAAATGTTCCCAAACTACTGATGTCAGTTACACGGGAGGCTCTTTGAGTGGTCCAGCACTAGTCGTAACCAACTCGCAGGCACTACTAGCATAATGCTTTCTGTGTTAAACACCTACTTGCTAATTTAGGTTTTGCCCATGTCAAGAAATGTATTCATTCGTTTTGTGTGTGATTTGAAGAGCACACAGTGAATACGTCCACCATTACAGCTCTTGTGTTTGCTGCAGATTTAGAACTGAACTGCTCTTCAGCAAAAACTATTAAAAACTGTGATACATATTGAATCGGCAAGCAAATATTGACTAAAAATTAATTCAGGAGCTCTGCCAATACCCAGACCACCCCACATAATGGAAAATTGTGTTTTTATTCTAGACAAATGTTACAACCAAGATGAACAGCTTTAGCCATTTCCTTTCCCTGCCTATGACTTTTGCATGTACTGTATATTTGTGGGTACTTTATTTTCCTGTTTGAAAACTTAAGCTGTACTTGGACATTTATCATAACATGACATATAATTAATATTTGCATATACATTCACAGCGCGAACGTCATCGTTTCTCTGCCTGTGTTTACAGAGAGCAGTATCTTCGATGTTGTTTCCCAGCTAAACAGTCTGCTGGTCAGTGAAAACGAGCGCCTGCGCCAGCTGACGGAAGAGCTTCAACAAAGGCACAGTCACATGACCAGTGAGGTAATTATGTTTATCAGGGTAAAATGTGACGTCATGTAAAGTTCAGTTGTGGAAAAATCACATCAACAACCATACAGTGGAATTACTGTAATTGTAAGGATGCTGGGTGGAATTTGAGCTGATCGTTCTGTCTCTCAGTCTCGGACTTTGGGCCGAGCTGTGTCACGGGCCGACAGTCGGATCAGCGAGCTTCAGGTTTTGGTCGAGGACCTGCAGTGGGACATGGAGAAGATCCGGCGACGGGAGAACCGGCTCAACGCCCATCTTGGAGAGGTGTTGGAGAGGGTACGTCAGCACCGTTGGTCCCTCTGTGTTGAGAGACGTGGACCTGGCTCCTCCAGCCTGAACATGGTCTCTACCTACAGGTGAACAGCAAAGGTTACAAGGTGTGCGGGGAAGCCAGCAGCGTTTGTGGGACCATCACCATCAACAAGCGGAAGGTAAAGAACTCCGATTTCGTGGCGTGATGGAGCTCCTGCTGGCTTTCCGCTCAAATGTCCCCTTTCCTGTCCCTGATCCCGTGGCTGTTCTTCCCCAGTTTGAGGAGATGAACAGTGAGCTGGAGGAGAACAGAGAGCTGGCAGAGAACAGACTCAGCGAGCTGCAGAAGCTCCAGCAGGACCTGCAGAACGTGTACCAGGAGAACAACAACATGAGGGTTAGGCCTCCACGTCGCTCTGGGTTCTGTTACTTTTCCTTGCAAAATGATGTCACTGTATAAGTAAACAACATCTTTCAAAGCGTTATTTCAGTATCTGCCAGTCACTTTATATATTTATTGTACTGTGTCCAGCCTCTGTTGAATCAGAATCAGAATCCATTGAATCACCATGACCAAAAAGTACAAGGATTTTGTTTTGACGAGTGTACAATTTAAACAGTTTAAACAATGAGACAAAAATACACTACACAAAAAATAGCATGAAGATAAAAAGAATTAGAGATCGAGTGTATATACTCTTGGAGTATAAAATACTGTGAGTAACTAAGTATGGAAAAGTCATGGTGGAAAGTGTGAAGCCCCCTGGGAGATGGGAAATACTGTGAGTCAATGCCACATGATTGCCCCCCCCCACCCCCGCCACATTTGTCTCAGGTGGAGCTCTGCTGCCGTGCTGAGGGGGGGGTGAGGGAGACCTCTGAATACCGCTGCCTGCAGTCCCAGTTCTCCGTCCTCTACAACGAGTCCTTGGTCCTGAAGGCCCAACTTGACGAGACCCGAGCCAGGCTCGGCACCACCAGAACGGCTCGGCTCAGGCAGTTAGACCACATGGAGGTACTGCTGGGTGGACCAGATGTCTCTGCCGTAGTGTAGTGTAGACTGTTAATTGTCGTTGTTGTAGAATGAGCATCTTTGCTAAGTTTCCTGCCTATTGCAGGAAACTCAATATTCTTAATATCTGCATAGTTTTTGAATACAATTGTATCATCCTGTTAGCAGTGCACCGCCTACTGATACCGATAACTGATATATTTTTGTCCAATTTTGGTGACACCGATGACTGGCTAACCTCTAAGCTACGCACTGAGCGGGGGGTGGGGGTGGGGTGCCAGCCCTGAAACCTAGCAGAATGACGTTACATTGTTTTGTTTTTTTTCCAGTGGAAAACAAAAGATAATGAATTGAAAATTTGTCAAGGGCCGTGTTAAGCCATCTTGCAGGCCGGTACTTCTAAGAGTCACTGTCGGTCCCATACTGTACTGGATTGTCCCATATTTTTAAAAAAATGCTGTGTCCTGTTTTGAACCAGTGAGGCGTGCGATGGGTAACGTCTGTTATTTCTTCAGATTTAAACTGGCAACCTTACTACTAAGCCGTGAATGAGCTGACAATATCCCTCATCCTCCTATACGGAAAACGGCTCATCAATCCAGTGCAATCCAGATTTAAGATTTAAGAAGTTTATTGTCATATACACAGTAAAAAACATGTACATGTTAGAACCATGTAATGAAATTCTTACTTTGCTTGCTCACCCTTTGAAAAAGATGTAAAAAATCCAGTGCATTGTTTTAGTAGCTATGTCTTTAGCTTTGATGCTGATAACTTTTTAAACTGATAAAACTTAAATATCAGTTGGCAACATCGGGCAAGATTGACACATTGGACCGATACCGATATTGTGATTCTTAACAGATATCGGCCAATGCCTGTATGTTAACCGACTCGTCATGCATCTCTGCACTGCGTCCCTGATGAGTGTTTTGTACAGTGAGTGTTTTCATTTTTGTTACAGAATGACGAAGTCTCTCTGCAAAGGAAGGTTCGCACTGAGGTGATCCAACTGGAGGACACACTGGCTCAGGTGCGCAAGGAGTACGAGATGCTGAGGATCGAGTTCGAGCAGACCTTGGCGGCCAATGAGCAAGCAGGTAGGGAGCCGACCGGCGGGGCAGGCGCGCCTGAAGAGATGTGATTCGCTTAAACTGGTTATACGATGCCATCGTGATGCTTGAATGACAGAGTAACGGTGCGTCATGCGGTGGCACCAGCGTACGAGTTGCCTCTCTGTTCTTCTCAGGCCCCATCAACAGGGAGATGCGTCACCTGATTAGCACCCTACAGACGCACAACCAGCAGATGAAGGGCGAGGTGCTGAAGTACAAGCTGAGACTGAGGGAGGCCCAGGCTGAGCTGAATCAGGTGAACCAGGGGTCCAGGGACACTGGGCAGGAGGTGTCACAGAGTTTTGTTTGATGCTAGAGTCACTCTCCTTTTCCTGATAGGCCAGAGCCCTGAAGGGCAGCTCTGTCCTCCACTCACAGTCCAGCACAGAGCTGGACGTCAAGGAAGAGACCGCCTCTCCCCTGACACCAGCGGCTTCCTGTGAAGTTCCTGTGAAGGCAGAGCCCGACAATGGGTCTGCCACACCCACCAGCATAGGTGGGTCCCTCCGGTTTATCATTTGGGTGTGGATTTCTTGTAATATTTGTTAAATATTAATTAAATAATGCATCATGGGTCTTGAGCTTCAGAGAAGACAGGGGCCACAATGGTGACTTGTGCCCGACATTTCGATACTGCTTCTCACATGTTCTCTGTATCTTCAGGACCAACGGTGAAGACGGAGCCAGGGGTAGATGGAGAAGGGACGATAAAGGAGGAGGAGAAGGAAAAGGAGCGAGAGAGAGAGAGGGAGCGAGAGAGGGAGAGGGAAAGGGAGCGTGAGCGAGAGAAAGCTGCCCGCGGAGGACCAGGCGGACAAGTGAAGGAGGAGAGGGAGAGGCCTAGTACAAGCAGCCAATCAGAGGAGGGCTCGGCCGAACGATGTGCTGTGATTGGAGGACCAAAGAGGAAGGAAATGGAGCAGCTGAAGATTGTCAGAGCAGAGCTAAAGTATGTTATGCAGTATCCGACCAAACCAAGTGTTATTTGAAAATACACAAAAAGGTAGTTTGACATTTTCAACCAAGATGATTATAAAAACAGAGCATAGATTGAAATAGACGATCACTGGTGTTTGTGTTATTGCTTTAAATGTGTTTGCTGTTTAAATCTGAAATGAGGCATGGAGTGAATATAAGAAAGGGAGCATTTCACAAGATGCACAAATGAAATGTCAGCGTGCAGTTCGGCAGCGTTAAGCGAGCTTCCAATACGGAACAAAGGTCTGAGTGACCATAAATATTGATTTTATTGATTGGTGTGTTTGTGATGTTAAACATTAATTGCTGGGACAGCAGATCTTTGGCCCCAACTGGGTGCTTTTGTGCAATTCCTTTGTTTGGGGCCAGATTACACATTTTGTCTGATTTCTTTGTGAATTTACTGTGATAATGTTGTTGGGTTAAGCTTTTATTGTAACAGTTGTCAGATAAACACTGGAGGGCTGATTATCAGTACCTGATGTACTGAATAGCCACTGAAAAGCCATTTTGAAGTTGTAAATAATTGAAACATAATATTTGAACATTAAAATGGTATTAGGGGTGATTGTAAAATTTCCAGTAGTACTGGCCGCAGTGATGAAGACGCAGATGGCGGCTTCTCTCTTCTCACCAGGAAGGCGCAGGAATCCCAAAAAGAGATGAAGCTGCTGCTGGACATGTACAGGTCTGCGCCCAAGGAGCAGCGGGACAAGGTGCAGCTAATGGCAGCGGAGAAGAAGGCCAAGTCCGAGGTGCGTCCCTGCTGCATACGACATGCTCCTGTGAACAGCGCCCCTGTTTATTCACTGATTTCAGCCTTACCGTTTGTCTTTACGCCTCGGGCAAAAAAGTGCTATGCCGTCATCGTTTACCGCAGCCTGTCTGTGACACATTTTGCCCGAAGCCTCCGGTTTCGTGCGTTCGCGGTGACCGTACGACATTGTACGTTAACCCCTGTCTTACAAGCGACAGGTCAGCGTTTGATGAAGGAATTGTGCTGGTAGACTCAGGGCCCAATGTGGGTTTTTTGGGGTTTAAAATGGAAGGGAAAGGCTTTTGAGGTTTTGAGCGGTCCTGCCCTCCTGTCAGGCTGAGGAGCTCAAACAGCGCCTGCGGGAGCTGGAGGAGAGGGAGAGGAGGGAGGGGAAGAAAATGGCAGATGAGGAGGCGTTGAAGAAGATCCACTTGGTAGAGGAACAGATCGACATCCTCAACAAGAAACTCTCCCTGGCCAAGCAGGTGTGTATGCTGTGGCCTTCTGTCCACGCATGAGGGTGTGCGTGCATGCGTGTGTGTCCACGTGTTCATGCGGCCATCATCTGGCTCAGGAGGAAGACGCGCTCCTCAGCGAGATGGACGTGACCGGCCAGGCGTTTGAAGACATGCAGGAGCAGAACATCCGACTCATGCAACAATTGAGGGAGAAGGACGACGCCAACTTCAAGCTGATGAGTGAGAGGATCAAGTCCAACCAGATCCACAAACTTCTGAAGGAGGAGAAGGAGGAGCTGGCTGACCAGCTGCTAACGCTCAAGACTCAGGTGGGCTGGGCTGCAGGCCACTCTGCCTCCTTAAATCTTTTTTTTCCCACTAATTAATTACATTGATTAAAAATGAAATGGTAGGGCCTTTTACAGAAGTTATGTGAAAATTAATGAAAACAAAAAATGGAATTACAACTCGTTGACGTTTGTGCTCATGTGAAGGGAATTCCTTTTTTTCTGTAAGGTTGATGCCCAGCTGCAGGTAGTCAGAAAACTGGAAGAGAAGGAGCGCCTCCTACAGGGAACCATTAGTGCTGCAGAGAGAGAACTGGCACTAAGGACCCAGGCTCTGGAGATGAACAAACGCAAGGTCGACCAGAGCTTTGTGCTCCTCTTTATAGTACAATCCCAGCTGAATTTTTTTGTCGACCAAGAAGAAGTTGTATCTTCGAGTATAATTAGCAAGACGCAAAGGTCGTAATTATGATCAATATCCCTGTTGATCTATTGATCTAGCCGTCTTTCAACTACCTGTACAGAGTTGTGGGGGAGGTGCAGGATCCTGAAATAGTATGGGGCCCAAGGCTGGGGTCCACGCTGAACAAACACATACGCACTCATATTACGGGCATTTAAAGCCAGTTAACCTCCCCACATGTCTTTTGACTGTGGGAGGAAACTGGAGTACATTGAGGAAATCCACATGATCTGTGAACATGCAAACTCCGCCCCCTAACTTTGGGGCGTGTGGAAACAGTGGAGCCCACAGAGTCACCGTGTTACCTTATATTCGTTGCTCAGCATTTATGGTGGACCGAAAGCTTTGATTATGTGTGATATAGTATTTGTAGTATTCATTTATAGTGTGGTAAATGAATGCAGGGTTATGGAAGTTTGGGATGTCATGTCAATATATCATTTGTATTCGGAATGTTAATGTTACAGAAACCAGGGCATGTTTGGCATGTATATGCAAAGGCAGTGTGCTGCCCCTGCTTAGCTCGTGCGTTTGGCTATGACTACCCCCCCTCCCCACTTAATACCTGTACTCCTCCACCCCCCTCCCCACCACCTCCGTCTCCAGGCGCAGGAGTCAGCGCTGCTTTCAGAGGATATCCGCACTCAGCTGGATGGCGTTCAGCAAAGGCTCAGTGCGGTCCGTGAGGAGGTGATCGAGAACAGCATTTCACGGGAGAAGGAGTCTTTTAACGCCCGGCGGGCCCAGGTATGTAGAAGAGACGCGCCTTTGGTCTTGCCACGTGTCCACGAAAGTATGGATTATGAAGATTGAGCGGATTTACTTCCTGCCCCAGCAGTTCTTGGTTCTGGTGATGTAAATACCACAAAAAGATCTTTGAAAGATCGTAGAAGTGCAATGTGAGGTATTCAGAAACAGTCCAAACTCCATCCATCCATCCACGCATTACCTTCAGGGTCACAGTGAGTGTGGGACACCCTGGATGGGATCAGTGACATATTAGGCAGTGGTGGCTTAATGGTCGGGGAAGAGTGCTTGTGTTTGGAAGGTTGCTGGTTCGAATCCCCAACCAGCAAGGTACTGCCCCCATGTCCTGCTCCCCGGGTGCTAAACAACAGCCGCCCACTGCTATGTCTCATATGGATTAAATGCAGAGGACACGTTTCGTTACTGTGTGCTGTAGTGTGTCAGCAGTGACGATCACTTTCGTTTCAATTTCATACAAACTCGCCTTTAGCAGTTTAATAATTTGACGATATCTAGTACATTCTAACATACCAATTCCTACACCGTGTTGACAGTTTCCTGTTACACTGTAATCATTTTTCATAATCATTTTCAGGAGGACATTTCAAAGCTGAGGAGGAAACTTGAGAAGGCCAAGAAACCTACAGAGAACATTTCAAACTGTGACGAAATTCTCAATCAGGAGATAAATGAATACAAGGTAAACGCCTGCCCTCCCTGTCGGAGGATGGGTGTCCCATGACACACTTGCCCAGCCTCGTTAACGAGCCACTGTAACTCCACCCCCTGTCTCCCACCCCTCACAGGCACGTCTCACCTGCCCCTGCTGCAACTCGCGTGTGAAGGACGCCGTCCTGACCAAGTGTTTCCACGTCTTCTGCTTTGAGTGCGTGAAGACGCGGTACGACACGCGACAGAGGAAGTGTCCCAAATGCAACGCCGCATTCGGGGCCAACGACTTCCACCGCATCTACATTGGGTAGATGCCCAGTGGGCGGGGCTTACCGGGGTCGAGCACTCCTGAGCCCCTGGAAGGAAAGCGTGAAAGTGATGGACAGTAAGACTGAGAGAGGTGTGCAGCTGTGCTAGAATTTCAGATAGCTGCCTCCCATCACTGAGGTTGTGGGGGTGGAAGAATAGGTTGTATAAATTTAGCCGAAACGTTAAGCGCACAGCCTGTGTCAGATGTAGTGCAGTGGAGCGCCCTCTTCAGGAAACTCAGGAGAGCCGTGGAGAGAAAGCATGGCTCATGCGTTACAAAGCAAAAAGCAATTATGTCAGTGCGGATCTAGAATATTAAGTAACTGATTTGAAGGGAAAACTGTCAGGATTTGAGGTCGAAAGATGGGCAACTTGACTTTGCCTGCGTATTTTTGTGTTTTTTTTTATAATTATTCATTTTTATTTGAAAATTGCTTTAAGTAGTTGTGTTGGTTTCTGTTCTCCTTATGGTTCAGATTTGTAATTGCTTATTTGCAATTAATAAAAAAAGACGGTCAAACATGCTTGTATATTGGCTGTGTGTCTTGGGGCGGGGGTTGCAGTAATTTATATTGGTTTGTTGCGCAGTGGTTAAAGCGAAACCACAAATCCCAGAATCCCTCCCCGGGTCCGGCCCATTCGGGTGGAATGCGAGCCAGCGGGCAGGCAGCGTATGCGTGGGTTTTAGGGCTCCCGAAACTTTCTTTAGGTCATTTCGTATCAGCCGAAATAAGAATCGCAGCTCCGCGCTGACTCTACCGGATACGGTCGCCTACAACTACAATTTATAGGCATAAAAAAAGACCCAAACGCCGTCAATCAGCGCAGCGTTTCCCGGTTCGATCGCCGCCTCTTTCGTTTTTAACGCCGAAGTTGGAAAATCCTCGGGAAAGTACTGTCCGACTTTATTTCCTGCTTTTCTCTCGATATATTTCAAGTATAGTCGTATTATCCGCTCAGCTTCTATTTATAACTTTTTGTTCAATACTAAATATAGCTATTGAATAGTAACAGTAACGCGCGTGTCCTTGGTCGCGGTGTAGAAACGCGTGAGATGCAGATTTGCGGCGCTGCCAGATTTTAATTAAATATAAGGGTGGGATAATACAAAAGTGCGTTTAACCAATTCAGTGTTTGCCAAACATCGCTATATAGTTGTTGTATGGTTGGTGTTGTGTTTTAAGGACATTACCGACGTTGGTTGCCCGGCTGGAGGCTGGAAGTTTTGTCTCTATCTGCATGTCTGCTCAGTCGGGCGTGCTGTCATTTGTTACTAATAATAAATTGAACAACGTGATGACTATTAAGTATATATCGCGCGTTTAGTTGTTTTTCAGTGGAAATACATAAGACGATCGTGCATTAAAAACCCTATTAAACCGAATGTCCAAAATATAATTATCAATTTAGCATTTGAATTAGTTTTGCATACGTCCAAGACTTCCTTGTTGTTTATATTAAAATGGATGTACGAGGGATTTGCAAAGTACGCCTCGGGCTGCTGGCTTTAGCCCTGGTGACGCTGGCCGGCGTGCTGCCCCCGTGCGCCGCGGACGCTGAGGCTTCCCCGACCCCCAGTGAGCTGCTGGTGGGACTGGGGGCTTTCCTGGACGAAGCGTGCGGAAAAGCGCACCAGCTACTGGTGTCAGTCGTCGGATCGCGGGTCGTCGAAACGACCAGTGAGGTGAGAAAGGGAGGCGTTTGCAGGAACGTTAGCATGCGGTGCAATTCTCTGAACCCTTGTGTATGAAACGCCTGTCTTTGCTGCCAGACACTTTAATTTCTCTTTGATAAATGGCACCTATGCCGGATGCCCTAATGCCTGGAATCTTTTATTCTGACCCTGCTAATCCTCAGCTTTTCTACTGCTTGGCGTGCTCCCCTTCCACACCACCCTATAACTACCTGACAACTTAACCTTTTGTCTTTTGTCCTCTAAACCCGATACCTGACTACCTGACACCCCCCCACCCATGCTACCCCCTCGCCTGCCCAATGTCCTCCTCACTCAGAATGGTAAATTGTGCCTTGACTCTTTGTTTGACCAGGGGAAACTAGAGACATTATTAGAGGTGAGAAACTGAAATTAGTTGTGTGCAAATACAGGTTGTGAGTGTTTTAAGAGAATTTGTGTTTTGTATTTTTGTATTGCTCCTCTGCTGAGCTGTTGTAGTATGAACAATACAGACACTACGAAAACAGGTGCATGAAACGCAGCTGTCAATGTTAGTCTTCACCGCAGCTGCGATGCGGGCTGGGAGGCCTCAGCTATGGACATTTGATGTATGTTTATATGTTACAAGTGTGCTTTGATAAAAACCTGTATTGTTTATGTGAGTAGTACATTTTGCAAACCCTAATCCACCTCAGTTAAAGTTCTCCCTCGCTCCCTCCATATGACTGAGTGACTTGTAGGGACAGAAAACTAAGTGCTGCGTATGAGATGGTCTCACTCTCTCCTTCCTAGTACTTTAAAGTGGCAATTGGGTTTCTGTCGACGGGAGCAGCCAGTGGGTTGAATGTCATCGCCGTCTATGTCACCGAGATCCTGAGTGCAACTGGAGTAACAGGTGAGAAACGCATTGCTGGCGCGTGATCGTGCTGCAGCACGCGGACATCGTCGTCCTGGCGGTGTGCATGTAGCTCTGCTTCGACAAACAACTTGTGCAAATAGCTGGATCGGCGAAGGCCACACCCTCTCCAAGCCCATGCTCGAAGCCAGAAAAACCAGTTACTTAAAACTAAAACGAACATTCGTTCCAGAGATCCCAAAAAATAAATGTCTAGTGCCGTGTAAGAAATGACAGTTCTTGTGATTTTGAAGACACGTTACATTTTCTTAATCTGGATTTGAGAAATGCAGTGATTGAGCAGAATCAGAGCACTTTGTAATGGAAATTCTCTTTCTCTATTTGCAGTCAAGTTGCCTTTTCCCCATTTCACACCAGAAGGGGTCGCCTGTGTCGCTCAGTGGGCTCTGCTGGCTGTGATTGGTTACTGGATGATCTCCCTGGTTCTGCGTTTGCTTCTGTGTATTCTGAGGCGGGTTCTTTGGCTTCTGAAGCTGAGCGTTGCCCTTTGTCTCTTCGCGCTCATCGTAAGCGACACCAGCGCCAGCGCCAACACCACCGCCTGGCGACTGGGTGCCTTGGTGTTCACCTGCGCCCTGTTGGGTCTGTCTGAGCAAGACAAAACCAGGAACCTGGAGAAACGTGTGAAAGGCTTGGAGGGATCGATGAAGAGGATCGAACGCAGTCTGAAGCAATGATGTATGTGTGAAGGTGGAGTTGGGTGTGTGCGATTGACAGTCTGTAATAAAGCTGTGTTTATTACATATTTGGGAATGTTGTCTTTATGATGTCACGTAGAATGTATGCAGAAATGACAGGGGTTACGTTCGGTTTGTGGTTATTTCTGAGTTTGAGCAAATTATATGCAAATTTCTGTTAACAGATAAAATGCATGTATGGATAGTTGCATTTGAAAAAAAACGCCAGAAAGTAATGGGTGAAAGTGCAGGGTTTACAAATTCATTTCAATTATGCAAGATTTGTTAAAGCAAACGTGGCACTATCTTTAGCTCATTAACTTGGAATATCACCGAATGTTAAAGGTGACCAAATGGGAGATGATGTATGTGATGGATAAATGACTTCATATTGCTGTCTTTCTGTTATACAGTTGGCTGTAAACGTAGAGTACGCTACTCACTGCTCACTACTCACACAGTAAGTCTATGAGCTGAACCCAGGACTATTCATGTGTAAGGTCACAGTGACACTGTCCCACCCCTGATTCAGATCATCAATACAGAAGAGCTATTTCAGGGTGCGGACCCTTGAAGGTATGTTTCTGTAGCCAACCTTTCAATGGAAGGAAAGAAAACATGGTGCCCTTCCATAAGGGGGTCAGTCACATAAATGTGCCTGAAAATGTATGCAATACCCAAGGTGCTCATGAAGCTATGAGGCAACATCTTGGTATTTGCAAACTGGTCTTATGCATGCAGGACATACCAAAAGGTACATATTCATTCCTGTAATACCTCATCTTTGGCCCTGAGGGAAGAGGTGTTATAAAAGGCAGTTGGGCCATAATATTTAGCATTTTTTCAGTACCTGTGGAGCACAGTGCAGGAGATATGGTGGACTGAAAACAAATCATTTTTAAACCATGCTGAGAGATGTGTGTGGTACTATTTTTTGGAGTACTGGTGTATCCATTATGTTCCCACATTGTTAAATCAGTATGGAGTCACGGAGAGCCAATCCTGGGAAGAGCAGCGTCTCCTGCGTGGAATGTCGGTCTGACACTATAGCCAATTAAGAGATCATTTCATTTATCTCTCATGTTTTTGAACTGTGGGAGGAACGCCGTGTAAAATCAGGGCGAATTTCTCAGACCGAGCCGGTGACAAATGTCGAACCATGACGAGGGAGGTGTGAGGCCACCGTGCTATTGGGTATATTGGTATAATTTTCTTGGTTTTACATACAGCTCTCCGCGACAGTCCCTTTATAGCGCGTGGTGATGTAATGGAGGTTATTTCCGGCGACCGTCCAGTAGATGGCGCACAGCGGCAAGTCGCGCGCTGGAGGGGATGCGTTACTTTTACCGAGTTTAACCTCCGAAATCACGCGCCTCGCGTATGTGCTGCAGGAGGAAGCTGCACGTAAATATGCGTTAGTTACAAAGCAGTGCACAGGGATCCAGTGTCTACGGCGACGTCGAGGAGGTGCGGCACAATAATTCGCTGAGCCTGAGATACAGGTGAGTTTTTGCTAATAAAGGCTATGTTATACCGTTATTGTGATGAGGCCATAATATATCAGCATAATGTCATAAATACATCGATGCATCTTCCAGTTCACCACGAAGAACACAGTGTTTTTTTGTGTTAGTAAAGCGATTTACACTTCCCATCTGAAATATCATAGTCGTCAGTGATTGTTAATTTGTAAAATACAGTGATGAAATGCAACATGGACAAATGAATTAAATATGAGTTCTGATATTGGGATCAGTTATATGAATGAGTGTTTAAAGACAAAATGTTATTTTTAATGGTGTCCATTCGGAGTCTTTACCTGTTGTTTTGATTCATTCAGGGCTGCGTTTTTCCATATTGGTGTATAACGGAGGTTAACGAGTGACTTTTTATGAGTACCGAACATATTTTATGGCATTAAATAGCCTTCGTAGACGTGTTTTCAGAGTGACTTTGAAGTTCAGCGATTTTAGCGCAACACTGTACCGGTCACTGATATAACGGCATGCCGGATAAATTATAGAGAGAAGCGTAACCTACCGTACAGTATTATAATAAGCAGTCATTTTTAGACATTCACGCTGCACCGTGATACAACTGTCCGGTGTGGGGTGTTGAATATATGCCCTTAACTATATTACGTGTGTTTTTCGCAGATGACGATCTTAGTTTTCCTGTTGGGCGTTTTCCCCTTGAGTGAGTTTCATTTGTAGTTGTCTAAGACAGTATAATGATGCATGATAAATGATGTTTATATAGCTGATGTGATTAATACTAATGTATGTTTGCAAATTTCGCATTAATTCTACAATTTTTCTGTTTTTTTGCCAGATTTATCTTTGGCAGGTAAGGTACAGTATAGACAAATGTTTTTGTGTTGAAAGGTACGTTTTCCTTGTTAAAAAAAACAAAACAATAATAATTATGAAAGTAACCTTCTCTTTGTGTTTCAGTGTGGAGTGAAGAAAAGCATGTTATCTGCTCTGGGAAGGATTTTAACCTACCCATCAAGTCTAGAGTCAGAGCGGTCGTTTTCACCCCCAGTTCTCCCACAGGACCTACAAGAGTGGTACTGGACCACAACAAGGTGAGATCTGTGTGCTTATGCATGGTGGTGCGTGCAGTTATATGCAAACTCATTGAATGTGTTGTTAGTTTGTATGTATGCAGCGTAAACTGCATGTGTATGCACCGTAAATCATGTGATTGTGTGCTTATATGTTCCTGTGTATGTTCAGGTGATGGATCCCAGGTATGGGTGGACAGGAGAAAAAATCTTGCAGGTAAAAGAGGTGACAGGGAAAGACCAAGGACTCTTTAAGTTGAAGATGTCCTCGGGATTTGTTTATAAGAAGATCCATCTCACTGTAGTAGGTAAGACATTCCTGAGCATTATGTTACATTTGTTTTTTTAACTGACATCTTTCTGTTCTGTCCAATAAAGTACTCACAGAATCCAAATATGAATTTACATCCCATAATAATCATCACCTCTGTTTCCTTTTTTCTAAGTGGAAACGAGTGTAGGATTTGTTTGCCATCATCAAGAATTATTATTATTATAAAACTCAACCAGTGTGGTACAAAAATGTTACACAAAAAGTGTTCTGTTTTTTTTTTTACTCAGACTGCATCAAGAGCCTCAGGCTTTTCTATGGAGATGACTTCAAGATTGACATCTCCAGTGGTGGTGCACTGGTGGAATTCTCCCCCAAAGCCTCCGGGCCGCTTTCCCAACCCACAGTTTTGTGGAACAGCTCAGTTCCTTCGAAAAGCCAGCAGAGCAGGGGAAGTGTGAAGGCTGGACACTGGACTCTGGAAAGGCTGACTCAAGCAGACCAGGGGAACTACACTCTGAGAGATGTCAACAGGCAACTTCTGTCAACAGTCCATCTAATTGTTGAAGGTGAAAGAGGGAACAAATGATCCTTTTGTCTCCCATATACTTTCCAACTCATGCTTTCTCTTGCCATTTTATTCCTGTATTTTCCTTGCAGAACATGGCTTCAGCTTCACCTACTTCACTGGTGACTCCTTGATCCTTCCGCTCTTCCTTCCTTACTCCAAAACCCATCTGTCATTCATCCCCTCCTTTTCCTCCCCTTCATACGTCTCCATCACCGACCGGACTGCCGTCCTGCTGGTGCGAGGCGGCGAAGTCGTGGCAACGGCGGAGCGGTACCGAGGGCAGCTGATGACAGCCCGTGTGGGTGAAGCTGATGAAATTGTTATCGAGCAGCTGAGGCTGGACAACACTGGTGTTTATGAGGTTCGAGATGCGGAGGGTAACCTGGTCTCCTCCACGTGGCTGGAGGTTGTTAGTAAGTAACTACTTATCCAGGTAATAGATGCATGTGATATGCGTTGTATATTTTGCTAACATTTTAATTTATTATCATAGAATGTAGATCCTTCATCACACTGTTGTGACCCGGCAGGGTCCTGAACATTCATAAATGCCATACGTATGTCTCACACCTCCAGAATTCGCTGTGTGTGGGGTTTGCACGTTCTCCCCATGTCACATCTTTAAATTATCCATAGTGTGTGTTTTTTAGAGTGTGTGTGCCTTGTAATGATATGGCATTCTGTCCAGGGTGTACCAGTGCACACTGTATGCTGCCAGTGGATTCTCACATATGCTTGTGTGCTGTGCTTTTCTGCACCGTAAACACTGATTTCTCTCTTTTTTCCTTCCCGTGCTTATGCAGAAAAGCCGAAGTGGAGAGCAAATTTTAAGTCAGTAGCTGCTCCCTTGTGTGGACTTGGGTTTATGGCTGTTATCGTTCTTCTTAAGAAAAAATACCCCTCGTGGAGCAGGCCAAGTAGAAATGCTCAAAGAAATGCCAGCGTCACCCCTTTTGGCGCTCACCTGTACGGTGAGGTAAGGTGGCAGTTTGGCCTGTCCTGTGTTGCCGTCCTGTCCAGTTTTGCATGTGTTCTTGTTTATGTTGCTGGCCGAGACCTCCAGCTGGACCTGTGTGAGGAGCCAGGCCTTTCTTATACTTCTCTGTGTGGCCGGTCTTCTCTTGGGTATTGGTAACACACATGAGAGTTTGTTATTGGTAACTTACTTCATCCTGTTTTTATAGACCTGTAGTTATACCTTCACTCCCCAGTTTCCCAGTTGCCCCCAGTGGGGTGGAGCACAGAATTCTGAGAATCATGCTTCTCCAGCAGCAGTAAGTTTTATTCGATGTTTCTGTTGTTTTTTTTTCGCTCTGTATCCATACTGAGTATCCATGTGTTTTTAGGACATCACTTCTGTAGCAAAAGCTGCATGCACACTTTCCACTGAAGCAGAGGCACTGACTGACAGGGGACAGACAGACACTGCTGATCTCATTCTTCAGACTCGGGTAGGTCGACATACATTGAACACAAACACATATGTGCATCACATCTCATTTATGCATTAATCCCCGTTAACTCTTCACAGGGGATGGAGGGAGAGAGGAAGACGTCCATCACGTTCCCACTGAGCTCCGACTGCTTACGTTCCTCTGAGCCCTACGTCCAGTTTCAGATTAAGAAAACTGGGAAGTCCATCCAAGGAAAGGAGTATCTTTCTGTACTGCCACTCAGCACTAATACACCTGACAGCTGCAATGTGTACACCTCTGACAAGCTGAGCTTCTTGTAGAGGACAAGAAAGCCAGGACGTGGAATGCAAAGAAGCTGGGGTTTTGTTTGGGTTCACTGTGCACTCATAGGCCTACATTTATTTTATTCATTGAGCCGATGCTTTTGTCCAAAGTGACGTACGAGTGGGGAAAGTCTGAGGTAAGACAGCAGCCCTGTGGCAACTGGAGTTAAAGACCTTGCTGAAGGACCCAAAGGTGACGTGATTACCCCACTGACCATGGGATTCAACCTCACCACCTTCTGGATAAACACACAAATTTCTAATTCACCAAGCTACACACTGCCTCTACATGTTGTGGGAATGTTTGCGAGAAATAGTATTGCATTGCTGTGAAGTATTCTGCGGCTGAAGTGTAATGCATCACAAATTGTAATATGGAAGTTAAACTCTTTGGGCAGCTGCTTGTGCACAATTGTCATTATCAAATGGAAAAATAAGATATTTCAGTTACTGGGACATTCTTAAATTCTTCATTATATTAGTCTATATTATTTTTCTGCTACACTGCAGAGGTTGCTGACAATCTCAGGATTTTACACCAACAAGGACCTTTTCCACTACCTCTCTACCCTTGGGACTGCTGCAAGTGTGGTATCAGTAATATGTTTACACAACCGCTATTATTATGAGTGCTATATGTACATAGTCATAATTTATCTTGTAAAAATTATTGAAGATAATGTATAAATATGTACGTTTCTTTGTTGTACACTTAAATCTGGTAAGACAGGAAAAATGGAAAGGCAAACCATTTTTTTATACATAAGAAGCTATACTCCTGTGGATAGGGAAGAAATTCTAAAAAGGTACCCGGCAGAATTATATTTTACAACTTTTTTTCGGGCTATCTGTTGTGAATTTCCTCAAGCAGTAACATCTCTATTACAGTCTTGAAAATATGTATATGGTGGACGACAATGTGAAGCTTCCTCAAGGTTCTAACGTAAAGCGTTTTGGTGTCCTGTCGTAAAAAAAGTTAAATAAATGTGCGGAGGGTAGAAATCGTTTCCTTTCAAGTGATTGCCACTAAATATACACTATCAGACAGAGTTGCTCTTATTGACGATCAGAAGCACAAAACAAACGTTCCCGGTTTTATAAGCCCGAATAGAAGGAAAGCGCTGCGTTTGGAGGACCGATGCTATCCCGGCATGCAAAGCGACTCCTCGGCGGCAACGACCGCGAGACAGAGCGTGTGGCGGCGTTTGCAGGCACGCAGTAGAAAGAAATAAAACCAATTCCGACTAAAACGGACAAAAACGAAGTAAATCAAGCTGAACCACGGATTAGGACACACAGGACGTGGAGCGGAGTCTTTCAGCCGGCTAGGTCTTTTTCAAGCCCGTTCATAACTTGCGTTTTTTGCCCGCTGGTGGACGAGCGGCGGCTTTTTGAGGAGGATGTCGCTGGTTTGTGCAAGTAAGTTGAACGTGCGGTTTTGCTTTTTGTGCTGCATCACGGCGTTTGCTTTCATTCCCCAGTGCACTTAAAGCGACGTATTACTTTGCTTGGCGATGCTTTTCCAGAAGTAACATAAAAACGGCTTTCCTTATGAGCTGCGGTGTCTCAAGGCCCCCCGTCTTAACGCCTGCCTCCCCGCAGTTTCCAATGAGGTGCCGGAGCACCCCTGCGTGTCCCCCGTGTCGAACCAGGTGTTCGAGCGGCGGCTCATCGAGAAGTACATCGCCGAGAACGGGGCCGACCCGATAACGGGCCAGCCGCTATCCGAAGAGCAGCTCATCGACATCAAGGGTGAGAATTCAGCGCGGCCCGGCAGCTCTGTTCTGTTTCACCGGGCCTGTTGAACAGATGTGTGTGTGTGTGTGTATAACCAGGACGTTCGGATGGTGCATGGTGTCATATGCATAATGCCCTAAACCCTTTTCCCCTGTCAGTATCTCACCCCATCCGTCCCAAGGCTCCATCTGCCACCAGCATTCCCGCGATCCTCAAAGCGCTGCAGGACGAATGGGTGAGTCGCTGTAGCCGTTTTCTCCACAACTCAACCGTAACTTGTAATTGACAATATAGGGGACCCTATAATAGTCTCTGTAATGTACTGAGGCTCAGAATGGAGCTGTACCCTTCGCCATGTGGCTTTTGTTCTGTTTTTTGTTTCACGAGAGTGTTTAAATTACGCCCTTTCATGGCGTGAACGCTGGATTTTTTTTAAACTCTGATAAAGCAGAATGGCCTGTCACACTGTAGATCAGATCTGTATTATTTCCTGAACGAGAGCGATGTGTTTAGTACCTTTTGTTTACGCTGAATGGGTTGGGGAAGCTGCACCAGGGCTTTTGAGCAATGATCCATATGGAAACTTTGTGATCTTAACTGCTGCCCTGTCTGGCCTTCCTTTCAGGATGCCGTGATGCTCCACAGCTTCACCCTCCGGCAGCAGCTACAGACAACCCGCCAGGAACTCTCTCACGCCCTCTACCAGCACGATGCCGCCTGCAGGGTGATCGCTCGTCTCACCAAAGAGGTCACCGCTGCTCGTGAGGGTGAGCACAGCGGCCTGTCTGGGGCGTCCTCGCCTCCCCGCTTCCTCCTTTGTGAAATCGGCCAGGTCGGGCCATTTTATTTGATCTGTACTAATGTAACCTTCCGCAGCCTTGGCGACGCTGAAGCCTCAAGCCGGATTGGTCGTTCCCCAGGCTGTTCCAGCCTCCCAATTGGCAGCTGTGGTGAGTCTCAGAACTGAGCTGCCTAATCTAGTGTAGAACAAACTTTTCGTAATATCGTCCCCTTCACTGCTAGGTAAGAATATATATTTTTTCTTCCCTCAGTCAGGAATTATATTGTATCTTCTCGCACACTTAGGGTGCAGGCGGAGAACCGATGGAAGTTACTGAACAGGTCGGAATGACCCCAGAAATCATACAGAAGGTAAGAATAAGTAGCTCAGTCTTGCAAGATACACAGCCAGGCTCCCTTACAAGGTGTACTTTCCTGTCATAGGACAGTGGCATTTCTAAAAAATGTACGGGTTAATTAAGTAAAATATCTATTTTTTATAATCCATAGCATGATGTTGGAGGGTGTGTGTGTATATTTATATAAAAATACAGATGGGAGGTGCAGATAAATGGTCACTGTTCAGTCCACAGTCACACCAGGGCTCAGGAATATCAGGCCTCCTGGACCGCAGTGTGTGTTGGTTCTTGATCCTGTTGAGCCCTTAATTAGCCTTTTTTTGGGGGGGGGGGGGGAATCTGTGTTAATGCACCACCTTTCAAAGCATGTTAATCCAAAAAGCATTAAAAAGTCAGGCATTCAGTGAATGAGCCTCTCTTTGAGTGTATCTGTGATTTCCTGGTTTTGCGTAACTTATGGTGCATGTGAAGGCTGCTCTCGTATATGTAATGATCAAATATAAATATCAGTAAATGTTTTTAGGTCTGGATGAATATCAACATTTTAGTAACTCGATGGGTGCTTTTGTTAAGTACAGGCGTTTACATTTAGAAGAGGGCAGTCCCCTTTTGAGAGTATGGTAGAGAATGCAGTGCATAATTTACAATTTCATCTCCCTCTGTTTTCTAGCTGCAAGATAAAGCTACTGTGCTTACAACCGAAAGAAAGAAGGTAAGATTTTGCTTTATTAACTCGTTGGCTGAATACTTCACGATTTGTAGGGTTATATTTGGGATTCGAAAGGTTGTTCCTCTTTCACTCACCTCCCCACTGCTGCTTGTTTCACTAATATTTTTGTCAGAGAGGAAAAACGGTCCCCGAAGAGCTGGTCAGGGTTGAGGACCTCTCAAAATATCGTCAAGTGGCATCCCATGCTGTGAGTATCAGCCCCATGGCGCCCCCTATCTACACGTGTGCCCACATGCTGCATATACATCAATAACGTGACATCAATTTGGGTTTTTATTTTTAAGGGTCTCCACAGTGCCAGCATACCTGGAATCCTTGCTCTGGATCTGTGCTCCACAGATACCAACAAAGTACTCACTGGTATGGCCTTTACCGCCACCTCCTGTTGCTAAGGCAATGCTGTGTCTCGTGTGAAAGTGTCCTGTGGAATGCCTCACTTTAAACTCTCTCTGCAGGCGGTGCGGATAAGAATGTGGTGGTGTTCGATAAGCGCGAGGAGCAGATTGTGGCTACTCTGAAGGGCCACACAAAGAAGGTCACCTCTGTCATCTATCACCCCTCTCAGGTAGAGATGAATGACCGGCCCACCGTCGATCCGCAGGCCGTCTGCTCCTAGCTAACCTGTAATGCCACCCTCTCTCCTATAGTCGGTGGTGTTTTCCGCTTCCCCGGACAGCACTATCCGCGTTTGGTCCGTATCCAGCGGGAACTGCGTCCAGGTTATTAAAGCTCATGAAGCCGGAGTGACCGGACTCTCTCTGCATGCCACTGGAGATTACCTGCTCAGCTCATCTGAGGATCAGGTATGGTCTCTAATGCGAAACACCTACCAGCATACAGCGGCCACCATCAAACACTAAAGAGCAGTCTGATATACTTCTCTCACACCTGAGTCCACCTTTATGATTTAATCCTTGCTATCCTTTTTCAGTACTGGGCCTTCTCCGATATCCAGACTGGTCGGGTCCTCACCAAGGTTACTGATGAAACTGCAGGCTGTGGTAAGCCCTTTTTCCTCCCCTTCCCCCTGCTTCAGAATTGGGGGGAAAATGTGGGCATATAGAATTGCTCCCCCTCACTCTTTGGCGTGTCTCACACCGTCTCTTTCCCAGCTCTGACCTGTGCCCAGTTCCACCCTGATGGGTTGATCTTTGGAACTGGCACCGCCGACTCCCAGATCAAGATCTGGGATCTCAAGGAACGCACCAACGTGGCCAACTTCCCCGGACACTCTGGGCCAGTCACGGCCGTGGCCTTCTCTGAAAATGGTTACTACCTGGCCACAGGTGAGTGGACGGCATACTCGTCTCCGACTAACCCTGCATGTGTGTCAGCAGGTGCCTGGCCTGTGCTTTGCACATTGTGCTGAACACACTGTTGTACTTTACAGGTGCTCAGGACAGCTCTCTCAAACTGTGGGATTTGAGGAAACTGAAGAACTTCAAGACCATTACTCTTGACAGCAATTATGAGGTGAATAATATGGTGCTTTATCCAGACATCTGAAAACCTACTTATGTTTTGTAGAAGTAAAACTTTTATGGAAAAGTGATTACCTCAGAAATCCAGAATATTCCTACACTGAAGGATGTCAGGTTGTGTAGTCCGTCGTCCAAAGGCAGGCTGTAGAGATGAGATGTTTTGAAAAGAACAAAAGAATCAAAGTGAACTTCATTCTGGTTACAATCAGATTTTAAGTCAAATCTAATGCTGATCTGAAGTTAGGCTAACTACACATGTAAGATTAAACAGACTTGTCTTTTTTGCAAACCAACTGCAGTGGAAAAGTTTAAATGAATTCAATTCTGCCATCTTTTCTTTTTAACCCTGTTCAGGTGAAGTCACTGGTCTTTGACCAGAGTGGTACGTACCTGGCAGTGGGAGGCTCTGACATAAGAGTTTATGTCTGCAAGCAGTGGTCCGAGGTCCTCAACTTCACCGGTGAGAATTAGCCTGAAATGTCGCAATCCTTGCAATGTTAAACTTCACTGCTGCACAAAACCAGCATACTGTTTCTGGAATGTTTCTGATCTTTATGGGGAAACCGTCCCTGCACCTTATTTTCAATTGCAGAGCATTCAGGCCTGGTGACGGGCGTGGCTTTTGGGGAGCATGCCCAGTTCCTCACTTCTGCTGGAATGGACAGGAGTCTGAAGTTCTACAGCCTGCAAAACTGATGATGAGACAGAGAGGATAACGGAGCGGCATTTTAAATTGGGGGGTGGGGAGGGGGGTTCTACAGTAGAGTAATAGTGCGTATGAGGTTTGCTAGCAGATATTCTGGTGCAAACCAGCCCACATTCAGATTAGCTTGTAGTGCAGTGTTCCGAAATCCTGTGCTCGGGGACCCTCAGATGGTCTACATTTTTACTATTAGGGAGCAAAAGTGTGGACCATCTGGCTGGGAGCTGGGAGGGAGCAAAAAGGTGGACCATCTGTGGGTCCCCATGCACTGGGAAACACTGTTGTAGTGCATTGGAATTTCATACAACCCACAGTAGCATCAGATTTGCAGTTCTCTAATTGGGCAACCCATAACATGAATTTTCGATTTTTCCTGTCGCTGATCATGTGTTGATGCCAGTAAGTGGGATCCATGATTTCATTTACTTCTGTTTTGTCTGCATTTGCTGGTCTGCCCCTTTTATTTTTCTGTTTTTAATTTCAAGGTAATTGCGTGACCCAAAACCCTGTAGTTATAGGCATGGTGTTCCCATGTACCATTTGTTGCTTGATATACCTTCTCCTGTTCTTTGTCATTCAGAAATGATAGCATATGCCATATCACTTGTCTAATGGAATCTATTTTGTTTAAAATTGTGGCAACATCCTTAAACCAATGGCATTTTAAATCTTGCTTCTGAATAAAGATATAAATCTTACCTGTGTGCCTTTGAGTGCTAATATGGGGTGTTGGGGATCATTCAGGAACGGTAAGCGGGCTCTAACAGGCCAGTAAAGTGCATTGATGGGAAGACCATGTGCGCAGCCGGAGTGGCTGGTCGGCAGTGCGGGAGTCTTTTCATACCCAGTACAGGCCATGGGGCCGCCGATGTCACGTGACCGGCCGTGGTCACATGACTGCTTGAGGAAACGGGAAGTGAGATGCTCGAGGATCCTTATCGGCGTCGGTTCTGATTTCAGCCGTGCCGAAACTGTGCATCTGTCCAAGCCGCTGGTTGCCACCAGGGCACCCTGCATTTTTCTTTAAGAATCGACAATAAAGAGGGTAAGCCGAACCTCTTAAAATGTTTTTAGTGCCATGACCTGCGTAACCACGCTCTGTGCAAACGTGTCTGTGATGGACTGGACGTGGTCGTAAGTTTCGTTTTGTGTTTAGTTAAAAAGCGTGCGATACGATATTTTAATCTCGGGTAAATATATTTAAAGGAGTATTCTATTATATGCTTAGTTATTAATTCATCATAAATTCACATTACGTAGTCTGCTGTATTTTGAAAGCTTGTTGGCTGGTTTCAGAATCCTTTCCAGCTCGCTTCTTGCAATAGCTAATAAATGATCTTTATTTTTTTTGTCCCAGTTGTTATGTTATGGCAGTAGGCAGTCCTGTTTTTTTTTCGCAAGTCACCAGAAAACAAGCCTTTATTTTGAAAGGTGAAACATTTATAGCGTGACGAGATCTGCAACATCGTCGTCCATCCTTATGTATAATAATACGCAGATAATTGCGTAAATTAAATCAGTGACTTTACTTTCTATGGGACAGACGCGTAGCTATTTTTGCTTATCTGTGTTTACCAGAAGCACGAAACTGCTGACTTATTGGCACATGTTTACAATTAGGGAATGCTAAAGGTAGAGCTGTGTTAGTACTTGGTAAAGATAAGGACTGCAGATTGTCCTGGTGATTTGTAATGTTACAAATGCGTAACTTGTTGCAATTCACGATCATCGAGTGCGGTAAATCTTTAACCGAGCTGACATGACGTGTAGATTTCTTTGGAAATGTAGGGGCTGGCGTCTGGATCGCATGTATCTTAATGTTTTCTGTAGGTGAGATGCCTTCTGCATTCTGTTAACCATTTGCGATCAGTAGGAATAATAAAAAACATTTTTATTCAATCTGAAATTAAACAAAGGATTTATTTTTCCTCATCCGTGTTCCAATCTCTTAGGCAGGTTCCTGACTATTGGATGTAGCGGACTGTGGCTGGGTGTTTGGTACCGTAGTCTGTCAGCTGACTCATTGAGTCACCTTCTGGGAGTAACCCTTGCCTTTGATCTGCCTGTCTGCTGTTCTCACATTTTCCCCTGTATAAAAATAGCTTTGGGGAAGAATGAGCGAGAATCACATGATGACTCCGTGGCCTTTTAATTCCCACTTGGTCGTATACTTAACTCAGTTTGGGTTTCCCTCCTTCAGGCTGCAATGGGAGCACTGTTTCGGAGCGAGGAAGTCTGTCTAGTGCAGCTCTTTCTTCAGTCAGGGTCGGCGTATGACTGTGTCAGTGAACTGGGAGAACTGGGGCTGGTCGAATTCAGAGACGTAAGTTCAGAGTTTTACTCCAGCAGAATAAACATGTTAATCGCACCAAGACAGGCCTGTTTAGATTTAACGTAAATTTTTCTGTGGCGTCTCCATTTTTTTTGCCACAGCTGAACCCAAACGTCAACGCTTTTCAGAGGAAGTTTGTTGGTGAGGTGAGACGATGCGAGGAGCTGGAGAAAACATTTTGTGAGTTCCCAGGACTCTCCATCGAAATCTGTAAAATCGATAATGCAGCTAACTGTAGCTCTGAATGTAGCCTTGGCTGTATTTTATCGTTGTCCCCTCTTGGCTACATATTAAACTGCTACCTGCAGCTTTCCTGGAGCAGGAAATCCACCGGTCACTCTCGCCTCACCTGGAGGGACGGCTGTCACCGCCCTGTCCTCTACCCGCGGCCCCCCAACCCAAAGAGCTGCTGACCATAGAGGAGGAGAGTGAGAGACTGTCTAGAGAGCTAAGAGAGGTTCGGAAAGAGCGCTGACACTTTGGAAAATATGGTTGGAAGTAACCCTCTGAGTCGAATGATAGTTCAGTGTTTCTTCTTGTGGTGCTGTGCGTTAGGTGTCCCGGAACCGAGAGAGTCTCCAGGCCCAGCTGACCCAGCTCTGCCAGTACAGGGGGGTTCTGACACAGACCCACTCCCTCACTGCTGTGCAGGTTAGCATCTACTCAGGTTTATTTGGCGTGTCTGACTTTCAAGAGCGTCCTACAAGGCCACTAACGATATCCAATTGCCAGTGCCCAGAGATGCCCTAGTAGTAATATAGAATGAGAAGTAGCAGCATATATATGGCAGACCAGCATTTTAAATTCCCTAGGCTGGGGGGTTTTGCAGAACTGAAACTAACTAAGATTTTGGTTTTGATGAAGAAGAACATGTCAAAACTTGTTTAAGAATCTAACTCGACCGCATTACCAAAACGTAATGTTAGCAGTAATCTCGGTGAGCACTTGGTGAAAAAATATGGTTTTACGGGCTTTTTCATCCTGTTTATAATTCCGTAAAAGTCTGTTTTGTTAATTTTGATTCATTGTACTGTGCCTACTGTGTTCGAGTAATATATTCTAAGCATTCCGAATCATCTTAATGAGTTTTTTTTTCCTTCATGTTAAAGTGAGGATGTGTGTCTAGCACCTTGTGACTGTCACTAACAGAATTTGATAATTTAGCATGGGGTTTCTCAAGCCAGTCCTCAGGGACCCCCAGCCGGTCCATGATTTTGCTGTATCCCAACTCCCATGGGATTGAGACAGAGTAAACATGTCGGCCGTCTGGGGATCCCTGAGGACTGGTTTGAGAAACCCTGATCTAGCTGCTGAAAATCGAAGCTGCAATTCTGTCTAGACCTTTGTTGTGCCATGTCGTCAAATTAGCATCTATTACTTTTCCGTATCTGTTACTGTGAAAAGTGTGTTTTAATGATTTCTTTTATTTTGCCACATTGGGCAACATACTGTGCTTGTCTTTAAGGTTCCACCGCCCACCCTAGAGTCGTCTGGCATTTTGGACAATAGACAGGATATTCGACTGAGGTTAGTCAGTCTGTGCTTCTGTCACCCCGCAAACTATTGGCCAGGATGCTTTGTCGTTCTTCAGTTTTCAGTTTCACTGCAGCCTGGGGTCTTGTGGGGAAACATAGTCCTTGTTTCATTCCTTCCCTTTTGGCGGTCCTTCTTAGGCCTCCGTGGTTTTTTTTTTCAGTTTTGTAGCTGGTGTCGTCCATCCGTGGAAAGTCTCAGCCTTCGAGCGGTTGCTGTGGCGGGCCTGTCGCGGTTACATCATCGTGGAGTTCCAGGAGATGAATGAGAAACTGGAGATGCCTGATTCAGTAAGAAAACAGAATTTGTCTTTAATTTGTTTATGTTATCGGTGAGATTTTACAGTTGTTGCTGTTAGTTTTCATTTTCAATTATTGTTGGTTATTTTTGTTATTTTTACGAAACTAGCCAGGAGGGCAATAGGAAAAAAAATACGGCATTGCATGATTCATTTTTTCCAATCACAGGGAGAGATGGTGCAGTGGACAGTTTTTCTCATCTCTTTTTGGGGAGATCAGATTGGTCAGAAAGTTAAAAAAATCTGTGATTGGTAAGTTCGCTATTGATTGGTGTGTTCTAATTGGCCAAAAAACATGATGTCACAACCATTGTGACAGTTGCATTGTGGGACTGTTGCGGTGGGAATGGAGTGTTATAGCCAGGAGTCCTGTGTAATATGAACCACCTGGCGTTTGTCATTCTGTAATCCAGCGTCATGTGTGGGTGTTTCATTTCATCTTCTTATTTTGCACAAAATGCAGCTTCCACACCCAAACATTTGCATACCCAGAAAATATGACTGAGCGGGAAGACGCTCTCCGCAGGTTGGAAGGCCGGATTCAAGACATTAAGACGGTATGGAATGGAAGATCAGCATCACTTGGGAGATAATTATCACATATAAGAAATATACATTGGATTTTATGTCCAGGTCGTATATTTAGTTTGGCCTTAGCTTAGGTTCCCCTCCAGGTTTTCTTTGAAATTATGCCAATGCTGACTGGATTTTGCAAAATTTCTTTTAAGCCATTGATTGCGCCAAGAAAGAAATGGCATTGTAATTAGGCATGTCCTTCAGCTGGCATTGATGACCTCCCACCTTCACTCCACGCAGGTGCTCTCCCAGACAGAGCAGTACCTTCAGCAGCTGCTGGCACGTGCCATGGCAGTCCTGCCGCATTGGAAGGTCCAGGTTCAGAAATGCAAAGCGGTTCAGATGGTACTGAACCTGTGCAGCCCATCTGTCACCGACAAGTGTCTGATCGCCGAAGCCTGGTGCCCTGTTAGCCAGCTGCCAGCCCTGCAGAGCGCCCTCAGGGAAGGGACGGTGAGAGGAGGAAGAGGGGAGGGGGAGATCATGCGGGGTGCTGCATGTGGTGAGATAGTCGAGGAGTGGAGCAAGATGGGGTGAGAATGAAGAAGTGAAGGATAGAGAGATGGGAGGGAAGAGTTAGAATGTCTGTGAACTTTTACCAAACATTCAGGCCTTCAGAGCATTCAGAAGTGCACAGGGGATTATGCAAAGGTGGAGGAAGTGAAAGCATGCCCTCTTAAGCACTCCTATATTGAAAGTCACATTATCTCACTGCCCCCCCCCCCATCCATCCAGAGGAAGAGTGGCAGTGGTGTCGATTCCTTTTACAACCGGCTGCCGGCCACCACCTCCCCTCCGACGCTCTTCACCACCAACTCCTTCACAGTCGGCTTCCAGAACATCGTCGATGCATATGGGGTGGCCATGTACAGGGAGGTCAACCCAGGTATTTAAACCTGGAACTCACTCGCTGTGTTTTTCCTTTGGAAGGACTCCAGGTCATTTTTATTACCCGATTGTCAATGAAGGCATTGGAGTGTGTAAATAAAGGTACTTCGACAAAGTTATGTTTCAATAGCCAGGTCATAAGCTGAAGGGAAGTACTGAAGTACAAGGGCGTGCTACCACCACAACTTTCACTTTTCCTTTTGCTTGCCATTTTTAAGCATTGGTGCGGTACGAAACAAAGACAGAAATAAGCACTGCTGACACTTTTTGTTTGTGTACGTAAACCAACAGCCAAATAATGAACAATATAAACAAACCTGCCAGACGATGTTTTGTCTGGTGCAGCCATAATGTTGCACCATTCGCTTAGCGGTTGACGTTTGACCTAATGAGTGATTTAAGTTAATGGGATGAGGGTCATAGGTCTGTCAGAATATCTGTATTTGAAGGTTTGCAAAAAGCTTCAGGTTTTCATTTTGTGACCCCCCCCCCCCTTTCCAGCGGTGTACACCATCATTACTTTCCCCTTCCTTTTCGCGGTCATGTTTGGGGACGTGGGTCACGGGTTGCTGATGACTCTCGCCGCCCTCTGGATGGTTCTGGAGGAAAAGGACCCAAAGCTGAGAAATAACACCAATGAGGTAGGTCTTTCCTGTTCTCTTCAGTCTGGTGAAGGCAGGTCTTGGATACACTTCTGGATTTCTGACATTGTTTATTCCCCGTGATCTTTCCTCTATCCCTGTCTTATTGTCCTTGTGTTAAGATCTGGAGGATGATGTTTGGGGGAAGATACCTGATCCTTCTGATGGGTCTGTTCTCCATCTACACCGGCGCCATCTACAACGAGTGCTTCAGTCGAGCCCTCAGCCCCTTCACGTCCGGCTGGCACGTCCAGCCCATGATCCAGCACCTCAACTGGAGGTACCATTACCCCATGTCCATCCACTAGTCATCTGCGATGATCACATTAATCTCACGACACACATTTTTTTTTTAGCATTTCTCCAAAGAGAAACTATGACTAGGAAAGTGTGTGAATTTAAGTGAACAAGCATAGGCTGGCTCTAAGTTTTGTCTGTGACTGTGCATTACAGACTCAGTGATCTGTACGGTCAATCTTCAAGGCAATAGCCTGCTGATTTAAATGCATTCAAATGCAACTGAGATCAGGGCTAGTGTTTTCTTTCTTTTCTTAGATGGATTTTGTCTTTCTGGTACCTGGATTAATGAGCTTGCGAACCGAATACCCCTCTCTCTTATAGTAAAGAAACACTGCGACAGAACCAGTATCTCACGCTGGATCCTAACGTCACAGGAGTCTTCATGGGTCCCTATCCTTTTGGCATCGACCCGGTACGCAAATGTCCTTTTTTTTTTCTTTTTCTTTTTAAAGAATATGAAATACAAATAAAAATATGAAACATGGTCTTCTAGGTCTGGGGGATGGCCAATAATCACCTGACGTTCCTCAACTCCTACAAAATGAAGATGTCGGTGATCATCGGCGTGATCCATATGACCTTCGGCGTTTGCCTGTCCTTCTTCAACTACAAGTTAGTCTAGTTTCCATATCCACTTGTTTATTATTTTTAATCCTGCAGTTATTTCTGCCTAAAATCTAATGGTTTTGTGTGTCTGTGTGTCTGTGCGTGCGTGCGTGTGTGTGCGCGTGTATGTGTCTGACAGGCACTTTGGGAAGATAAGCAGCATGTTCTTGGTCCTCATCCCGGAGCTCACCTTCATGCTGTGTCTGTTCGGGTACCTTGTCTTCATGGTGATTTTTAAGTGGATCACCTATGGCCCAATGGACTCCAATCGAGCCCCTAGCATCCTTATCCACTTCATAGACATGTTCCTTTTTTCTGGCAACAAGGATAATCCTGATCTTTACCAGGGACAGGTGAGCGCATACATATTCTCAAATGGTGTTTTTCCAGGACCATTAGAGGATATTGACCTGAGGCTGATTGGGTGTGTTTATAAGAAAGACAAATACAGTGGTCTCCCCATATTTGCGGGTGATATGTTCCAAGACGTACCGTGGACAGCTGAAACCACAGATAATAGCAAACCATCCACAGACCCTGTATAATGTGATTTTCGTGTACATACATATGGTATGGTAAGTTTAACTGATAAATTACACAGTAAGACATTACCAACATTAAATACAGTAATAAAATTACATTATACAGTACTGACTCTTGAATGGGATTCTGACGTTTCAGCCTAATTCTCAAGATATGATAGAGCAATGAAAAAAGTTACATTTTGCAAAGAAACGTATCATACCTATACATAACCTGTATTGAGAGAATTTTGTTAAAAATATTTTAGCCTGTTGTGGGTTCTCACCAGCTTACAGTCTGTACTCACTTGGTGGACAGTTTTGAAACTTATGAACCATTTATTTCTGGAATTTTACCTTTTTTCCGGACGCCTGTAAACCATGGATAACTGAATGTCTGTGTGTCATACCGGAAGGGAACCCATAAATCACACTGGACATAACTCGATTATTATAGGGTAGGGGTCAAATGTGCCGTATAACATAAAATACAATATCACACATGTACTAAATTTCTGTAATGGCAGTGCAGTTGGTTTGTATTGGTTCATGCTGTGTACCTACCGCACGTGGTAAAATACGTCCGCTAATGTCTGCTATGTCTACATTGAACGAGTCTCGATAAATTTTAAGGCCCTTATGGGATGTAAGTATGATTGAACGTTACTCGATAAGATGTAAATTGACAGATTACTGTACATGCATGTCCAACACTGCTGTCATTTTCTTTGGGGGAAAAAAAGTAATCTTTTATTTTCTTCTGTCTAGCCGATAGTCCAGAAGGTTCTTGTGATCCTGGCGCTGATTTCAGTTCCAGTTTTATTATTGGGAAAACCAATCCATCTTTATTGCACGCACAAAAAAAAACAGCACAGATCAGTAAGTGACAGTATTGAGCAAATACATTCCTATGCATTTTAACACATCTAAAACACCTAGCTTGACCATTCAAACATGTCTGTGTCTTTTGGCATGATTGTTTGTCTTAGGGAGACCGGAGACCATTAATAACAGACAGTAATTCCATCAATAGCATACAAGGGGATCTGGAAGCAGGAGAACAAGGTGAAGAGGTGAGAGGATCAGTATAAATGATTTGATTGGTGGTAGACTGAAGAAACCAAATGAAAGGTTCTGCCCCAAAATCTCTTTAGTTTCTGCAAGGAACAGAGTGCATTGTCAACAATTGCATTTGGTCACTTTGCAGTGATCTGTAACGATATGAGTAGGTATTGACCAAACAAACCTGTCGTGCTTTGATGCTGAAAAGAAAATGCAATGTTGAGGAAAAACGTAAATGGAGAAAGATCTGTCTTCTGTTTTTTCCCTCCTCATTGTGCTCCAGGAATTCGACATGCCAAATGAATTCATGCACCAGGCCATCCATACAATTGAGTACTGTCTTGGGTGTATCTCTAATACTGCCTCTTATTTGAGGCTGTGGGCCCTCAGCCTTGCACACGCGCGTGAGTATCTAAGACAACCAACTACCAGCTTCTATCCACTTGACTGCAAGTTCTTTTGTGGACCCTCCCTATTGTACATTTTAGTTGGGCCATTATATGTTTTGATTGATGTGGACCTTCTTGGCCTTTATGTTCCCCCCCAGAGCTCTCAGAGGTGCTGTGGTCGATGGTGATGCATATGTCTTTCTCCTCAAAGAACTACGTGGGTTCTGTGATCATGGCTGTGATTTTTGCTTTTTTCGCCGTGTTAACAGTCTCCATCCTGTTAGTCATGGAAGGGCTCTCAGCCTTCTTGCACGCCCTCCGTTTGCACTGGTGAGAAAGGCTGAACGCTTGATTATATAATAGAATAGCATTAGCGTGGCTTAAAAGCTTAAGTTAGCGCATGGATGTGTCATGGGCCAAACCGATGCAGTATGATGGGCAGATCATAAACCAATCAGGTAGCTGGAGACCCAAAGGTCAGAATTCTTTTTCAATTGAGTAGTGTCTGTTTCAGGTTAGTTTTAGCAGTACCTCCCTTAAGAAACTCTTAATTCTTTTTAGCTGTTTTTGACATTTCTGATACTGAAACTGACGTAACTCCTCTTTTTTCAGGGTGGAATTTCAGAACAAGTTCTACAGTGGAACAGGCTACAAGCTCAGTCCATTTGCTTTTAGTTCCATTATTAATGCTTCGTTAGCAAATTAATGATTATCAATTTAAATTCAATGTTTTTCAATTTATGGATTATGTGGCACCTTCAGCCACATTTCACATTGTTTTTTTTTTCCTTTGTAAAATCAACTTTTGTACGCTATGCAAATGGTACAACTTCAAAGAAGTACTTATACAAGAATGATACTTTTTCAATTATTTTAATTATTTTAATTATTTTCAATTATTTTATGGAATTATTTCCTAACATAGAGCTATGCACTCCTGGGCATCTAGGTCATAGTTCCATGGGTTTTAAAGTTTCCAGTCAATTATCAACGGAATTGTCAACAACTGTAACATAAAGATAGTACGTCCCATCAAAGTAATAAACTAACACAAGCATTAAGGAACTAACAAGAAAGACAACCCTGTACATCTTGGAGCTGTCAGGGAGCTGACTGCTTCTGGAAGGCCTGTATTTACATTATACTGTTGACATGTTTGAGTGGAATTGACATTAAACAGACTATTACCACAATAATGGTGTGTTTACGTGTGGAGTATCTCTTACTCTGGAAAATGTTGACTTTTGTGGGCCTTACCTGATCCACAGACTGAGTCGTCAAAACAAGTAGGTTAATACTACAATGCCTGCACACTGCTCTGGACTAGTCTGTGTGTTGAAATCAGACAATGAATTCCATTTTGGTTTACTGATGGAAGTACTTAAGGTTATGGGTCGTGGGTGAGAGCACAAGGCTAGTGTACACGTTAGGTGGGATGTGCTTTGTTCCAGAGCACTCCAATTACAGTCTTGGTTCTTGCCCTAAAAGAAAAGAACTTGCTTAAATATTGATGAATAAGTTGGACTGGGATTTAAAAATTGGCCCTGGGCGTTGGGGTCCCCCACAGTAAAATTTGCTGGGGTGGGCACAATAATTTTTGCCAGCTCACATACCCATCGGCCTGTCAGGAAAATGCCTGCTGTACCAGATGGCCAGTCATTCAGTAATTTTAACATAACCAGTGTTATTTATTGTTCACTTGACAGTTGAAGAAATAAGTTGATGTTAAACTATATTAGACACACTGACATTTGCACATTTACACAAACCAGTGGGTGGCGATAGTGGGTAGGGCGATTGTAAACCAAATGAATAAAATGAAATATGATTACTTATCTAAGTAAATGAATCATTTCAGTAATCACTTAAATACAATTAGTCTCATTAACATTACATTTTTAGAATCCCCCCTCCCCCACGACGGAAAAAAATGTAGAAATCAAGAGGTAACCCCCCCTCCTCCCCGCTGGTTGCTAAGATTAATAAAGGCGAGAAACGCAATTTACGTGCCTCTGGAGACGTGTGGTCCTGCACACCGGAAGCGGAAATAGAAGCGCGTGCATCCTCAAACATGGCGCTGCCCTTATAACTGAAGTGAAGCGGATTTATTCGCGGTAGAATGTAACTTCAGCGTCTCAGTTTGCCTAATCGCTTTGGGATATAGTTAATTTTATTATAAATTATATAATCACATTATATTCAACCATGGCGGCGGTGTTGGGAGATTTGTGTCGTAACGTCCGTGTGCTGCTGGGTCAAATACAAAGACAAACATTGAACGCAACGTGCAGTAACACAATTAAAGGACATTTTAGGAAATCGGGTAAGTTTACCAGGTATCAACATGGTACGAAATCCTATCTTGATTTGGTCTGTTAACCAGCTAAAAAAGAATATGTGTATTGCTGTTGATTGGAAATTTGAGTGTTGCTAAATGTTGCCGACACCATTTTCCCCCGCCACCAGCGCGCTGCATTAATCAGGCTGCTCCCCAACTTCAGCCCCAACCGGACCGAAATGACAGCGAAGATATAAGCAAGGAGTTTGTCAACAGGAATCCCCGAAATCTGGAACAAATGGCTTTAGCAGTAAAGGACAGAGGCTGGGGGACTGTGTGGCCATCAAACCAGTACTACCACAGGTACGAATTATGAATTTATAGTAACAGCAACGCTACTTCCCACTTTAGAGACTGGTGCTTTCTGCGGCATTGGCTGTACTTAAAGAGAAAAGTAAAGACTGCTGATTCAGAAAGTATTTGAAGGCTTTATGGTGGACGTATTAAGAACACAAATGTTAGAGATGATGTGAATATACGAGATGACAAGGATGCTATCGTTGTAGATTAAACTGCATCCAGAGAGTCACTTTTTTCTGAAATGTTAAAAGTTGTAGCACATTCAGACCACTTTTAAGCCTCGTCAGTAGCTCATATAATTCTTAACCCCTGTGTTATTTTTGGGGTTACCCCAGTCCATTTTCAAAATTTGGATTAATTCTATAGAATCTAGAATTTAGAACGGAAGAAGTAAAAAATTCACAAGGTTTAAGGTCTTTGGCTTTGGATGGAAGTTTGCTTAAAACACTGCAGTATGGAGTTATAGAAATGGATAAAGTGTCTTGCCATAGTATAAGAACATAAGAAAGTTACAAACAAGAGGAGGCCATTCGGCCCATCAAGCTCGTTTTGGGAGAACTTAACTAATAACTCAGAGTTGTTAAAATCTTATCTAGCTCTGATTTAAAGGAACCCAGGGTTTTAGCTT
>JAAGVU020000015.1:1964993-1978788 GCA_011763525.2 Mormyrus iriodes | reverse complement strand
AAGGCCTTCTGGAAATCTAAGTAGATCACATCGTAGGCCTTTTTGTGATCAATTTCTTTTGTAGCTTCCTCAAAGAAATCCAGTAAATTAGTTAAACAGGATCCTAAATCCATGTTGGCTATCCCTCAGAATGTTATTTGCATCCAGGTAATCTACCATTTTCACTTTATGAACTTCTGCGAAATTGTGCATGTTTTTGTTTCATCCAAGTGCTACAGTGTGATTGTCTAATTTATCTCATATGTCCTAAAGCTGACCAATGATTAGAGAAAATTCACAGCCACACTAGAACTTCAATTTTCTCTCTAATAGTCTTGGAGAACCTCTGTATGTGTGGACTTGCGATATAATCAAGTTGTTCATATTTAACTGTTCTTGACAAAACGGTTCACATCTATGTGGGAGGGATTTTGTCAGAATGGCATTTCTAATTATCAAGATCCACGGCAGCACAGTGACACCACAGGTAGCACTGTCATTTTACACCTCTGTGTATTTAGTTTTCCCCTCATATACACCTCTCAGTGTGTTTAATTGTTCTGAAACAGGTGTCAGCCCTAACTGCGAGCCCCTCTGCTGTACAGTCCATAGACAGTGAGGGGCCTGGCCATGCTAATCATCGTGGTTAATTTGCACGTTTTTGCTCCTAGGCTGGAATTCACGCGCTCTCAGAACTACATCACGGCAAAGATCTTCACCCCTCACTCCTCCTCTCCAGTGCTGTCTTGCTCCACTAAAGAGTGGGCCCTGAAGCGGGAGCTGGCCTCCACCCGCTCGGTGGCTGCCTGCCAGACAGTGGGGGAGGTTCTGGCCCAGCGCTGCCGTGAGGCTGGCCTGCTCAGGCTCACCTTCAGAGTCGTCCCATGGACCTTCCGCTCAGAATCTGTGAGTTCTGTGCCATCCTCAGGGGTTGAAATGCAGTGGGGTGTGGCTTTGCGGCTTAGGACTCGCGCCTGGAAGGTGGCCAGTTGAAATCCTTATGGCTGGCAGGGTGGCCCCGTTAAGCCCATGACCCCCATTGCTTCAGGCACTAACTTATCCTGCTCCTGGATCCTCAAGTGTATGCAGCACAGATAAAAGCGTCTGCTGAATAGTGTGGATGTTGTATCTTTGAGCTTGTTTCTAAAAAGCAGCCTCAGCTCGTATGAATCATAGGGAAGGTCAGACATTTTTATTACACATTTCCTTTACAAGCAGATCAAATGCAAAAAAAAAAAAAAGTCTTATCCTTGACATGAACATATTAGAGACTCCAGATTTATAAAATCACAAAGGTTCTGGCAGTGGTGTGTCTTCCTGAAATATGCTTCTCTGTTTCTCTTAGGTAAAAAAGTTCAGACTGGCCATGAAAGGAGGTGGGATCAAACTCTGCGAAGCACGAAGGAAGTATGTTGGCTGAGAACCTGTAAGGAAGAGCTTCGTTGGCTCCACTGTCTCACTGGATCAATGTTCCTTTGCGTTTCCACTGCGCCCACGTTACATGTTGGTTTGAATAAAATGTGGAAGATCTGTATGTTCACATTAGCAGGCTGAAGTGACTCAAATCTGATTTTTTTTGTCATGTCACATACATCTGATGTCTTCTGGGCTGTTTGGATACAGAAATCCATCCTTTTTCTGTACCTGCTTGTCCTATTCAGGGCAATGGGGGGGGGTCTGAAGCTATGGGTGGAAGGCAGGGAACAACCCAGGATGGGGCACCAACCTATTGCAGGGCACACACAGCATATTTTTGGAATGGAGGGGGAACCAGAGTACTGTGATGACATTGGGAGAACACACAAATTCCACATACATGAGCCCTGGTGGAGACTGGAACCCAGCGGTATTAGTGGTAACCCCTGTGCCACACCAACACAGAAATCCATCTTCTGAAACCACTTGCCCGGGGGGGGGGGGACTAGATGTCAGCACAAGGCAGGGAACAACCAGCACGATTGGACACCAACCCACCCTTCACACTCACGGGAAATTTGGTACATATCTGCATCTTTTTGGATTGTGGGGGAACCTCACAACGACACAGGGAGAACATACAAACTCCACACATCCAGAACCCTGGTGGAGACTTGAACTCGGGTCCCAGAGGTGTGAGGCGACAGTGCTAACCACTGCACCACTGTGCTGCCCCACAGCAAGCCAAAGCATGATTTGAGTTATTTTCACGTGGTCCTAGATTCGATGCATGTCCGATTCGTGGCCGTGTGGCAGATAGAAATCCATTTATTTGTTTGTTTTTGCCTATATGCATATGCTGAGCATTTCTTTGTTGTTGGTGACAGAGATAACTCATGCAGAAACGTATAAATGTGTGCATGCATGCTGTCTTGTAGCACATTATAATTAGATATTAAGAATGTGAACCATCAAGATGGGCAAATTCGAGCTGAGCAAAAAAATCGGAATTGAACAATGAGGCTCATAATGTGAACGCAGCCATGGATGTCCCCATGCGACCATAAACTTGAGGTATGGAGTTGTTGATCTGTACATCAGCATTTCTGTCTCAGGTTACTAGGAAGTACATAAACCGCTGTAAACGTTTGTGATTTACTGCATGTACGATTCAATAAGAGCTGAGAGTTCGAAGAGTCATTCAGTATAACAAAATACAAAACGAACGCATCATCACGGCGTGACATGCTGTCCAAGCCAATGCAGAGATATCAGAATCGATTGATCATCTTTGGTTTGTTCAATTTTCATTTCACTTAAAATAATTTTTACTTAAGTTCATACGGATGATCACAACAGGCCCACATCCACACTGGAGTTAATTCTGTAATGTTTACAGATGTACAATGAAACCCCATTCATACATGCACACAGTTCATAACACACATATTAAACACAAACACATTACAAGGTACTGAACTCTCAGGAAGGCACGGTGACAAATACTGAAACTGATAAGCCATTACCTCATAACCCCTTTCACAACAGTAATAATAATATACATCTCGGGCCATAGGGCAATCTCTGTTTTTGTTCAAGGCATTGCTAGATCTTAGGTATAAAAATATAAAATACATATCCATGACTTACTAATCCAATTTTTTCTTGGATACACAAATATTTGTAGCGTTAAAATAAAATATGTTCTTAGTGTGGTGAATAATAGGTTCGAAATATAGCCAAACAGTGTATTTCCATTCAGACGTAATCAGCATGCTTGCAGACATCTCACTAGTAACACAGCAAGTGTAGAACAGAAAGATCCACCCACTCGGAGGACTTCGCAATACAGTAAAGTGAACTAATAATGCACGGCCCTGAAAACGCTCCAACACCTGCATAGTTTCACATTTGCAGAACTAAAAGACAGCTTAAAACAGTTAATTGCATAGAACATGTAGAGAGAGAGACTATCAAGTGTGTGTGTGCGCGAATGCTCGTGCAAAAATCGATCTTGACAAAACTACGTTTGTTTTCAAATACTAAAATATTGGAACACCTCAAGACATGTAACCCCTGCAAACAAATGACCATCCGGATGAGGAAAATACCCATATTTGATGATTTCTTGACCAAGAGGGGTGTTTGAATACACACACACACACACACACACACAGTGCTCAAACAAACTACACAGTTGTTCTGGGATCTGACAGTGCCAATGGAAAAAAGGGCAACTGCTGTATGCAATACTGAGTAATACTACCTTTTTATATTTTATATATATATGTGTGTGTGTGTGGGCTAAGAGTCTACTTGAAATTAGTACTGAATTATGTGATGCACTGTATGGCTTTTATATATAGTTTAAAAAGTGGCATTTAAAATAAAGGTTTCATGGTTAAACCTTCCTTATATTAAGTTTTGCAATATCGATACTTGGTCATAGTTTGTCATTTAGCTACAGTTTTGTCAAAGGCTTGTTTTAATGAGCTTCTGGGTTCATTATTCTGTGACCAGAAGCAGTGAAATTAAAAGCTAGTTGGCTTCAAACACTAGCAGTCATTTATGTACATATTTGTAATGTGGCAGAATATTCTCTCTCTCTCTCTCTCTCTCTCTCCCTCCCTCCCTCCCTCCTTCTATTTTTCCCTGAGCTCCCATTTCATTTTTCCTCTCCACATCCTCCCTCAGTTCCACTCTCCTTTTCCTTTCTTTCAGTCTTAGGTACAGTTGGCCCCGCCCCTTCCTTCTCCAAGGTCCTATCATCACACAGGCTGCGTGGCTCTGGAGACACGTCCACATGAGCCTTCTGATGAATAAGGCTCCTCCTCCCCAGGCTCCGCCTCCTCTGCTCAGGTGACCTCCACTTACTGGCAGCCGTCTGTACCAATGGCAGAACAATACAGTACGGACATTACAGAGACCGCAAAACAAGTGAGAGGCATGTGCTGTAGCGGCCTTTATCCATCATCTTAAACCACCTCATAAAGTCATCAGATCACTGTACTGTTCACAATACATAACCGATCCAGAACAGGGGGGGGGGTTACACACTACAAGATTTTCACCAGGAGGCATCGCTGAAGACTCTGTCTGGTCTCCAGACTATGTTCTGTTAATAAATCACATGCGAGAATGACACCGGCAAATCACAGTTCTACTGTCAAAACACACAGACACACACATAGCCCTGACCACTAATAACAGTTTCTAAGCAACACCTTTCTAAACTCCTTCCTCGGGTGTCAGCTCACCCGGTGCCTTGCTCGCTCATCAGCCGTAGCCGCGACATTTTTGCACACCTACAGGATTTAGTCGCCGACAAAGTCTGCGTAATTAGGATGCCAGATATTTGGTGGTCATCTGCAATTCATCGGCACCTCCGTCAGCTTACGCCTTTGAACAGTTCACATGTAGCAATCAAACTCCAACTTTGCCTCCGATCTGGGGGTTTTGTCGGAGATCTCCAAAAAACGGTCAGCAAGCGGAAAAATTGTGTAGTGTGGGCTTAGCGTTAGCAACGCAGTCCCATTTCTCTCACCTCCCTGTTGCTCCCCCTCTCCCCGTCCTCATCCAGTTCACAGATTGACTGCATGAGGGAAAAGAGATTCATCCTCCCGCTTCGACTGGGACTGTGGGAAATCTGAAGGATTGAGAGATTAAAATGTTGATTAATTAATAACTCCTGACAAGTTCGAGCATTTTGAAACACTACATCCAGTTATAGCAGCACAATAAATCTGCAGTACGGAAAGTTAAACTGGAAAGTCGCTTTATTCTCAAAATAAGCTAGGGGTGGGCGATACATCAAAAACGTCGCAATTTTTTTCAGGCAGGATCACGATCCGCGATCTTATCGTGATTCATTTGCATATTAGTTTTTAAGACTATTTTGCAAGACACTAAACAGTAAAACCAAAACTAATTCTCTTATTTAAAAAAGAAATAGCCCTTTGAGGTAATAAATTGACTGGCAACAATATGTAGCAAAACCTCGAACCGCAAAGGGCAGCCACCCATACCAGCGCCCAAGAAGCTGAAGGAAGAGACACAAAAAGAGGGGGAGGCATAGACAGGGATAAATAAGGTGATACTAAGATTTAACTGCCCTCACCTTGTCACCGTCTGGGACAGTGATGTGATGGGTGGATCCTTCAGACTCCTGAGGTGGACAGGGGGGATCAGGCCGGGAAGGGGGGATAGAGCTGTCTGCTAAAGGATCCATAGAACCTTCAGCTCCAGTGAACACCTACGAGTAATAAACACCATGGAAGATGAGGACATCAATTTTACATTCAGCCTGCTGAATATCTTAGCATATTAGTAAATTGCACTTTTATTCATTCCCAGCTTTACCTCTTCCTCATCTTCGTAACTCTCTTCTTCCTCCAGAGTCAAGTCATCCTCCTCCTCTTCCTCATCCTCCTCTTCGTCGCTGCCTCCTTCGTTGCTGTGGAAGGACATCTTCCTGATCTCCCTTGACTTCCGCCGCCACAGGAGGTTGTGGCGCTGCTGACTAAGAGGCAGTGAGACACCGTGATAGACGGCTGTTGGCAGACGCGCAAGTAGATAAACGAGCCTGCTGGCCAAGAGTGAAAGAAACTGCACCTTCTCAATGACAAGCACAGTGCCAGTCAAAAGTTTGGACAATGCCACGTCGCTTACAAAGGAGAGTGATTGCGGCACATCACATGACCAGATCCCTTGCCCTAAACACATCACAAATGGTTTTGGAGGAGTTTGACCAAAGTGAAGGAAAAGCAGCCAATGAGAGCTCAGCATATATGTGGGGCCTCCTTCAGGACGGCTGGAAAAGCATCTCAGGAGGCCACCTCGTCAAACTGGCATAGAGGAGACAGGAGGGTCAGCCAGACCTGGGAGCAATTGGGGTGAAATGATGAGGATCACTCTGCCAACCACAGGATTTGAACTGGCAACCTTCTGAGTCCGAACCGACAGAGCTGCCCTCCCCCCAAAAATTTTTTTTTTGTTACACACTTTTTTTGGTCAGCGTGTAATCCATGTTGTTATTTTATATTTTTAATGGCTTTATAATTATTCTAAAATGCAGTGAATAGTACAAATAATGTGTCCAAACTTTTGACTGAGATATGAAGTCATATACTGGTTGATTCTGAAGTAAAACCAAAAAGAAGGAGTCTACCAGGTTGCCATCCATCCAAAAATGAAGAAGAAAGAAATTCTAAGTTTACTATATAAATAAAAAATAAATAAGACCAACCACTCAACAAAAATTCACCCCCAACGCGCTCATTAAGGTTTCACACCATGTATAACATGCTTACCACGCAGGCACTCAGGACCCATGTGACCGTGCGGTTGGCATGGTTACCTGGCGCTCAGGATGCCGTTGTATGTCTGTAGCTGCTTCATGAATCCCTCATTGGGCTTGACGATGGAGCGTCTCTCGCGGACGTGGGCCAGAGCCACGTCCAGCGGCCACTGCTGATGTTTCATGGCGAAAGCCACCACAGTGGAGGCCGACCGGCTCACGCCCATCTTACAGTGGACCAGGACGGCCTGGCCGCTTTGCCTGCGAGCGAGAAGGTTATGTGTGTCAGTGCTAATTCCAGAATACCTTTTACCCTGTTAGATAGCGTTTCACTAGACTTGTGTGGAAAATAGAGAAAAATTACAAAGCAGGACAGAGGAAGTACCTAGCTTTGTTGATAAATGTGTATGTGTTATTCCAGTGAGAGAGGAGGTCTGTTGACTCCACGTCATACACCCGGATATTCATGTAGGTGAAGGATTCTGGGAAAAAGTTATCTATCTCCATGGTAACATTCAAGATGTAGCCAACACTGTCAAAAGTGAAAATGCAAATGGAAACTTTTATACACAATATTTCACACACATTTCCAACAGAATAATGTCCTTGTAACAATTTACCAAATAACACTGAATCTCTCACATGCTAGATAAACATTCTGGATACAAGGGGACAGAAAATAACATAATGGCCCATCCAAATGCCACAGTACCCCAGTGACGCAACAGCTGACAACATTTACAGCAAAGCAACACCTCAGAAAGAAACAGTGTGACACAAAACACAAGTGGTAACAGAAAGCAGGAATGATGGTGAAACGCATTACTTGTTTTTCTGCAGTTCTTCAAAATTGGCTGCATTCCATTCGGAGCCCTTAAAAACAACACAATCAACTTAATTATTCCTACAGAGAATGCGATCCTACTGCCTTTCTCAGAGCCATCATGCCCTGTAACTGATATACTCAGACAAAATTAAAACATTTCACGCACACTCACACACGCACACACATGCAAATAAAGCTACCACGGATTTCAAAATTCTGCTTCTATAAAAACAATGTCACTGCTGACGTAGTAATGAATTGGCAGTGCTTACAGAATTCCACACATTTTTGTTCTTGGCTCCAACACTTGGTACAAAGAGGAAATTCAGTAATCCTGCCAGCACAGGACTCCAGAGAGCTGCTCTGTTCTGCAGGTGTAATGTATCAAGGGGATTTCTCTCACCAAGTAAAGGTAGTCGAATATCTTAGAGGGTTTGTCCATCTGTGCCATGGTGACCATCATTTCATTGTCGATGTACTCCTTATAGTCTTTCATGTCCATGCTCAAGTTCTTCTCAAGAGCCAACCGGACCTAGAAACACAAAATAGCATTCATCATAACCACAAACCCAGAATCGTTGTGATGGTAAATATCTGATGGTCTTTATGCACTCTGCTTAGCTCCTGGAACAACCTCCCCCCCCACCTACCTGTTTGGATGTGATGTTCTCAAGATCTTCAGTCCGCATGATCTCCCTTAGCTGGGCTTTGATCCTCCTCTCCACCGTCACTCTCTCTGAGGAGCTGAAGAAAGGGCGAAGTCTCGTCATCCAGACGTTAAGAAAATTAGCCAGGACGCACCGAGCAGCGTTTGATATCCGAGGCCTAGCTGTGAACAAGTGCTGACCTTCGCCCTATATCGTCCCTCCTGACCGACTCCAGACCCATCATCGCTCCCCACTCATTCCGACAGAGGCGGTCCGACTCGACCTGAGCAAAGTAGTTCTGGGCCCAGCTCAGTCCAGAGCCCGGGATGACAGCACCTTTCACTGCCCTCTCACAACAGCCATGCAGGGCCTGCAGAACTGACCTGTGGGAGGAAGCGCAAAACTCAATGTAGCAAGAATTCTTCTAACAGGTCGTAAGAGGACAAGGGGGTTGAAGCACGGCTAGCAAGTACATTAACAACACTTTCCAATTATAAACAGAAAACAGGAGGTTATAGGGTTAAGACCCCGACGCCGGTAGAGGCGATAACAGTTAAGTGTGATAAGGAGAGAGTAAATACATTTCAAATGCAAATTAATGAGTCCACACAGAAGCAGGTAGAACCACCAAGTCCTTCAATATAAGCTCACCACATGGTCTGAATGGACACAGGCTTGAAGATCCTCGTCGTCCTTGCTGAAGTAACACTAAACCCGCTGGAATGGAGAGGGCAAAAAAATAATAAAATACTTTAGCTGAAATGTCTTAAGATGTGGATCAATAGTGCTACAGTGTACATGCACTAACTGAATCAGCAATCTGCCAGGAGCGCCAGTTGGTTCACGTGGAGGCGTGAACCAAGAAAGGGGAGTGTGGTCGTTCTGCGAAAAGGCTATTTTGACGAGGCTTTTCTTTTCATCACCCTGGCTCCTACAACATCTCTGCCTTTAACCCATTACCCAAACCCACTATACGTTTTTGGCCCAGAGCTGAAACCATTTTTCCTCCCCAAAGTATGTGTAGCGTGTGGCTCAGTGGGCTACGCCTCGGTGCCTGTGATCAGAAGATCGCCAGTTCAAGCCCCGGCCTCAGCATATGCTTGCACAAGGCCCTTAACCCCAGGCTCCCTGGGTGCTGCTATGGGTGGCTGCCCTTCACAGCCAGCTTGCTCTCACCGACAAAGAGCAAGTTGGGAGGAGGCACAAAGAGAATTTCCCCACGGGGATCAACAAAGAATGTATTATGTATTTCAAAGGTTTCAGAAAGCAAAATATAATCACATTAAAGCACATGTCTGTGTGTACACAAACATATACATCCACACAAGAACGTTAAATAAACATCCCGTTAAATATATGAACATGCCATTCCTGGGCAATTAAGAACCAATACTTAAATAACCAATTTAATTTGTTTGCATGACAAAAACCATGGAAGAATGGGGGGAAAAAATCAGCTAAATTAACATCAGGGCTCCAGGCCATTGTTCAGAAAGTGCTACTGCATCATTTGCAGGAACATTTTTTACATTCACCAGTTGTGACGAACGTTCCATCCCAGTTTGGCTATTAATGTGCTAGCCTCATTCTTTTCTCCACCCTTCCAGTCATCTTTCTTCCTTTCTCATTTAAAAATCTTTCTCACTGCTGAATAATGTATGAGTATCACCATTTCTTACCCATCTCCATCAAGGTACACCTGAGTGTCGCTCCAAACAGGGAGAACCAAGCCAATTGTGCAGCAGTCACTGTAAGCGACAAAACATCAAAATTATTACACAATTTAACAGAGCCCATTATGAAATTTAACTTATACAATTACTATAATTACAGGACATATACGCACCTCTCCATGCTGGGGAAGTCTACGCCAAGTAAGATATTCTCATGTTTACTACCGGTTGTCGAAATAACTAGTAAGTATCTCACTCTGACTGGACTGACAGATTCCAACCTCACCGCCTGGCAACAAACGAAATTAATTTTCTTTTTTTTGAAGTTTGCGTTATACATCATATATATATATATATATATATATAAAAAATTAAAAAAAAAAAAAACAGGAAACGGACTGGTTCTGACTGCTTATCTGATGTGGATCTCTGCGAGGGGGACTCTGGCATTTCCTCTCCATCTGCGGTGGTTAGATGTAGGCTGCTCTCTCAGCATGAAAGCTGCTGTTTTTGGAGGGGGGAGGCATGACTCTAAATCTCTAACTTTTGTTTTGCTTGTTTCCTGCCCCTTTTCTGGGTTTTCTCTCCGTGAGGGTGGGGTGCTGAGTGTTTCTTTGCTCGGCCCTGTCTGTGATTTCCTTCCCTGTTTAGTCTGTGGGGGGGGGCGGGGTGTCTGCTGTGGTTAGCTCCTGTCTTTCCGACCGCTAAATCACGGCTCACTGTGTCTTTTCTGTCCCCTCCAAGGAGCCTGCTTCCTGTGACTAAGCCACGAGCCTGGGCTAGTGGGCTGCGCCCCCCCCCATGAGGTAACGGCGACCGCCTCAGCGCTCGTGGGCCTTGCCGTGCCAGCCGCGGCGCCATGGGCCAGAAGATCTCCGGCAGCATCAAGGCTGTAGACGCGCGGGGCGAGCTTGCCTTGCGTCCTGCCAGGAGGGAGCTGAGCGGGCCTGATTTTTGCCGTCCGGCACGGCTGGACCTGCTGCTGGACATGCCTCCAGCACCAGCCATGGTGCAGCTACAGCACGCCTGGAACCCAGACGACCGCTCCCTCAATATCTTCGTCAAGGAGGACGACAGGCTCACCTTCCACCGCCACCCGGTGGCCCAGAGCACGGACTGCATCCGGGGTCGCGTGGGCCATGTGCGCGGCCTGCACGCCTGGCACATCCACTGGCCCGTCCGGCAGCGCGGCACGCACGCTGTGGTGGGCGTGGCCACCGGGACGGCGACGCTGCACTCGGTGGGCTACACTGCACTGGTGGGGAGCGATGCCGAGTCCTGGGGGTGGGACCTGGGCCGGAACAAGCTCTACCATGACAGCAAGAACCGTGGGCCAGCGGCGGCGGCCAGCTACCCCGCCTTCCTGCAGCCAGATGAGGCCTTTGTGCTGCCTGACTCGCTCCTGGTGGTGCTGGACATGGATGAGGGCACGCTCAGCTTCATGGTGGATGGCCAGTACCTGGGCGTGGCCTTCAGAGGGCTCAAGGGAAAGAAGCTGTACCCCATCGTCAGCGCAGTGTGGGGGCACTGTGAGATCAGCATGCGCTACATCAACGGCCTAGACCGTAAGTGCAAACCCCCCCCCCCCCAAGCATAGTGCTGCACAAACTGTACTGTGCAGTGTTACTATACGGTCAGCGGATGGGGGGGTGACCTCTGTGTCCTGTGTGTGTGTGTGTGTGTGTGTGTGTGTGTGTGTGTGTGTCCCCACTGTATGGGATCACAGACGGTCCATGTTCAGGGCCTCCCTCAGGGATGTGTAGATGGAGCGTGTGTGTATCAGCTCTCCGTTCTGCCCCCTGGGTGGCCTGAGGTGAAAAAGCTGAAATCAGTGCAGAATTTTTGCTTCCCAATCGCTGAATCATGGTGAATTTCCTCCTGTGATGGATGCTGCTGATTCGTCATTCTCAGCTCGGATCAATATTCCCGTGTATCTGTTTGGGGGGGGGCGGGTTGGTTGTTCTCCTTTAAGGCTCTGCCCCCCCTGTGCTGTTTCAAGGGCTTTATTGTTCAGCGGGGGCTCTCTTAGACTCTAGCCCCATCGTCACTGAAGCCTGGATACGGGGCTGGGAGTTCCTTCAGTATCTCTCTGCTGAAATAGCTCTAAGTCCCCCCCACCCTCTGTAGGAAGGCTTCTGGATATTGACTTCCTTCCGGTGGAGAGAGCCGGTGTTTTCAGATTGTCACGCGGGTTCAGTTCTCTTGACGGTCTCTTGCTGTCATGCTGCGATAATGGCGTCTCCCTCCTCTTGCTCACCGCTTTTGAGCCACATGTTTCTCAAGCCGTGAGCCTCTTATGCATGGTGCTGCCTGGACTGGGTCAGTCAGCCATGAGCACAATGTTCACAGCGGCCTGCGCCAGAGGTGGGTGGGCCGCAGGCAAGGGGACGGGGTCACTACAGACTCACAGACACACAGGCATGGTAAACGTTCCAGCAGCTTAAAAGAAAAAAAAAAAAAACCCTGCTGATCGTGACGCCCAGATGTTTCAGATTTGGGCTGTGGTGTCCCAGGCAGCTTCTGCAGAGTCTTTCACACCCTGCTGATGGCTCTTTTGACTCCTGTGGGGTTGCTCATCTCTGTGTGGGTCCGGTTGACGAGTTCAGAACTGAGTTCAGCACCTGGAGTGTGAGTGACTGTGAGCAGCTGAGTGCAGGAAGTCGTCAGATGCAGGAGAACGTGTGTTCTGATTCTGGGCAGCGGTAATCTAATCAAGCTTGTGATCTGGATAAACTTCTGTCTAAGCCAGGGACCCCAAAATGAAGGCAGAGCGAAGGTATAAACCACCTGCACTAAACAGCTCACACACTCACACTCTCTCACACACACACACACTCACACTCTCTCACACACACACACTCACACTCTCTCTCACACACACACACTCACACTCTCTCTCACACACACACACTCACACTCTCTCTCACACACACACACTCACACTCTCTCTCACACTCTTACACACACTCACTCACTCTCTCTCTCTCACACTCTCTCTCTCTCTCGCACTCTCACTCGCACTCTCACTCTCACACACACACACACACACACACTCTCTCACTCTCTCACACACACACTCTCTCCACCTTGTGATGCAGGACTCTGACTCCTCCCACTGCTCGCGTGATCTCACCCGTCTGGGAAGCGCTCTCTCTCTCTCTCTGCCCTGCTTCTGCCAGATGTCTATCCCTGCATAAACAGCTGTGCGGGTCAGTGGGTTAACACGAGTCTGGAATGCTGGTTTCTGCCGCTTGTGCTTATTATGGGCTGTGTGTGCTGGTGAGTGTGCCCCCACTCTGTGTTGGATCTTTGGCGTGTATGCCTCAGGTTTCGTGCTTCACGCAGGATCCGGTGAATTTTGAAGTGGTCTGTTTCAACTCCTTCGACCCCCAACGCTTACGGACATTAATATTTTACTGCTCTGGCACGAATCCACTCCGTTTTTCTGAAAGCCCTTTACGCAGGCTGACAGGCCGTCATATGCCTTCTGGAATGTTCCCTCCTGCGGCCTGGCTGCTCTCCTGTCCCCACCGCCGGCAGCATGAGCAGTTTTACCTGGAGGATGATCTCCAGTTGCTGTCGTGTTTGATGTGCATTCTCCTCATTTCTATAATCATATTCCCTCTGAGAATTCCAAAGTGGTGAGATGCCACGCTCTTTACAATTCCAGTTCTGTGTTCTTCGTTTTTCTGGCGTGGCGTGTCCCATGGGGGGGGAAGGAACTGTCTCGTGAACTTCGCTCCTGATGTTTTTCAATGACTTGACTTGGAGCTTGACCACAATAAGCTGTGTATCACTCACCCCAGTCAGCCCCCCACCCTCTCGATCAGAGTGACGACGTGTGTGGAGCACTCAGGACCCCCTGATCACATGACCTTGGCCGCCCCAGACCCATGAGCCGCCGTCGGCTGTGATCGTCCTTCCCGCCAGACCGAGTTTGTGTGGAGCTCCTGGAGTC
>JAAGVU020000015.1:1952468-1964893 GCA_011763525.2 Mormyrus iriodes | reverse complement strand
ATTAATAAACATATTTTAAAGTATGTGTATGTATGCATGCATGCAGAGGCGATTCTAAGGACTCTGGGGGCCCTAGGCAAAAAAATTCCCGCCCCAACTCCCCCTCCCCAGCAAGGTAAAATTAAAGGTTAAAGGTTAAATTTCACTGTGAAGTGTATATTAATAATATCACCAAAGAGAACTTAATAAATACAAGACCGTTATTTTCACTTTTGAGAAAAACAGAAAATGCAAAGCAGATTTGTCATTGCAATGTACTATGTAATCGGCCCCCAGACCATTGCCTGCTCTGCCTGTCCTATTACTGAGCCTCTATATGTATGTATGTATGTATGTATGTATGTATGTATGTATATATGTGTGTGTGTGTGTGTGTGTGTGCAGTAGCATGAATGTATATTTTGCAAACCGATCTGACTGAGAGCCTGACACAAAGACGAAGGGGAGGTGTGATGAGATAGCAGAGATGTGCATCACCCCACACAGCGAGCAGCTCGCACCAGCTTGAGGGTGTCCTCTGGTCGCAGAAGGGACACCATGGCCTGGAGGTGTCTGTGCTGAGTGTCTGATTTCCCACCCCCCTGTGGGCGTTGCTTCAGCAGAGGGGGCGTGGTCCCATTGTCTCTTCCTTCACCCTCTTCCAGCAATAGCACCACCCCCTTCACCAGGGCAAAACTTTCTCTGCCAATGAAAGTGCTTCAATATTTTAACAAATTAAAGGTGACTTTGTACGGTAAAGAGAAAACATGACAATGATCATAATCACTTGTTTTTTGATAGACAATCCTCAACTTCATAATGCCAGACAACATGAAAGCAACTACAACTATTTAAACAAATTTCCTTTTAACTTGAAAAATTTGATTTTCCAGTAATTACAGTTGTTATACCTCTTCTGAAGTTTTCCCCTCTGTGGAATGGCTTCATCCTTTAAGAAATCAATAAAAAAAAATTGATAAAGCATGATTAATAATAGCACAATTACCAGGATGGATTTTATTCAGAAGGAGCCCTTTCCAGTTTCCAGAGAACACTGTACTGCAGGGAAGGAGGAGAGGGACAAGGAGCAGGGAGGGAGAGCAGCGGCACAGAGGACAGTTAGGGATGAAACATGAGACAGTAACATTACCTGTTATGCAACTGACATGTTCAGACAGAGACAGCGGAAAAAAAAGGGGGAGAGAGAGAGAGAGGGGCAGAGGGAGAGCGGAGCGGAGACAGAGAATGAGTTAAGTCGAGAATTAGATTTACCGACTGTCTCAAATCGTTTTTCACCGCCAAGAAGGTCAGGAGGCAAGAGAATGACGGAGAATAGTGATGAATTTAAAATTTGACATAAAAAGACGACGACAATGCTCAGGATAGTGTTAAACGACAGAGAGAGAGAGAGAGAGAAAATGATAAGCAAGGTGGCCATAAAACGTGTGATCACACGGCACGTCAGACACGGGGGTGTCTGAGTGCGCGACAGGGACCGCTGGGCTGGTGTGACCGGCGTAAACGGTACATCCACAGCAGCGTGTGTTCTTTGGCTGAACATGAAGACAGCACTCCTATACAGATGAATCCGGATTAAAAGGAGACTTATTTCCCATTTTGTCCGGCAAACAAAAATCTACCCGTTTCGTCATCAATAGAGCTTGTGTGTCCCCGTAAAAAACAAAATCAATCCTATTCACAGACGGGCAGAAAAGCTTTTCATCTCTGCAATGGCTGGCAAGGTAATTGTTACCTACTAAGCCCAAGGTCACAAAATTACTCCTTGAAAAGTTCATTTAGAACTATTCCCTTAAGACAGTGGTGCTGAGAAAAGTGTGAGGTATGACATAGGTATGATATACGGATTCTTGGTGATGTTCCTCATAGTCCATTTCTGTACCTTACAAGGTACATTTACCTACAGCTATAGGGTACAACTTGCAGACCCTTCACTGGAGTACAGCCCCAGTGACAAGCAAAGGTACAAATTGGTGCTTTTTTTCCTGACAGTGTAGTGACAGGTTAATGTTTCTTAATAAACAAACATCACAGCAAGAAATACGTTCTACTTCCGTTCCTTAACTTCTCCATATAAACTTCTCGCCTCGCAACAGGAAAACCTGTTTAATAAGGACACGTGGCCACAGCCTGTACTTTTCCAGCATACTGTGAAAGCAGGTCGGTGCAGAATAAAATAAAATACCCGGCACACAACAAAGCAACCGCCGCGAAAATAAAAACTCGTCCAGTGAGAAGGAGAAATATCTGGCAGACGGCGGTGTGGATCCGTGCGGACACCGCGGGACAGGCGCTGCGGCGGGGGAGGGGGGACTCACCGGCGTGCAAACGGACGGGGTGCGATGCAGGGTGAGCAGGGCCATGACGTCAGGCTGGGGGGCGCCTGGGATCACACACCGGGGACCCGGGCGGCGCGGAGGAACCGAAACAGCCTGCGATCGGGAGCAGCGTTAAGCAGACAGTGACAGCCTGGATGCCGCAGAAATGCAGGAAGGTGCCATGACGTTAAAAGAAAACATCTATATCACCGGTGCAGAAACAAAGTAACGCCCCATAAACTTATTATTTAAACAAAAATCAGAACGAGACGCTGGACGTTTCCAAGAGCAACACATTGTGTAACAGCTTCTGACACAACGAGAGGCTGCTGCAATGACTAATGTCATTACTTTTTCTAATCATCAAACCGTGTCATGGACTGGCTTTAACGTTGCGCATATATATGTAACACCCACAGTCTTTATACTGCAACAAAGTCCAGAATCCCTTTAAGTAGGGCAAGCATGTCTGTTTCCGCACACGGATAAGGAAAAATAAAAACACATCAGCCAGCTGTTTTCACACCTAGAGCCAGGCGTATTAAACGTGGCAACAAAACACGACATTCCCATCCGGCTCGGCTAGTATGTAACGAGTATGACCCCAACTATACATGGCAACACACACGATCACTTATCCAGAATACCTACTTTGCGGTGCACTGACTTGCAAAGCGGAGTAAAAACCGTACAAAGCACGAAACATGTACGATCGCGCCTTAAAAGAGCGCATCTGCCGAAAGCCCGACCAACCAAGACAGCGCTGCTTGCAGGGCTCGCTAGGCGGCTTGCTAAAAACCAAACTTACTAGTTCCTTAAAATTTAACCCCTGAAGAACATAAGGCGGGCAGTCAAGGCGATCCTCTCACCCACCTCCAAACACTGTCCCTCTTCCCCCGTTCTCCTCCCTTTTTTTGGGTTCCCTCTCCTCGTTTATTTTGATCCCTCTAGGAAAAATCAGCTTCAATTCCTCAGCAGGCTCTCAATTAAAGGTGAATGCTACTATCGAACCAGGAAGAAATAGTTTCGGCCGAGAAAAGTAAACACGACCTTATTAGGAAGAGGGGGATTCGGCACTGCTTGTCTTAAAGGGGAAGGAGCCTTGCCTGTCGCTTTCTTAAGGGGACTAAATTGAACGCCGCGTAGCAGGAATGTCACTGGTTCCTGTAGATAACCATTTTAGTAGATGCGACGTCATTAGCATATTTGATCAGGAATAGAAGAATATGTGATAATTCAAGCCTTCCCGGGACAGATATCCACACACCATGATGTACACAAGCAAAACAACTTGAGTTGCACTCACACAGCAGGAGAGCAATAAAAACACCCAAAACATTCAACTGACTTTATTTATTATCCACACCATTCATTAGTCAACCAGCACAGCTCAGATTTAAACATTTTTCCAGTAATTATACTCTCATCTTTTTAAAAATGACAGCAGGAATGTGGAAAATCTATTGTTACTACAATCGCTTCTGCATGTCTGAATGCGCGCCGGACCATTTAGCTGAATAGATGCAATGAATTAACTCTTGTGCCTGTACCAAGTAGTCGCTTGCTTAAGAAAAGCTCACAGGCGGTCTTGCACTTATTTGTTTGTTAGCAAATTCTTCAAGGCATCTTTTTTTTTTCCATTTATAGATTTCCTGGAGCAATTCTGGAACTTGAACCAGCAACCTTCTGGTTATATGTCTATATCTACAACTCTGAGTGACCATTCACCATTCATTAAGGTCAGAATTTTGGTCTGGGAGGTTAAGAATGAACCCTTCTTCCGCCCTGGTTCTACCGTCCTTCAGGGTACGCGTCGAGTTTCTTCAAATGACAAAAATAAACAAATAACAATAATTTAACATTTCAGGTAAAGCATGTTTAATAAATAGCTTATTGTCCTATTGAAAGCCTCTTTCCCAACATGGCTGTTCATTACTTCTCGGTGAGTGAAAGCTGTAATATCCTCTCCAACTCCTCTTCTTCCTCCTGTCGTTTCCTGTCAAAGTTTGCGAGCTCATCAGAGTCAAGGAGAAATGACCGTTCCTGATCAACACGTTCCAATGCGATTTTATTCCGATTAAACTTGGAACTGATGATTAGACTTTCAGACCCATCGCTGTTAAATACCTCCGGTGCTGCTCTGCAACACCACCTACTTTTTTCCTCACCTGTCCATTTCCTCCTGGTCCCTGCAGGACAGCTCCATGGCAATACGCAGCTGCTCGTCAAAACTGGTCGCCACGCCGACCACCCCCGGAACCGTCTGATCAGTCAGTGAGCTGTAAGACGGGGGGTAATGGACCATCTGGTCTGGGGAGGACACTGGCTGTGGGTGCTGGGGCTCTCCTAATCCCAGCGTGCCCCCTCCGTCTGTGACAGCTAAAGAGTGGGAAAGGGACTCCTGGATTGCCCTATTAATGAAGGAGAAAGGTATAATAATATGTATACTGTGGTAAATGGAAGTTCTGTCCAAAATGTGATATTTCTGGAATGCATCTCAAACAAAATGGGGGTGTCTACCATACATATCATTCAACAATTTTTATGTACACTGTGAAATGTCCATCCATCCATTATCTGTAACTGCTTGTCCTACTCAGGGTCACGGGGGGTCCAGAGCCTATCCTGGAGGCTACAGGTGCAAGGCAGGGAACAACCCAGTATGGGGTGCCAACCCATCACAGGGCACACTCACACACCATTCACAAACACATGCAATTTAATAACTCCAGTTAACCTTAGCATGTTTTTGGACTGTGGGGGGGAAACCGGAGTACCCAGAGGAAACCCCACGACAACACGGGGAGAACATGCAAACTCCACACACATACAGAGCCCTGGCAGAGACTCGAACCCACGTCCTAGAGGTGTGAGGTGACAGTGCTAACCACTGCACCATCGTGCCGCCCCACTATGAAATGTTTTACATGTATATAATACTATTCAGCATTTTTTTTATATACTACATGACAGCTACAGATTTAGCAGATATGTTTTCTTCAAGAAACTGACTATCCACTCTGCATAAAAAAAATACAAAACTAATTGAAAAACCTCAATATGAACACTGCAAAGGAAAATGGGCCCGGGAGTACATTTCGTACGTTCAGTGCTGCTTTGACCACATCAATAGGAGATTAAGCACAACCTAGTTATAAGGGTTGAGAGTTCAGTTATGCATCAGGCATTTCAGAAATGCATGCTAGCAAATTGAGACTGACCTCTCGAGCTGCGAGTCCTCCTCATACAGGGCCGAGTGGGAGGGCGGCCGGCTGTTGGTGAGTGCCTCCCATACCGTCACCTGTTTGAAGATGCAGATTCGCAGTTTATGGCGATGGCATGGCCATTTGAAAAAGGCAGCTTTGTTTAATAGAACCAATCAGATCATTCCTTGAGAGCTCATAATAGCTCGCCGCATCAGTTTACTAAAAGTCGATTCTCTCTACAATCACAGTTATGATCTCTATACTTCACTCTGTGTATCTGATCATACATTGACACGGCCTCTCGGCGCTCTGCGCACCTCGACACCCCCCACCACCCATCAATCGGCTGCATGGTCTCACCTGGTCGCTCTCAGTGCCTGCGTCCAAGAGGCTTTGCTGAATCGCAAACTGCAATAGGTTGTCGTCCTCATCTCTCAGGGGTTCACTGCGGCCCGGACCAAGGGTAGCGTAGTCTGGGGGGGGTTCAAACACGGAAGGATCCACCTCGCAATGTAGGGGAGGGGGTGCCTGCCCTGGGAGTAGAGGGAAAGAAAAGGTGTAAACAGAAAACAGGAGATTAAAAAGATATTACAATCTGGAAGTAGTCAAAGCGACACTATAACATGTGATAGTAATACTGTTGTAAAGTTACCAGCTTCAGGGCTAGCCTCCGGTGTGTGGACAGTGACAGAGCTAACGGGCTCATCGCAGCCACAGAGGTTACTGAAGGTCACTCTCGCGTTAAGCACATGGAAAAGAGGGATCTCTGGGACAGGGGAGACGAGATGTCTGTTAAAAAGTAGGAGGAACAGCCAAATGATGGTGAAACGTTTATCTTTGTTAATGTAAGATAATAGCAATAAGTGCAAACACTGGTCTGCAAACAATGGTGTATGCACACTGATACTGACACTGTCTGAAGTGGTTGAAGGCGTTTAAAATTTTAAGTGCTGGACTACTGAACTGAATAAATTTCAGTAAAAGATAACAAATATGGCTGTACAAAATACAGAAATTAATGCAAGATGGTGCATTCTTGACAAATACTGAATTCTGCTTTTTCTGTTTTTCTCTTACCTATCTTGACAGGAAAGCCAGGCGGAAGGCGGAGGGTGATGAAATCACGCAATTTGGCAAAGTGGGCGTTGGAGATGGCCATGAGATCGATGATGGGAGTGACCTGCTCTGCCAAGGAGAGTGGGTGAGCTTCACTTAGCCAAAGAGTCGCCTTAAACCTGAAAACAGGAGAAGGGGGGAGGAGGGGAAAAAAGAATGATGAAAGAAAGAAAGAAATGCATGATGGGAGAGATAAAGGCTTAGGGAGAGAGAGATAAGACCGACAGCTTGCAGCATGTGTCAGCTTGTTGTGACATTGACTGTGAGGCCTAAACACTCAAAAAGGGGAACTTTGCTACTATATTCACATCAAGTCGCAAGAGTAAGGCAATACAGTGTCAACACTGTTCTAGCGGGCAACTGGCCTGACTCTGTAGCCGCAGAGTTAAATGGAAAGGAGCGTCAGCACCACTACGGTGAGGGAGGATACCTCTGCACTTTGCTGGTGAGCTCCACGGGTCTCCCAATATCCCTGTTGTTGAGGTCGAACTCCGGGTCGAAGTACTCCTCAGCGGTGATGGCCGTAGGGTTGTGAGGACTCGCGCATTGAGAGACATGACTCTGCAATACAGTCGGAAGGGACAATCGTTAAGTCATGCCTATAAGCCAGCCAGGCTAATCAATCTACGAAAAATGGATGAGATGCAAAATAACATGAAAACAACTCACTCCATTGTGAGGCACGTGTTGCTCTGCTATGCCTAGAAAGGACTGGAGAGGGGTCTTTGAGCCTTTGAATTACAAAAAGGGGGTGGGGTGGTTGGAGAAAAGATGTAACGGATGTTGCAAAAGCTACTGCAAAATGGCCTACTTGGTTACTACTCAAATTCTCCTGTCACAAGAGAATGCTAGTCTTTACTGTAACAGACTTGACTGTGTGTCACCCGCACGGACAGAAAATTGCACGATAGGGGCTTTTCACTGTGGATCACCAGCACGCCCTGACCAATCAGACACACCCACGCTCGAAATCTCAGGACATCAGCAAGTTTTTTTTCAGTGCATCAACAGAATCCTCTTACTGGCCGAGACGCTCAGCAACTGCAGAATCTCCTTCCCTTTCTGACAGTTTCTCCTCCCCCTCCCTCTTCCATCTCTCACCTTTGCTCCGCGACTTGTCCTGGTCTGAGAGGTGCTCTGTCCTCGATCGTGTCACCAGCTCTACGTTACTGGCACTGTACACCTGTGAGAGTCAACAACAAGCAAGTAAGGTCAACAAGAAAGGTACACTATGTCTGAGTAAAGAGCAGACCTTCAAGCATGTCTCCCTGTGTTTACACACGTCGATCCAATGGCAAACAAAGGCTGAAATGTAACCCCCCCCCCCACATCTAAACACAGCTGAGATCTTCCTCCTAGTCGCTCTGACTGTTCATATGGCTGTTACGCTGCCCAGTCTCACCTTGGATGTTTCCTACCACTGATGACAGAGTAACATGAACACACAGTGTACTGGTTAGAGACATGACCTTGTAATTAGATGACTGCCAGTTCCATTCAGAAGAGATTATATTTCCCTTGAAAAAGGTACCAATGCATAAAAAATACTGTTAGTTGCCCAGAAGACGTATCAGATGCAAGCTTAACCACACTTTAATAGGGCATATAAGGCATAGCTGTTGGACCTGTTGTTACTGGCCTCACCCTCACCTTGGCTTCATACCCACTGACCACTTCAGTCTTCTCTGAACGCCAGCCCCAGATGCCAGACTTGTTCCTGAGCAGGAAAACAGTTATTTTTATTTCTCGAAAGCATCCACTCTTCCCGTTTCCACAAAACCACCTTTCACGTTGAATTCCTATTTACTTATACTACAAAACAGCAATAACATTCTTGACATCACTAGTAGTCAGCCAGCATCTAAAAGTTCAGAATTGGGACTGATGAAACTACATTTCCCATGAGGCCTTGGAGAGTGAAAAGAAGTAATGTATACCAGTTTCAGGCGCGGAAAATCATTCACATATACAATGCTTCTGCGTTTTCAAAATACAAACCTCCACCAAAAAAAAAATCCTGGTACCATGATTTTGTTTATGATTGATTAACTCTTATCTTCAAAGTTTTCAGCCAATAGCCTAACAGATTAGTAATCAAGCTTATAATATATATTGGCTGTTCTATTTTCTCCCACATTTGAGAGTGCCGCATTCCTTGTCACTCAGTCATGTATATGTAAATATGTTACGTAATAAAATGTACACATTATGAACGACCTTTTCATGGAAGTCAAGGCTTTAAAAGCATCTAACATCTCTCCAGTGCCATGCAGCTGATGCAAGATAAATGCATCCAGGAAGTGGCAGCCTGCGAACCTCTCAAAGGCGATGTTGCGGGTGTTGAGGTGGGTGGAGACAATCGGGGAAGTGAGACGCTGGGCTGTGTTCTCTTGGGATGGCAACATGGCAGCCAGAAGGGAGGAGGCGTCCCGAGGAGACAGGGAGAGGGGTTCTGTGTACACCACCTGCTTCTCATGGTCCACCTCCATAACAACAGCACCACTGCCTGAGAGAGGAGGAACAGATGATCATAATGGACTAGACGACACATCAGTGGCTAGGACGAAGCATTTACTCAACCGGACCAAAGGTGTCAGGAATCAATCCTACATTAACCCTACGGGAGGTGGTGCTTGGCTCAGTGGGCTAGGCTGACCGGAGGATCGCTGGTTCAAATCACATCTTCTGCATAATAGTCACATGCACACTAGGCATGTGAGAAACACTCTTATCCCCCCCGCCGAAATGCTCCATGGGTGCCAGATAAATGGTCTGACCTTGCGTTTAGACCCAAAGATTCACTCTCAACAACATTGTAATTGTAAAACTAGCCATTTCAAAACCTCTCCTAAAGTCACCCCAGTATTTGCAGCAACTACCCAACACACCAGTGTATTACTTGACTCGGCCACTAGCTAACCTTGTTTGGCTAATCAGTACCTCAATAACTTACTTAAACTAATTTAATCAGTTAATTAAGTGAGCTGGTGGTGCAATTTAAGCATACATGAAATGGCCAGGGTGCCCCTGAGGAGAGGTCTGAGAACTGAAAGTGGTGTTCATATAACTATTCAACAAGATATTTGAAACTTTTTAGAGACTATAGGAAAATGTTCTTAGTTTTTATTGTGTTATTCTTAATTTGCATATGTTCTAATATTAAATTGTGTGTTTTTTTGGGTCTGAGCCAATATACACTTACTAACCAGATAATCAGCTTTAAACTTTTCCTTTAACTGCCTAAGCCAGTTTGAGCCTTGTAAAATCATCCGGAGGCATTTCTCAACACTAAGAACGCTAAGATTGCACCTGTGGACTTAGCAAGATCGGTCTTGCTTACTTGCCTCCTAAGAAGAAACTTGGGGTGCAATGAATCATGGCATTGGTTTTGTTTGGCAAGGATGCAACCATCATATCCTTTATACTTAGGGCAGGACAAGAATGACATCTGCGGATTTTTACCGTCCACCATACTTCTGGCTCATGGGACTTTTACTTACACAATAGTGGTCTGAGAGCAGAACAAAAACTGATTGGTTCAGAGTGAATGGTCAACCAGATCGTGGTCAGATGTCAGATCAACCAATTAGATGTCTTGGTCCTGCCTCCTCTAGTTGCTTGGACCCACCTCCTCTACAATCTGATTGGTTATCTCTCTGAATCAATCATTTTTCGTTCTGCCCTCAGAACATTCTTGGGTAAGTAAAACTCCCACAAGCATACTGCTGATCTTAGTACTGGATCAGGTCTTCAGCAATGGAAGATGACGTAAAACGGGCACGTCAGAACACAAGTACGGTCAAGTACGCCTATTGAGAAACACCCCGGTGTCTGTGAAGAATAATCTCGAACCCCCTGCCATGCACCCAGAGTTCGGCATCATGGCGAGCAGCAGCTCCCTCACCTCCTCCCTTAAATATGTAGCTGCGTCGGCCCTTCAGCCAGGTCATGTGCTCGAAGCCCAGCAGGGTGGTGTCCACACGTAGGCACGAGCCACTCTTCCACACGCGGTACACATCGCTCGGGCACACCTTCGACACCAGCGGCACTACAAGAGGGCAAGAGAGACCATGGAGCTACACGTCAGCCATAAAGCATAATAAGACTGCAGTCGGACAGCGAGACATTTAGTCAGTGTTGGTGAACCCATTATCTAGAAAAGCCGTCTTGAATTTGGGACAGTGGCATAGGCTTGGACGGGATTAGGGGCAGTGGTGATCTAATGGTCAGGGAAGCGTGCTTGTGATTGGAAGGTTGTTGGTTCAAATCCCCGACCACTGAGGTACCCTGAGCAAGGTACCGCCCCCATGTCCTGCTCCCCGGGTGCTAAACAACAGCCGCCCACTGCTATGTCTCATATGGATTAAATGCTGAGGACACATTTCGTTACTGTGGTGTGTCAACAATTACATTTTTTCCCACTTTCATGTCTATATGGCACACTGTGGTGTTTTGGATACACCAAGACCCCTCCCCCCATCAGCAAAATTTCAAAATAACGTATACCACGGTATAATGTCTAGACGTTATGATGGTATGAAAAATTAGAGTCCGCTCATGCCTACAATGAGCATAACATATGTTCATTTAAAAAAAAATGTGTAACCAGTGATAAGACTGCAATTATACCATCCGTATATCCATCTTCTTTAACCGCTATTCAGGGAAAAGGGGGTCCGGACCCAATTCCAGAGGCTACAGGCGCAAAGGCAGGGAACAACCCCGGACGGGGCTCCAACCCAACGCAGGGCACACGCACACACCATTCACTCACACACGCATATAATTATCCCATAAAAAGGAATTGCTTACTCCACAGAGTCATTTTTCAGAAATGGCTCATACACTAAATATCACGATTTAGCTTTGCTAAAGCAAACAAGAGGTGCCAGTGGCTGATCATGCTTGTTTTCGGACCCTGTGCAAATAACAGCCGAAACTGGCAGAGCAGAAATAGCCGAAACAGATATTTCTTTGTATTTTTCTAAAATATGGCAGGTGTGTGCAGTCACAGCCCCCTAGGAAACATGCAAATATTTCCCCGGACCTCACTTAAAACGCATTCATCGAATCAAAAGAAGAGTAACTGAATTGACCTTACAAAAGCAATTCCGCGTTGTCTGGCTGCTTACACTGCACTGACCTTAGAAAGGTCGACCGTAGCTCCAAAATGATGATTCCGTTCATTTTGCGAAAAAGACACAAAACCTCAGCAAAGGTGTAATAAATAATCCGACTGCAAGAGCAGCTGTCCCCACAGCGGTGCTGAAACCCTGCCGAGGAGATGGGGTGATACGAGCCGGACGGGTACTCACCCCAGCTCGTGAATTCCCACTTCATTTCCACGTAGAAATCCCGTGCCTGAAAGATTTAACAATGCAGGTGTTAAAGGGTAACGAAACGAGGTCAATGCTACGTCATCCGTGCAGTATCCCGTTATTGAGACATCCACATGCAGGTATGGCCGAATGGAACAGCCACACAAGGGGGCAAGACTGGAAAGCCAAAAGCCAAAAGCTCACCGAGAGTGCCCAGCCCAAGACTGGCATGTTTCGGGGTCCCGTTAATGTCTGGATCCCCCCCCATTTACAGTACGGCAGGGGCATAGGAACCAGAGGAAAAGTGTATCCCCCAATATTTAATTTGGCTTTGTTCATCCCCTCCAATCAACAGACCCATCCATCCATTTTCCAGAACCGCTTATTCCATTCCAGGTCGCGGGGGGTCCGGAGCCTATCCCGGAGGCTGCGGGCGCAAGGCAGGGAACAACCCAGGATGGGGCGCCAAC
>JAAGVU020000015.1:1932542-1952367 GCA_011763525.2 Mormyrus iriodes | reverse complement strand
AACCCAGGCGCAGACGTGAACCCTGATCCCAGAGGTGTGAGGCAACAGTGCTAACCACTGCACCACCGCGCCGCCCCTCAATCAACAGACCTGTGCATATAAATTATAAAGTTGTGTCCCCTCCAACATCAAATTCTCTCACACAGTGCAAAACTTGATGGTATCTGATGCAATTAATTCCTGGTGAACCACAGAAATGTCCACAACAGAACCAGATGTCCATAACAACAATTAAGATGTTGAAATAAAATTAAATATTCAACCGCGAGACACATCAACAGAAATAACTTTTTTCTAGGGAAGTTGGCCAGCATCACCAACACTCCATGTTTGTTGAAAGTGGACCGCCTGATTAAGACATGTGGGGGGGGGGGGTCGTGTGTCAGCAGTGCTTACCTGTCTCAGTTTGCTGAGCAGTTCTGGAATCCCAGCCAGCCTCTCCGTGGCTCTCTTGTAGTCCCTGTGCTGCAACACCAGCTGTACAAGCTCTGGGTCTCCCGTGCTGACTGCTTCCTGCAACACTGAATGTGAAAATTCGCCTTTAGATTTACCGAACCAAACTGCATGTCATTCGTTTTTCATGTTTACCTTCTGTCAGCTCCTTCCATGCACCTGGACCCTGACTTCCATCCTCCCTGTAACACCACCTCCCACCCTTAAAAACCCTGCCCTGCACCCACCCGTCCAGCCTTGAGCGTTGCAATGCGTGGGGTCGGCAGAGTGCCTTAGCAGCACGCGCGTGGACTCCAGGTGCCCCAGGCATACAGCCAGCTCCAGCGGGGTGCGACCCCGTGGGTCCAACTTCTCCACATCATGCTGCAAAGTTAGAAGGGGGAAGCTTTCAGTGCAAAACAGCAGACGCGGCATATTGCAGTGCAGTTACTACTCAGAAGCACTATGGGCACATAAAACGTGCCATCAACACACCTACACACACCAAACGTTTGCTGCCAAAGACATCCAATGAAGAAAATGTATTACCGCACCTCTTTTTTCTGCAGTTCTCGGTCAAGCTCCAGGTATTGATTATTCCACACCAAAAAATGTAAAGGAAACGCTTCTTGGGCCATCGCTGTACCGGCGTAGGTTACAATGAATCCGTGATGATAAGAGGCACTGTAACTTTGACAGGTACCCCTATGATAAACTGCCCGATCGCTCCCCCGCCCCGGGAAATTCACCTACCCGCTATACACACCCTTAACGCTCAGCACATAAGAATTGCAAAGACCGAATCGAACTAATTACCTCTGAGTGACTGCTAATATATTTATGTTTATTGCAACATGCAACAATTGACTATTTTAGCTAGATTCTTAGCTAGGTACCAAGAACTACCCCCGGTTAGCGGCTAATAGGCGAAGGCTTATAAATATCTTGCAATCGCGCGCAGACGTTAGTGTAACACCTGGTTTCCAACAAGGCTTAACATACAGCAACCGCTCATCTAAGCCTTTAAAGCGAGCCGAAAGGCGCAGGTGACTGGATACTGCGCATCGTTATTCCTGTTAAGCATCCGGCCCGCAGCCCGGATCCCCGCCAAGCCCATCGGCCGTACGAGGGAGAAGCGAAATGGGCGCCGTCGGCCTTTTCCAGGGCTGCTGGTGTTATTACTCTTTCCCTTAATTTGTGTCCGGTTCCTAAGCATCCCTCTTCGGGCCGCTGCCTCAATGCCTTCCCATCGCTCCGACTCCCGGCCTACTTCCCAGTTTCACATCCAGGTCACTCGAGTTGACGCAGCGGCCGCCGCGCAGGCTGCCCAGAGCGGCAGAGTCCAGCCCCCCCGGTCGGCGTCCCAAAAGCCGCTGCCGCACCGTCTAAATTTATAATTTTTATCTTTCGAAAGAGCAGAAACGATGGAGGGGGTTATCCGCCGGCCCTTGTGCTTCAAATCACTCGCTTTCGCCGTTTATTTATTGATTTCTCACGTCAGTTTTCTCCGGAGCTTCAGTTCCAGGTTATGCGGAGGAGGAGGAGAGGCATGCAATGGAAAAGACACAGGCAATCTCATTATTTATTACTTCTGTTTTATTTATTAATGAATTTGTTCGAAACTGTCTGGTTATTTAGCTAATGGTACTACACAGGCGGGCCCCTAGAGTTGGCATATCAATGCAGATAAATCGTTTTATAACACGGGACTGTTATGGCTATAACCTTAATTATTAGAAATTCAATATCAAACACCGTATAAGGAACATTTACTTGAAATGTATAAGTGTATTTGTCAACCGAGTTACCTGTAAAATTTCAACCTGCAAATCAAAGATGTGTATATGCTACACAAAGTACAAATAAAACCTTTATAACCCCCCCCACCCAAAAAAAAATTCTAGAAAATATGAAAATTCATGATCAGCAAACAGTGAAACTTGTTTCCCGGTGACGGTGATTATAAATCAGTTTTCATAGATCCCTATTAATTGTAACAGTATTTGATTCTCCGTCTAATTTCAAAGTCAGTCGATCAGACAGTTTCAGTAAGGATTTCTTCCTATTTAGTCCACAGCAAAAGCGATGCTTGACCTCGCCGGACAATCTTGATCACGCTCGTCTTCTAAAACCAAGTAATTCCAAATAGTTCTCTTTACAGAGGAAAAAGTCTGACTGTCGCTTTGATTTTTACGAAACGGCAATTCTTTAATTTTTTGGAAAAAAAAATCAGAAATACTTCAGAAAATTATAATGCTACAGTTTTTTGTCATCGTAGACTAGATGAAAGAAACAAATTTACATAAAAGTATATATTTATATTTTTAAGGAGAGGAAAGTGAGACGAACAAAAAATGTCCATCAGATTTTCAGAAAATACAGTTTAAGAGGCAAAACAGGGAGGTGGATTGAGGAAGAAAATTTTAAATACAAGTAAACAAGTAATGGAAATTCTATGAAAAAGTACAATTTACATCCTTTTGAACAGGGGGAAAAAATGACGAAGAGATTTGGACATAACAGAATAATGACCCAAGACATTTTTTTCCAAATAGATTGCAAGTAAGAGTGCTATCATTTTCCCCTCAGACCATTAATGTTTTTATCCTTCGGTTTCTCCTTTTCGTTATCCACTGCTGGTACATGCTCTTTGGAGTCATTTAGTTGCTTGCCGTTACCCATGTGATGTTCCTGTACCCCCCCGCCCCCCACCCTCCCCCCAGTTTGCACCATTTCAGTATAGCACCTCTTGATTCCTCTGAACAGGTCAAAATCTGGCTCAGAGGGCTAAAAGTAGTCCACTATATTCCATTCTGTCAAACTAAGCATGATTTGAGGAACAAACTACATGGATTGTGTGGCTGGCGCTGTTCGAATGCCCTCTGCACCATGTTAACAAGCCCTGCAAAGTCCTCCTTCCACACTAAGGGCAGCAGGGTAGCAACTATCAGAACGTCTTTCTATAGGCCAAATAATTCCTGGCTCCAGTCATTTTGCCACATTATGTCCACCATTAAATTCCCAAATTCCTGATAAGTCAGTACAACTTGCCAAATATTCCAGTCTTTCACCTGGAATAAGACTTCCTTCTGGTTGGCAGTAGATTTGTCCCCATCTCCCACCCCCCTCCCACCCCACCCCAACCCCTTTGTTGAAACAGGTCTAGGATATCCTCTGTATGAGCTTGTCTTCAGACAGGCAGTAGAGGGTGTTGACGGACAGCTCGGAGATGAAGTTCTCGCACGCCTTCCGCGTCACGCCCCTACAGTCCCGCAGGTCCAACAAGGTGAGACTGGAGAACCGCTTCAAGTACTGGAGGCAGGTATCAGTCAGCTTGCTGCAACCTTGGAGGACATTGAGGAAGGAGGAGAAGGAAGATTAGCAAGGGATGCACACAAAAGTCATCCCTGCACACACGTACCGGCACCCCCACCTGCCAGGTTGATGTCGGCGAGTGTGTTGCGTGTCGAGGAGCCCACAGCACTCAGCAGGTTGATGGACTGGTCGGTGACGCCACGGCAGTGCGAGAGGTCGAGCTGCATGAGCAGCGGCATGTGCCTGATGATGAGCCTCAGGGTGGAGTCGCTGATCTCCAGGCCTGACAGCCGGAAGGACAGCAAGTTCCTCAGTTTGCTGCGGTTATTGCAACCTGGTGGGCGAGAGAAAGCCGCTTATCGTACCCGAAACGCTGGCTACTAACTGCTTTAATTCAGTGGGTATGATGAGAATGCTCCAGCTCAGCTGTCCGTCCAGCTGTTACAACAGGACAAAGTAAATTAAAGCTTCATAAACCTCTGGATTGTCAATATTCAAAAACTTACCGGCTTATAGGAAATGAGCAAAGCATTAAAAGGTCAAATTAACTTTATGAAGCAGAATGCTCCCTATGTCTGACCATGTAATGTACTTTACATCACACACATTAGCACCACTCTCGTTTTACTTTAGTATTTTATAGAAGCATGCACATATTCAAAATGATAAATCCTTTATTTGCCATTTGCACAAGTACGAGTACAGGTACAGTGGAATTCTTCTCTTTGCTCCAAAACCTGGGGGTCCCAGCGCAGGGTCAGCCAATGTGCAGCACCCCTGGAGCTGGGGGTTAAGTGCCTTGCTCAAGGGCCCACAGACTTGTGATTGTCTGGCCAAAGCCGGGGGTTGAAACCCGATCACAGGCACAGAGATTTAGCCCGCTAAGCCACAAACCGCCCCATAGTACTATGCTTCCACACTATATATAGTGTCTGTGTCATGTATGTACTTAACTGAGTGACCCCTGTATAAGGATTCCAATGTACCTGTATCTCATCTAAAAATGTATTGTCGTCAAATTTACAGCATGTCAGTGCATGGACATATATCGCCATGAGCTATACACAAAATTCTAGAAAAGTCTAGTTATGATAAAACCTGGAGGGTTAAGCAGGTCCCGGATCTGAGTGTCTTTGAGTCCCTCTATCCATCGTAAGTCCAGGGAACGCAGTGGGGGACAACTGGGAGAGCTGAGGGCTGAGACAGCAGACCAGGAGCACCCGGAGACCATCAGGTCCTTCAGGCCTGGGGTAGAAGTAATAAATAAGTCATTCCTCCTTTTGGTACCTTCACTACTTTTGGCTTTTCTTGTCAGCCTAGAAACGTGATTGGTACCTGGCAGCCGGTTAATCAACCAGGTGAGCTGCTTCTTGGAGATAAGGGTCCCAGACAGGTTCAGAGAGACAGGCTGACGTTTGATTATGCCAGACAGGGCCTGTGGGCTTATGGCCTTGCACCAGCTCAGGTCGATTCGGGTCCACAGGCGCTTGTCACAGCTCCTGTAGAGGGAGGGGAGACATTATTAAAGTTCCCATATTTAAGACGTATTAAGTCATATTAAAAAGACCTCTGCATTTCAAGAGCTACCCGACAGGAAATTCCTATTATAATGTATTTCACCATTTCAGGTGTTAGTTGCCAAGTCAGAATCTGTAATAGATTCAGGAATTTTACCAATCAATGGGTTGATTACCATTTTGGAATTACTTTGGACAGAAGATTATTACAACACAACTCAGTTAATAACACTCCTAAGATGATTTAAGGTACTATAAGATTAACATTTGAAGTTCTGTGCTGGAGGGAGGGCCCATTTCCCAATAAAAGTAGCTTTACAGTTATTTTAAAATGGTTTTTGTCCCATAAAAATCCAAGAGACTCTTCAGTACCAAGGACCTAATGACAAAAAATGGGATCCTCACCATTTGTACCAGCTCTTGCAAACGGTCATGCAAACGCAGAGCTCTGCGCGGGTCAGGTAGCGGAACACAGACACCCACACCTCCTTCTCGCAGCCGGGCTCATGGCCCAAATCTTTAACAGTGGAGAGAATGGATGGAGGAGACACAGGGGAGACCAAGGATGAGGAAGTTGATGGGGAGGCAGAGTCAGACACCGCTTGCGTTCGGGGCGGTATGGCCCGGGCCTCCAAGGAGAGCCCCTTTCTCTGACTTAGATGGCTGTGGGAGGTTCTTCGGAGGTGCACCTGCAGCTGTTGCCCAGCAGAGCCCGATCTACTGGAGATCCTCCCCTGCTCTGACGTGGCATTGCCATTATTGAGTCGAGGACGCTGCAAAGACTTGCGTTGGACATACCCCTGGCCGTTGGATGCTCTAGTGGACACTGCTGCTTCCAGTTTGGGGACGATGGCACCAGGGTCACGCTTGGCCTTCGGGGGGCGCTGCAATGTTACAGTCAGACGAGAACTCTTCAGCACGTCATCACTGAGGTCAGACACTAGCAGCAATTGTGAGCTTGGGTCAGAATCCAATTGGTTCCCTTCCTCTCCATCTTCATCCATCTTCTCCTCCTCCGTACCATCCTGGTCCATCTCCACAATCTTGTCATCATCTGCTCCTAACCCTTGTGGCCGATTTTCCTTGTCCAGGAGCCCTCCCCGCTGATTATTTGCTGCTTCTCCCTTGCTATCGTCCTCCTCATTCCTCTCCTCCATGTCTTCCCTAGGGCGATGATGTTGGCCCAAGCCCCGTCGCCGCAGCCCCCGCGCTCTTTCTCTGCGCCCATCTCTCTCCCGCCTGACCCCCAGCTCGCGTCTCATAAGGGGCGAGCCCACTGCCAGCCTGCCGCCTCGGCTCATGCGGTAGGGCGAGCCCCTCCACAGGCCCCGCCTACTGGACCCGCCCCCACGCGGAAGCCGCATATCAGGGGAGAGGCGGGACGAGCCCTTGAGACGTCGGTGAGCCGCATGACCGTCATCATCTACACCCTGGCTGTAGCTGTGGAGGACTTTGTGAGAACGGGAATCCAGAGAGGAGGACCTTCGTTTCTGTAGGGAGGGAACGAACAGGGTGACTGAGACACACATCATCCAGATAAGATCCGGTCTGAAGGCCAGCATACTTACAGTCTGCGAAATTTTGTCCCGCTCCAGTTTTATCTATGAAATATTAAAAATAGAAACAAGAATATAAGTCCTGCTGTGTCATGCAGTACTGAAGATGACCACAATGATCCATAAACAGACACCTGCCACTACATAAAAACATGCAGTTGTGTTGGTGCAACACAACTTAACAGATGCAGTATAGCATTCAAGATCATTGCATCTGCAGTAGATAAAAAAAAAAAAAAAATTGGCTAAATACATAATATAAATATATATATAAATGTCTGTAACTGCAGTTTGCTGTTAACCCTGGTGGCCTTATGTTTGGTTTTGTGCAGCAAAACCAGAGTTGAGTAATTCAGGTCCAGAGAGTAAGAGTACAGACCAAGATTTTGTTTCAACCAACCAGTTGAGTATAAAGTGTCACAGTCAGAGAGTACTCAACTGGTTGGTTGAAACAAAATCTTGGTCTGGATTTTTACTCCCTGTACCTGTACTTTTCACCTCTGATTGCAATGACCAATCGGAACTGTGAATGTATTAAATAGCAATGACACCATCCTTCAGTCCTGCCAGACAGACGCCAAAGCCGGCCTCAGGTAACGGGCTTGGAGGATGCTGCCTTTCTGTTCTCTTCACTCACCTTTCTGCGCAGTCGCAGCTCCAGAGCTATGGCCCGCTTCCTGTTCTGATGCTGCTGCTGCAGTAACAGCCTCTGGGAGGGAGGGGGCACCATACGCCGGCCACGTGACGGCGACAGGTAGGACAGGGCCAGTGATGGCCGGCCGCGGCGCATGGGCCTGCCCCCGCAGTCATCCTCCTTACCCAGCCCCGCCCCATGTGATGCTTTTCCTGAGGTGGGAGACGCGGGGGGGCGGGGGCCAGGCGATACCACACTGGCGTCATCATCATCATCATCATCGTCATCGTCATCATTACTACCTGAGGACTAAAGAAGAGCAGGGGAATCACATCAAAGGGAGTATAAAACGGCCTTGGGGAAAAGCACTAACATCCCAAGTTTTTCAGGTAAGTGTCTGGGGGTTCCGGCCATAGCCGTGGAAGCAGGTGAGTGTGAGAATGGGCAAGAATACCTCCGAGTTGCTTTTCTTCTCCAACACACATTTGGGACATTCCCAGCAGCTGGGCAGTTCCTTGTTGACCACGCCCTCCCCCTGCGCCTGCAGAGAAAGTGGGAACCTGTGAGGTACGTCCCCTCCCCCTGGGGGCACAGAGAGGCCTCAGCGGGCGGCCTGCCTTCGCCTACCTTGATGCATTCTGGATGGGTGATCTGCGCGCAGTTGGAGCACTCCATGAGCGTGGTGGACAAGTCGGTGGTCTCCCCGGGATCCTGGCCGCCTTCTCCGCAGACAGAGCACACGGCCGACAGCGGGAGTCCCGGCTGGTGGGGGACAGACAGAGGTAGTCAGAACGGGCTGAGCCACATGAGTGGCCAGGCCGGGGCGTGGCGTGGCGTGGCACAGGCTTACCGCCAGGCACTGCCGCAGCACGCAAGTCTGCTTCAGCCTCCCGGGGCCCCCGAACTTCCGCATGTCCCTGCAGAAGTTGCAGTCTCCACACTCGGCGCGCAGGCAGGCCTCACAGCGCTTGCAGCGGACGCGCCTGCGGCGGATCGCCGATATAGATGAGGGAGGCTTCACGGGACGGGGAGGCGGCGGCGGGCCTTGTGGCACCGATGAGAGGCGTGGCCGGTTCAACACGGAAGGTGGTGGCGAAGGAGGCTGGTACCAGGAGGGCTGCGCAGCGTAAAAAACAGTCAATTCTGACAGCTTAAAAAAAATAAAATAAATAAATCCTGCAAATACAGCAAAAGTATGACATTTTAAAGCTACATGCAAAGGGACTGTGAAAATCACTAATACACAAAGACTATTTTCGGGAAAATAGACTTCAGTAGCAATGGCTCTAAGCACATTTATAGTCATGCTGTTTCTGCACACAGACAGGTCCGAGTTTTCCCTGCACCATGGTACCAGAAAAGACATGTGATTTCAGCTGTAAAAAGCTCACCCTCTTTGGCCACCTGACGATGGGTTTTCCAGTGTAGGACAGTTTGGGATCATCATTGGCGTGCTCCTGCAACACAGTCTAAGGGAAGAGGAGCACAGTAATGGGTCAGACTCCTAAAAAATGCCTTTAGTAATACCAATAAATCAATACTAAATAAGTACTAATAAATACCAAATATGTACGTTAACAACAGAAAGCTGTTATATACACATTCCCATCATAATAAAGGTTCAAGACAAATATTAAGAAATTTTTGAGAGTGAATTATTGTATTAGGAATTTCACAGGTTTTTCCACTGATAATTGGGACCACTAGATGTCTATAAGAGAAACCAACCAACAGTTAAGAGAGAGAAGCACTCGATAGAGAGTGTGCAGCTACCCGGATGCCGTGCAGTAGCGCTGGTGCGTTGTGGATTCCAGCCGGGACACACTTCTTGTGCGATGGCAGGGACTCCAGCTTCCCCAGGAGGTTCCACAGCCCCTCGAGCTCGAAGGGCGTCAGGTGAACCTTGACACCAGGTTTGATGGGAGGGGAAACCTGCACCTCCTCCTCCTCTTCTTCCTCCTCCTCCTTGGTGTGACCGTTGACATCTTTTTCCAGGCATGACGATTCTTCCCGTGTCAGACCTGAGAGGAAGTAACATTTCGGGGATTTACATCAATCTTTGTTAGGAAAGATCCTTCCTAAGAGAGTAAGACAGGCACATTCATCAAGACACAACTGATTAGAGTAACTAGCACATTAACTTCAACTGAAACTAGCAGAACAGTCAAAGGCAAAGCTTGAAGGAAGAACAGGCACTCATACTAACCAATGCCCAAGGAATATTTCTGAAACTCAGGCGTGAGATGAGAGACGTTGGTCAGGCAGTAAAGGTATCGCTCCAGCACATACCAGCACATCTCGTAGTAGAATGGGTAACGAAATTTTGCTGGCACCTGCCAGAGAAATGCCAGGGTCAGGACAAATGAGTCTGTCCTACAGATGTACTTAAAAGCGATGACTGGTGCATCCTGACCATTTTCCTTACCCTCGTCCTGTCCTCAATGCTGTAAATGTGAAGCTGCATTGGGATGTTGAAACTGTGCAAGAAATTTCCCCCGAAGACCAGTGTGTCCATTGGGGTGTAGACTGCATGGATCCAGCCTGAATACGTGAGACAGTGAAGCCTCGCTGATGACTTTAAGCTTAGTAATCACACACTGCTTCATCCAGACCCCTTCCCCACAGACACTGCTTCGTTCAAGGAGTAAAGTTGAAACAAAATCTATTTGCTTTCTACTGCAGAATCACAATACTGTAACTAGGGGGGAGCGGTACACCGGTGCCAGAGTTATTACCGGTGTGATTGTGCGTCATGATATGGATTTGCACTATACCATTAACACCGCGAGAAGTCAACAGCCTATTTATAAAAAAAAAAGAGCATTTTAATTTCCTTCAAAGCTTCTGTTCTCCTTATATGGTATATGTAACCAGTTTATCTGCGTTGTTTGAATCTTCAGTTAAACACACTCTGATGCTACGCACATTCGAAGAGTTGCTCCTTTTATTAGAAGCTGACGAAGGAAAAAATTAAAAAATAAAACAAATCCCCCACAGCCGATATCTCCAGATCTAGGCAACTCCCAGCAGACAGATAGCACTAAAGCCCCCCTAAAACATTTTTTTTTTGTGGGTGAACTGCCCCTTTCAGGCTTTTTGCAAAATAAATGCTGTTGATACTCTCCCATGTCTCCCAATTGAAAATGATACATTCCACATATTTAATATATTATCATGCTGCTCAGGACATGCTACCCCTCCCAAAATTTGGAAAAGTATCACCGTGATATAATACTGTCACCATTCAAAAAGTGAAAAATACCATGATAATTTTAGGTCATGTCACCCTCCCCTAACTGTTACAATAAAAAACAACTCAATTTTTCCATCAGCACAGATCTGAAACCCACACTGCCCTCTTTGTTTCGCACTTTGAATTGCACTGTGGGCAAAACCCTCACAAGTAGGTACCTGGCTGAACATCAGGACCACTGCCAAATTCCACAACATGCTTATGACTTTGTCCCCCCCCCCCCATTAACAGTTCAAGTGGGGGGAAAAAAACAACACAACACAATGTAATAATGATTTCAGACATTTTCTGGGGGTAATTAATGGCACACTAATACTAAATGTAACAAAAGCATTTCAACAGAAAATCCCTTGAATGAAATACACCCATAGGCGATGGAGGTGAAGAGTAAATACCGGAGGGGATCATGAAGGTGTAGCCCTGCTTCAGCTCAACTCGCTGACAGTGTGTGGCCTTGTCTCCCAGGAAGATGTCACCCTGCTTCCCTGACAGTACCCAATTCTCGTACAGCTCCAGATTCTGCGATGTGGGCGGGATCAGCCAGAAGACCTGCAGGGTAGGAGGTGAGCAGGCGTGACTTATACAGGACCTCATGCTTTGCACGTGTCCAGCAATTTCCTGTCCAGCATGGAGGCCGAGGGCGATGAAGAGAGAAGCTGGTGAGATTCCCAAGCAAAAACAACCCCCCCCCCCCCTTAGCATGGAAACGGTCCACAGTCTGCCGAGCCATCTCACCTTTCCACCTCGCAGGATGTGGTACCAGACAGAAGTGCCTCCGAAGTCAATGTGAAAGTCCGTGAAACAGCCCTGCACACTCATCAAGCAGTACCTTTTTTGGAAGGGGGGGATTCAGGGATGAACAATGAGAAGAAGGGGACAATAGTTTATATACAGCATAACACTGATTTGGAACATCAGCGGGTTAGGTTTAGGCTGTGCTTGTGATGGGAAGGTTGTCACGTCCCCTGAGCGAGGCCCTTATCGCCCAACTGCTCTAGCGACTAGCTGAATCGACCTCCTCAACTGTATGCCACTTCGGAAAAAAGCGTCTACTAGATAAAATGTAAATAAAATTAAATGAAAATGAGCCACTCACTTCTGAACTTTGGGATACTGCATTTCGATGATGGCATTGGTGGAGTCCCTCTGCCTCTCTTTCAAGTGACGCGGCCACATATTGTCAACCCAGTCGACAACGTCCACCTGCAGGCGTGCCCACCCTGAGGTTATTACTCTATCAGGCAGAAACAGGCTAAAAGACTAAATCGCAAGCCAAAAGCTGGTAATGGCTCTAAACAAAAGCAGTTATAATGGCAAACACTGTAACATAGAAGCTCCAAGTCCACATAACTCCTGAGGTTCTCAGTTTAAACTTTACAAAGACTGACTCACTGATGCTGGCCGTTTCACCAGGTTCTCCAGCTTGGTGTGGCTGAACTCCAGGCTGATGACGTTGTAGAGCTTGCCCCTCTCCGAAGGAGGCGTCTCGTAGTACCTCCTCCACTGAGCCATGGACATCTCAATGCCTTTCTGTGTGGTCACGTCCATCACGTCGATCACCCGTCTGCTGCCTGCGTGTGTATACACAGACACACGCACACAAAACAACCATCAGAATAAATCGCTTGTTCGACAAACAACAGGAAAGCCCAAGCATGGTATAAAGGGCTTACCGACGAACAGCTTCACGTCATTCACACTGAAATCAGGATCCGGCATTCTGAGACAAAGAGAGAGATTGACCTATAAACATCCACACTTAGAGTAGATACAGACAGACTTTAAAATTTGCTTTTGGTAGCATTTATATTTATATTACAACAGAATGCTGTAGAACTGTTAAGAAAACATACATACTGAGGTGACAGTGTGACAGAGATCAAAACAGGAATGTTCAGCCAAAAAATTATGGTAAATTTAAAGTGAATGGGGAAGTGAGGTTTTCAGAGTCAGAAAGCTGTAATAAAGACAAGCTGATGAGCCTGACGGCGGACAGAAAGGGACCGACATACTGTATGCCAAGCCCATCTGCTTTCTCAAAGATAATGGGGTCCCTCAGTCCCTCCCTTTGAATGTACTCAAATGTAAAATCTGCAAGAAAGATAAGAGTCCCGGGTTAGAGGAGCACACGCCTAGAACCAAAACCATAAAGAACAAGGTTGACAATTCCATACGAGGTAAAACCGAGCAGCCTCAGACATACTTCCAGAAGTTAAGAGGAGTTTTGGTTGTATATCTGACCTTCTTGTGTACAGTTTAAGAGCAGATTTCTGGCATATAGTCAGGGGGACTAAATAATTGCAAATATTTTGCTACGAACCTTTGCCTTCCATGCGCTTCACGAGATCGGAGTTGTACTTGTCACTATGTAGTTTCTCATCCAGGTTGAAGGTCCTTTTTCCTTCAATCTCATCATCAGAGATGCCGTCATCCTGGTACCGCCGTCGTGTGCCTGTCCGCTGCGGGGGAGGCCGAGCAGCAACTTAATCACCATACATCCTTTTAGAAATTTCTCTGATCTATCGCTCATACAAGGATACCAAATCTCAATGCAGTTCATTTTTGAACACAACAAACCATGGTAAACCAGAGTATATTTAATAGTGGAAAAATGACGTATACCCATATTTCCCATCCATGGTGCTCCTTACCCCACCACCCCGAGATATTTTGGTATATAAGCCAATTTTCCTCAAAAACTAGTCTCTCACTTGATATAGATCCAAGTGTAGCTTGTTAATAATAAATACCTCTGCTCAATGTCTCTTAATATGAGCATTATATCACACAACTTACAAAAATAAACATTTCTTATATAATCTGAGGACTCTGTCTGAAAAGAACATCACAGAGATTGGTACCCGAGTCTGTTACACATTCAAATTCCAGGTGAGAGGATGTTCTAATTTAAATAATTGTTAAATGTATATTCTAAATGTACTAAAACAAGCTATCATTGCATCGCCTTCAGGTTGCCACTGAGCTCTTCTGTTACCAGGCATGGAGCCAATTACATGGTTAGGGGGTTACTGAATGTCACAGCAATGCCTTCATTAAAAATTATTATAAATACATCCTTCGCTCCATTTCTTTAAAATGTTTTGCAGCAGCAATTGCACCACAGTTCATCAAAAGGAAAAATAACCGGAAATTAATCAAACGCACATCCCCTTCGTAATATGGCATTCCTTACCCCATGGCAGATTGTGTCAATATTGCCTAAAATCTCTGGATATACGAGAACAGATTAAGGGGAGAAAGTGCAGAGAATATCAGCCCAGTAAACTTAAGTCTACTGGCCAGCTCATTAACCAGAGAGCAGTGCTCCCCCAGCAAGTAGTAATGCAATGCTTTATAATGACACATTATCCACCTAACGTTTTTTTTCCCTTCAACTATCATAAACATGCATCCCTCATAAATAAATATGTATTCCAAATTTAAGGCTGGCAGAGGAGCCAAGGCAAAGAGGAGGAAACCCCACAGCAGTAATATATGCTCCATTCTCCCATATCTAATTCTGTACCTTAACACCTCAGGGTATTGCACACACAGTCAACTAACATCTCTACATCCATCTTCTCCACACTATCCCAACCTAATGTTCTCATACACATTTCTAATCTTGGACTACATTTACAAACCATGCAATTTCAATTTTCCCACTTTAATAGTATGCCACAATGACCTAAGCACAATACATTCAACTTAAGATGGCCAACTGCACGGCCAGTGTTTAATGACTTTGAAATCGTTTAGGTGCCTACCAAATTGCTATCGTACCACGCATTCATCAAATACAGTGTAAGACTGTTACATAAAGAGCACTGTCCTTTGCCAGTTCTGTTAACCCCGTCAAGCCCAAATCGTATTTTTGAATGTTCAACTTCAAGAGCATTTACAGAATTATTCTATTATTAAATCTAGAAAATAAAGGAGTAGAATACAACTCACAGAAACACAGGTGAAGAATGTTTGGCACAGGTCAAAATTGGGTCACTGAAGGCTTCAACTTACGCTAAGCTTTTCCCTCTATGACACCCAAAATTAACATGAGAGCAAAGATAATTCTAAAGTCAGTTAACCGGCCAAGTCTCCGAAAGTGCACGTTTATCTAGTATTTCCTCATTTGCTAGAAACAAAAGTGGGAAATTTTAATATTCCAATTAAATGAGCTCTCCAACAGTAAGAGTTCTACAAAGTCAACCATTCAGCCATTGAGTCTGCCTTCAGTGGCACATAATTAGGGAGCATAATGTCTGACAGAAGAAAAACAGGGGTGTTCATAAATGTAGCATACAATGCAATATGCTGTATCACACGTTTAACAGCTACCATGTAATGCATGCTTTAATAAAAGCAAATTATTATTGTTATATTACACAAATAATAACAGTAACGATAATGATATTAGGACACAGGCCACCACCAAAGGAAAGTGCAGCTGCAAATGCAGCAGATGGGCCATTATGGTGGACTGCATGTGGAGCCCACTGAGCTGATGAGCTGCCCACTCAGTCTGCCACAGCAATCACTAGACCTTTATCATCGAACATACGACCTTTGTATACATTGTCTGCTATTAACGCATCAGTGATGTTCATCAAAATCTTCATTTTCAACCTTATCATTGACTTTAAAGTTCGCTGATTCTGATTTTCCATTTCCAATTGTCCAAACACATTATTTTACCGTATTGTTCATTATTGTATATACCGTCGTATATAACTAATACGTGAATTAAAATGCAATGATAAATACCTTATGCTTTCATTGAACAATGACAATAGTTACAAACGTAAAGAAAAGACGCCTCTATTACGATGAAAGCTATTAAAGTTGACAAACCAGAATATCTTTAAAACTGTCACATGGAACCGGTATTATGGCCCCACTGTGTGCCGGTTCCCAAACACGTGTTTCACGTTTTAACCATCAAACAACCATCAATATTTGGCATAAGAACAGTCCTTAACCATCTTATTGAGACTACAGGCAGGTTCTGCAAAAGTGCCTACCTAAAGTTACAATTTCACCGCCGTGTCCGGCTATTTTGCATTGATAAACAGATCAACTCCAATGATATTTACCAAAGTCCCCACCAGCCAAAACGCAGAGAATCACGCTTTAGAATAATCCCACGAGAACAGAATGACTGAGAAAGACTAATTTCGTTGCGTGTGACAGCAACCTAGAGTAAGAGGTACGTGCTTTGAGCGGCCATGTGACAGACCTGAACTTGAACTTATACTGTCCTTCCAGACACGCCTAAGTCTGTCCCCATGCCAACATACTGGAAACCGCGAAGCCGAACCACTAGCACCCTTAACTTTCCCATTATCACAATGATCGGAGTCATTCTCGTACAACACGGAGTAACACTTACCAATCGTTTGCTGTAACGAGGGTGTCCGCCTTCCATTTTTTAAACCGAAACTCCTCTCAGGGGCCAATTTATTCTAATCCACTTGCTCGGACGTGCCTCAGAACGATTTGATGCCACCTTGATAAAGGCTTATTCTTTAGAAGAAGAATATATATACGTATATACTTATAAGGTTACAAAGTGGGGTCGGGTTTTTTTTTAAGTTTTGTTTCACAAGGTAGTGAAAAGCCAGCTAAACCCCGAAAATCATTCGCTACGGCACCAAAAGCTTGCAGACGACCCAGAGCCCCCTACATAACTGGAAAGGACCTATGCGGGCTGACTACCCACCAATTCACCTCAACTAAAGTAAAAATGTAGCCGCAAAGCTAACACAAATAGCGCAGGGCACGGCTATATTCCCGAACACGGACTTTTATGAGGACACAAAAATGAAAGTGCTAACCATCTGTAATTAGCTAGTCGGCTAGCTATCCGGCACTAAAAGGCAACATTTTTGCAGGAGAATAAAACGATATGGATGTAGAATCAAACAACTACTGGTAGCCTGCTAACTTAGCTGCAGCTATTAGCCTTGCCCGCTAAGCTAGCTAAAGCTCACGTCCTGTTTTAGCTGGTGGGCTACTAAATTTATGAACGGGATTTGACGTGTGTACGTGACTAACTGGTCAGCAAGCAATAAGTTTCAAAATATATTTTTATTTGATGATATTATGTTAAGTGAACCTGCTAGCTAGTAAGCGACAACCCGTGTCCAGTATAATGAGGTTATACCGATTAATACAGATAAAAGTTGCCTTATCCCACGTAAACCAAATAACGGAATATTTAAGCGTCTCGATACCACGAAATGTCGAAGTTTGATTTATAGCTATATAAAATGAACGGCTGCAATAATTTGGAAGAACTTTCTACCATATCAGTCGAAAAGAACTGCAAGGTGTTGCGCTAAACATCGCTCGGGGAAGCGCAGTAAAAACGTGTTTTAAGCTCTCCTTAGACTCCTTTCTCGTACATGTGAAGAAGGGGTTTTTAATCGCTGTTCTTCTTGTTATTATCCGATAAAGTTTGTACGATCTACCTCACGCCGCCATTTTCAACTCGTCGCAAAACACACACACACTATTACCCTACAAGGAGGGCCCGCCCCTCTTACAGTAGTACCCAATGGCTAACTCGCTTGCCTACGCCGGCCAGGTATTCATTGGATATCACTAATGTCACTCTTCTACAGAAATGGACGCTCGGGATTGGGCAGAGGAAACAAAAAAATGTAAGGCCGCACCCACGTGGGTCAGTTGATGGACGAGAACCAATGGCGGGATGGGTACTGGAGATTTGGGGCTCGAGGAGGTGGGCGTCAACATGAGACCTTCTTGCTGGGTTTTTGAAACATTGTCAGAGCTATAGTGAGTTTCAGACCTATTTTCCAGAAAAATACTACTCAGTATTTCTCTGTACCATCTGAGGAGCACACAAATTGCATGATTCTGGTTAACACGTTTGTTTAAAAAGTACATTGTAGTCTGACAGATTGCACTTTCAATGCTTATTGAAAATAATGAATGGCCTTCAGAATTTAACTGTAGCTTCCGAAGTTTCAAGGTGTACCTTGTCTCATGCCTCCTTGCCTCATGTTTCCTCTGATGGGCTCTGGGCTCACCGCTCGCGCTCGGAAAACCGATTGAGGAATACTGGGAATATCATCACCTGTGTAGGCCAATCACAGGAATTAATCTGTAGACTCTGCCACAATGAGTACATTTAATCAGTAACTTGTCCATTGCAGTGTGATGGGTTGGTAGCTCGGGTAAAACATCAAAGATCAAAAGGTGACTTCACTTCAAATGAAAAGGTTTTCAGAAGACGAAAAGCTGCACCCGAGACCGGAAACGTGAAGTTTTCAACTTAAGATGCCCGATTACTGCAACTGTTCATTTAATTGAGTTCATCGAGTTTCACTGCTTTAGATGACAAAATTGAACATCCATCCGAAAATTCCGTTCTTCGTTGAATATTTTTATTGCAACTTCGATCAGAGAAATAACTGAATAAATGGTTAAATACAAAAGGGCATTTAATTAATTGTATCATAAATAAGGATGCAACAGACAAAACCAAAACTGAAGCTATATTTGCTGACAGTGTAGGCTGAACAGCTGTGTTCAATTTATACGTGTTTCATTAACCTACAGACATTAACTGGAAAACATAAAGTGGCATGAGATTTCTCCTGAGAAATACGGACATCACACTGATATTACTGTTTGTTACCACTTATAAATAGAGAAGAGCACAGACAAAGACCTGTTTCAGTAATAATCCTTAAAACCAGAACCAAACGGTATTATATCTTATATTCAACCTAACCTATGAAATGAAAAGCGTTCCGAATTTGTATTTTTATTAACAGGTGTCTGTGGTGAAATTTGTACAGTTTCTATTGTGGTGCGTTGAACTGGACACCATGCCATTCGAACGAAGGCCAGGGAAAGGGGCTGGATTGGACCTGCAATAGAAAACCAGCGATTTCAGTGACTCATGCTGATATAACAGATTTCTTTGAAAGTAGATGTAACATGATACAGCGAGCTACATTCACGGTTAGCTGTTCACCAGCAGCTTTTAGGAGAAGTAGTTGTACCCAACTGCACCCGGAACGCAGATAAGTATCGTACAGAACAACGTGATCATCATCATCATCTTCTGCAGGCCTCCAAAGTGCGAAACAGGCAGGGTTTATTCGGGGGAAAGGATGCAGACTTAGGCATGTCGACGAAGTCACACGGCATATCTGGTGCAGAAAATGGATAAATGGCGTGGAGTTGTTTCTACTGGGTCACTGAAATGAATTCCCCAGTAAAACTGCATACGATTGTGCAGATGATCATTTATGTTGTAGTGGAATTTCCGTGGTATTCTTATGCAAAATAGTGTTATAATTCACATTGTTCTCGTTTTCAAAACAACACATTAAAATGAGCTTAGCTTAATGGGGCCTCTTAGAGACATTTCTGTTGAAACAAAAGTTACTATGTTACGCTCATGATAAATTTTACTTTCAGCACTTACGCTTAAATACTGCTACCAAACGCCAATTTCAGCATGTAAGGGCAGTATTTTTCAAGACTTATAAATAAGCTTAAAATGAATATATATTAAAATATATATTTCATTGCTTAAAGATTTAAAGGTGAAATGAGGTATTCTAGTTATTTCTAATTAAAGACAATTAGTAATTAACTCAGAAATGGTTTCAGTTTTTGAAGACGATCTGACATGATAATCGTCCATTTCCCTTTAAAATAGGTTTAAATGTTACCACAAAGCATCCAGCCAGTAGGTCTACTATATACTATATAGGTATATAAGGGAGAGGGACTTTGATGTGTGCGAACCCGTTTACGTAAAAATATTCGGGTGAGGAGGATCGATTATCTATTTCAGTAGTTTTGTTGACACTGACATATTTGCCTTGCTGATAACAATCTACGTAAGTCCATTTAAAACAATCTGTTCACTGACGACTGTGTAAATACAGGTTTATATCTGTGGTACTAAGGCAGCCTCATTATATTGTTCTAGATTTATTTTGTAAAGTGGCATTTTTCAGTTGCCAACATAGCGCGAACGTGAGGGCTCGTAAAAATTGAAAATCCATCCATTTTCCAGAACCGCTTATTCCATTCCGGGTCGCGGGGGGTCCGGAGCCTATCCCGGAGGCTGCGGGCG
>JAAGVU020000015.1:1915040-1932442 GCA_011763525.2 Mormyrus iriodes | reverse complement strand
GGGAAAGGGGCAGTCAGTCGCTGGGAAGGTCCATTGGAGGGAAAAAGCATCACAGAGGAACAGGGCCAAGCACCATTACTCTATGCATGCAGGCAGCTTTGTTTATGCAGCAGTGCATGCTCAGCATATTAACAAGAATGATTTACCTTATTTCCAAAGCTACTGTATTGTTTCAAGTGAAGAAGCACCTAGCCACCTAGACAGACATACACACACATATATATATATACATATAGACACTCAGTGACAAAGAAGTGAGGCACCCAGACATAGTGATGGAACTGAAAAAAATCTGCACGTGGTGAAAGGTCATGTGACTGTATCGCAATGATTATATCATCAGATCAAACGGACAGCAAAGATGGCAGTATGGGCACACTGGCAGTGCCATGTCAGTAAGGTGTGGCACCTCCCTGGGCCTGGATACATGCTGCGATCTGGTGCGGAAGGGACTCGTACAGCCATTGTATCCTGTCCTGCCTCATGTCGACCCACAGCCTTTGTAACTGGCCCTCAAGATCCTTCAGATTGGCACTGAGTCGGAGTTGACGTCCGAGCTGTTCCCACACATTCGATTCAGGAAAGATTGGGGCACCTGGCTGGCCACGGGAGGACCTCAATGTGATGCAGGCAGTCCATACACACACGTGCCATGTGTGGACAGGTATCGTCTTGTTGAAAGACTGTACAAGAGTGCTGTCTCAGGAGGGGTAAGACACACGGAGGCAGGATGTCACCAACGAAGCATTGTGCTGTCAGGGAGCCCTGCATCACTACCAGAGATGACATATGGTTCCCCACACCATGATGCCAGGAATAACACCAGTGTCTCTCTTCACAACATTGGCATGATTGGTCCTCTCCCCTCAGCGCCGCCATTCGCGCACACGATGGTCATTCATGGTAATGCAGAACCGAGATTCATTGCTGAACGTAACACGACGCCACTCGTCATCAGTCCATGCCTCCCGGTTATAGCACCACTCCAAACACAGCGGTCTCTGCGCTGGTGTTAATGGCAGCTTACGCATGGGACAGTGAGCCCATAGTCCGGCTGATGCCAGTCATCGAGACATGGTGCAGTATGACAAGGGGTGCTATAGAGAGTCCAATACCTGAGTCCAGATGGCAGGAGCAGACATCAGGGGGTTCTGTAATGCTTGGTGCACAAAACAATGATCCTCCTTTGGTGTGGTCTGTCTTGGGCAATCACAACGTTCACGACGTGTGTGAGTGACTTCATGCGCCCAGTGGCTCAATCATCGGGCGACTGTGACATCTGCATGCCCCACATGCCTGGCAATTGTACGATACAACCAACCGGACACATGCAAACCCACAATGTGACCGCTATCAAACTCCATCAAGTGCTGGTAATGCTGTCTAATGCGTCTACAGGGCATCCTCTGTGTCTGGTGACTAGACACACCGTCTCCCTGCAAATCAAATCATTTACATACCCATCACTGGTATACACACGCACACACACACACACACACACACACACGCACACGGAACTAAATGGTGAAACACCAGAACAGGTTACTACCAAGACACAGAGGTTCCCTGGAACAAAAATGCACGTTGCATTACAGGCACAAATATCGTATATTTTCTTATTACTGCATAAATTCTGTTTACAGGCTAGTTATTAATACATCATAACTGCAGATATAAATACTGAAGGATACTGGAAAGTGTGACTGATTATATGAATCAAAGAATTCAAGACATTTATGAACCAAATTTAATCAAAAATATACAAAATATAATTTTTTATTCAGTTAGTGAAATCTGTTCTCCATAAAAACAGCATCAAAAATATAACATTAACCAACATCTTAAAATTTAAGAACCTTTCCATTCTGCAAAAAGACCTTCCAGCCTTACATGTGTCACCACTGGCTGCAATATACAGAGACTGTTACCATTTCCTAGATGGGAAAATGCCCAGAATGAGTGGTTTTGCTCACTACACACAAAAAATTATACACACACACTGAAATTGAACCAAAAACCGAAAACATCTAACCTGACAGAGTAAAAGGTTTGTATAATCAGAGAAATTACCAGGTCATTCATTGCACAGGTTAAAATGTTAATAGCCCAACCTCTGTGGAAAACAAAGTAACTCATCCTGGAATTTTAAAACTGCGTATCAAGTGTCAGGTGACACTTAATGAAAGGCACTGTAGACTTCACAGGGGTGGGGAGAGACTTCCTTACCTGCGCAGGTGGTGACAGTAAAGTTCAGACACTGGTTTGCGTGACACCCTTTTTAAACTGGCTGGAACAGGACTCTAGTAATGGCTACGATTTGGCTGAGATGTCACCACAAAGTGTAGACAAGGTTTATATTGTGTACATAGTGTCAAGCACAGGTTTCCCTTCTGCCTCGAAAGGTCACATGTAAATCAGCGTTTAGGGTGTGTGCACTTATCGACTGCCACTTAAATCACCGTTTGTATCAGTTTTTCCAGTTACTACAAATGATGTTAATGACAGGGCAGAGAGTTAAGCGGAACTTATTTATATGCTGTTCAAAAGCAGGATTCTGGACATTTTATTCCTCAGTGGGACATCTTGTCAGTGTTTCTCCTCACAGGGGCGTGGAGTGTCTTCAGTGGGAGATTGTTTTGTTTGCTTTCTACTTCTTTTCAACCGAGCAGGCGGGAGGGTGGAGTGATGAAGGCGCTGAACAGGAGGAGGGAGTGACAGGAATGGCTCTGGGGATGGGTTTTGTCACACCGTCTGCGACAGAATGACGGCCAGGATAATGATAAGCAGGACAGCGCCGCAAACACCCAGTATGATCATTTTCTACGGGGGAGAAAAACAGAATGTCAGCTGGATGGGCAGGCAACAGGTTCAGCTCAGGACAGGAGAACCCCCTGAAACACAGACTCCAGAGCAGACCTCTGGCATGTGGCGGAGCCCCTTACTGTCACCCTCACCAGAAAGGCACAATCCCATCAGCGACATAAGACTGATGCCCCCACAGGAACCCCAGGAGAGAGAGGAGGAATAACGCAGCACTCAGGAACTATGGCAGGGAGAACCACATCCAGAACCACAGCCAGAACCACATCCAGAACCACAGCCAAGAGAACCAAAAACCGTCGGCAAGAAGAAGTGAGGCATCCAGCCGCATCACTACGCCCAAGAGGCCCCCAAACCACACCACGCAGGGCAGATGCTGCGGGGTCTTACTCACCCTTCATGTGTTACGTCTCACTGTCAGTCCCACTGAGAGCCCGATTATCAGGGCTATGAGTGCAAGAACCACCAGCACAATAACCAATATAATCACCATTTTCTGTGGGGCACAATCACACGTTGTGTGTAAGACACAAAAAAGGTGTACTCTCCGGGCATAAAAATCCAGTTTAGGAGACACACATGTAATCATGGGCTGCTATCATATGTGAAAAGTAGACAATTCTGCATGCTGCAATGTAGGCCTAAGTTTCTCCCTCAAATTTCTTACTTGAACAAGGTCACTGCAATTCTAACAGTTTCTTGCCACATTCTCTTTCCCCATAATGCCTCTGACAAAACCTTAGGACAGGCTAACTGCCCACCCGATCGAAGACAAGGCCATTCCAAGATCTACTCCCCCCACACCCCCCCCCCAAATTATTCAGCCATGGAAACACCACATGCCTCTTTTTTTAAAAAAAAAACAAAAAAAAACTCCCAGATCTACACGATTGCACATATGGCACCATATCCCTAACAACACAGATTAACATCACAAAGCTGCCTGGATTACCTCCGCTGGACACACCTTCAAACTCTAGTCCAAAGATTAACATGGATACTGCTCTGACCAGTACGTTTGACTATAATATAGCCACAGGCAGTGAGGATGGAAGAAGACAGAAGGAAGGAGGGGGGGGGGGAGAAGGAAGAGAGAGAGAGAGAGAGAGAGAGAGAGAGAGAGAGAGAGTGAGTGAGAGTGTGTGTGTGTCCATGCACTTAGGCGACGGGTGAGAAGACCTCTCCCTAGGTCATGGCCGGGCTTCATTCCCAGTAGATTAAGTCTGGTTCAGTTTAATGATGTCTTTGCGTGGTATGTAAGGGTGAGGACTGATCGAAACACTAGGGCTCTGGATAAGGGTACGATGCCACAAAAGGGGGAGAGATTAATGCTTATACTGGGGATCATTACAAAAGCAGACAGGTAGTTACTAAAACAGCGAGAGGTTCACATGGCATATACAGTTAAGTAGCGCTGTGTTTGCAGGAATAGAAAGCACACAGCTTTGTTTGAATGCAGTAAGTCAGTAAATCGTCCTGATCATGGTGCACTGCAGTATTGTGAGAGGCACAGCACTAGCGGTCTGTGTGTGTGAGATATTCTGTTCACCTACCACAAAGGCAGTCTATGACCAATTCTTAACGCTAATGAAACATTCCAGCGTTCAGGCAGTGATGTGTGCATGAACTAGTCCATATGGATCTCATTCAAGTGTGAACATCCAAGCTGTGTCAAGCTTATGCAAATATCATGAAAAATTGTGTTCATTTAAGATGGTTTTTAAAACCAAGGCCATCGTATTATGTTAATATTTCTAAATGGCTCTTATCTGGTTAGATACTTGTGTACCTCTGTATACTATAATAACAATTAGGCTGAATCGATTTAGGATTTGCTTTGCATGGGCCTTACTGAACCTGAGGGCTGAAGGAACATTGGGTTTAGGATCCTTGTGGTTACAGTGGGGTGTGGGGGTGTCACCCGACGAGCTTCAGCCTGAAACCTGCCAGCTTTCTTAGCGTCTGCCACGGCCGCTCTACGAAACCCACCGATTGGTCCATGTTACTCTCAATCCCGCGCTGGCCTGACCAGAACCGGCGAAGTGTGAGGATAAATTAAAAGGGGTGGAAATGGCAAGAAAGAAAAAAAAAAAAGGTCATAAGAAAAGCTGACGGACAGAAGTAAAAGGACAGACTGTCTCAGAGATAGTTGGTGTAGATGTATGTCGCTGAGATACAAAACTTGGGCCCCCAGGGTGCAGGAGCACAAGGGACAAGACAGCACGTGCACAGGGCTGGAGCAAGCTACCTTGCGGGACTTCTTCTGGTACCTGACGGCTTTTTTGGTTTCGATCTTGGCCACCGCTATGTGATCGACAGCTTTGGACACATGGGCCTGGATGTTGTCCACTATTTCACCCTGGAACACAGGAGATACGGGCCCGGGTGAGATTCATCAACACGGCGACAGAGACGAGCGGTTATGCTCTCGCTGACTGACAAGACAGAAACGGTAATGGAATAGTAATGAAGACTCCTACCTCAACGGTAGTGCCCACTCAGGCAGCATTAGATTATTAATAGAAAGAGGCTCGGATTACAGATGCAGATTAATGCCTTACTGAAAATACAGAGACTGTAAATCTGAGTATTCTTGTGTCAGTGCTAAAGGCTACTCAGCCGGAGGGAAGGAGGCGACATTGAAACAGGTCGGGGGGGGGGGGGGCGGCTGCCGCTACCTGGTTCTCTACCAGCATGGCAATGTCCACAAACATGTCGTGCAGCTCCTTGATGCTGCTCTCCAGCTTCACAATGTCTTTGTGCCGAGCCTCGATCTCACTTAGCGCTTGCTTCGAGATGCCCGAGTCCACGATCTGCGCAGAGGCCAAGGTTAATGCGAGACACCCTACAGTGCGCACGCACACCCAGCCCCGCATGCCCGCTTTACCCCTGCCGTGAAGACTGCCGCGTTCCCACTTTCCAACATCTCGTCCAGCTCCTCGTCGGTCGTCGTTCTGCCAGCTGGAGGGAGGAGAAGGAGAACCGGTTACTTCCGAAAACACATCGATGCTTAATGCTGGCCAGCTTGCCAATAGAGACCCACAAAGAGGGCCATTCGCACCATCAGCTGCACGCCAGCACTGTACAGCCCCGGCATACCGGAGCCAGTCAGCTAGACTGACTGGGAGCTGTGTAAATGTAACTTCCATCAACTGGCGTGTCATCAAGTGAGAAGGGAAGACGGCAGCAAAGACTCGCATTTTGAGGATTGATTACCAATGAGTACAAAGATAAAGCATTTTTTAAAATAAAATAAAGCAGTCACACTTATTATAATTAGCAAAATGTTAAATAAATCGTTTGAGCTTTACAATAGCTACAGCGGCTGCAGGGGCTGTTAAGGGGGCAAAGGAACGGAAGATACGATGCGACAGGGCGGTAACGGAGACTCACTGATTTCCAGCTGTCTCTGAATCCGCCCTTTACTCTTGTCCCGGAAGTCCACCTGAGCCTCGTTGTACTTGGTCATCACCTCCACAAATTTTCTGGACAGGACAGCATGCTGAGGACACCAAAAAAAAAAGACAATAAGAGCCTTACCGCGTTAGGTACAGCTTCTGCCCTGCTGCGCTCCTGCTCTACCTGCGATTTACGGATGCGCATGTCTGCTGACGCCCTCTCCCCGTCTGCTTCCAGGTTTCGCTCGATACCTGCCAAAAAGGAAGTCAGTACCCCGGGGCATCAAAATTTTCTGCAGTTATCACTTTTACAGCAACTACATAATGTCATGGAAACTATTTATGCAAAAAGAGGAGCTCTGAGCATACTCTTAAGTTGGTTGTGAGCGCTTCTAGCCGTTTTCTTGATATTGTTAGTGATGGCTTCCAAGTCATCTTGTGTTTCTGGGGGGGGGGGTGGACAGAGAGGATTCAAGATATATATGGACATAAATGTAAATACAGCGAATCAGTTACATTTCGGGCACTGGGAGAGGTAGAGAGAGACTGTGGAAGAGGCCCAACAGTGTATACAGACTCTGTTCTGAGGTGGGCGCAGACAGGATGAGCGAGTAGAGTCTCTTAGCTTCAGTCACATTCCCTTCTATCTTTCCGATGTTGCTGCGAATCTCATCAATCTGGGGTGTGGGGAGAAGCAAAGGCTCAGAAAAGAGAGACGCGGAAATCGAGACATTTCTGCAGTGCGTCAACGACACGCCCAAGCCGCCGAGTTCACAAACAACTGACAACAATCGCAAGAAGGAATCCTGACATCAAAGCTGTTTGCCAGAGTGTGCGGCAGGAGTGGCTGACATTTAAGTTTGTGACTAATTTTTTGAATGCTTAAAGCACCCCCCCACCCCCAAAAATAAAAAATGATGCACAGCCCAATTGTCTTTAGCCAACAATCACATCATCCTTCCTAAAGTAGAGTCAGGGGTTATATAAATGTGGTTTTATGGATACTGATAATATTTCAGGGTGTTACCTGAAGAAAGAACTCATCCATAAAGGCAGGATTGTCGATAGCGATTCCCACATCTTCAGCGTCATCTGTGTCACATGTCTGCGGGAACGAATACAACGTTTAGCTGCGAGCAGCATCTAGTCCAGTTATTGCCATCGCAGGGAGCCAAGGAGTGACCCAAAAAAAAACACTAACATGATTGACCCTGTTCATAATTTCATTTTTTAATATATACACATGCATGTGTTGATGCAGTACAAGAAATTTCTCTTTGTCTTGGACAAATATACATATAGCCACAGGCAGTATCTAGACAAAAATTAGAAACAGACGTAACAGACAACCACACTGGGCACCACCAAATAGTTGCAACCTTTCCCTTCTCCTACAACGCCTCCCGGTAATAATCACAGCCACGGCACAAAGCCACATGTCGCTCACACGCTACTTTCAAAACACTGACGTTTGAATAGTTGAATATCATCTGTAATGTGTTGAATAATTCAGAGACGTGCCTGAGGGAGATGTGAGAATTGAAAGAGAAACATCCATAGTGAGAGATGGGGGCTCATTACATTAACCCACCCCCCCCTCCATAAACAGCTCCAGTTTCACATCTGAACACGCAGGTTAATCTCATTACGTCACCTACCACACCACAGGAAGTTCCCCACAGGCTGTAGTGCTAGTTCTAGGGGTAGAATGGTTTGTAGAATACCGAGCAGGTGACCATGAGGTCATCGGCGTTGCTCCTTACAAGAACAAAACTGCAGAAGCAGGGGACAAACAGGCATCCCACGCAGCTGATTAACGACCATTTCAGTTTAACATGGAAAGAGTCCGGTGAAAAGTGTTTACAGTCTGGATGAAGAGTTTTTAAAAAGTCACTTATGAACTTCAATAAGGTTCTAAATCATCTTGCCTGATAATACACACCTTTGGAAATGAGAACCAAATGACACTTCTTACTTTCATGTCACAAAAATAACTTCCTGCATACTCCCTGTCATACGTACAGAGTACAAATATAGCCATGGAAAAAAATTAAGAGACCACAGCACAATTTTTTTTGTTTCATTCATTTCTCAATTTATGGCTGTGTCTAGGAGTAATGTATTTTTTTTTTTTTTTTTGCAAACAGCAGCCTGGTGGTTCCCCGTTTCTCATTAATGAACGGGTTCTTCTTTGCTTTACAGGACTTCACTCCTGCTTCTAGGAGCCTGATACACACTGTCCTAACAGTGAACTTCACACCTGCTCCTAATGTTTTGCATTCCTTCTGAAGGTCACTTGATGTCATCCTCGGATTCATGAGAAACTGTTGGATAAGTTACTGGTCATCTCTAGCGTTGGAAAGTTGCTCCTGCCCTCTACCTGGATGGTTTCTGGTCGTTCCCAGTGTCTCCTGCTTCACCTTACTCTTGTGTACTGCCATCTTAGAAATTCTGAACCTGAAAGCAGCCTGCTGCTCAGCGTAGCCTTTTCCAGCAGAACCACGATTAAACCAGGATTTAACAATGCAGATTTGTTTAAAAATATAAAGTGGGCTCTTGATTTTTTCCACGGCTGGATGTTGACAGGTGTGCAGAAGGACAGAAAAAAAAAAATCATTAAATAACTAGTTACAACCAGCTTTATGGTTTGGCCCCTGTCCAATAAACACAGATAAAACTGAATAAGAACCTACAACGTTTGAATGAAAACTGTCTTAAACATCTCAATCACCCTGGACATTACAACCTAAGGAATGTCAATGACTGCCTCATATGTAGCAAATCAGAGGCTGTACTACTGTGTCCATTGTTATAGGACCCCATTTATCTGAATACAAACATAAAAAGTTCCCTCAGACTGACAAACCATGGCTATTTTAATAATTTCATACAGCTAAAAACTTGTTCCACTTTAAAGGCAATGTAAGTCACACGTGGTGTCCCTCAGGAAAAACAAGACCACAATGCAAAGTAGATCAAAGTGAACCAAACCGACACAGCAGGTTTCACTCGGCTTAAGTGTTAAGAAAATATTCTTTATTGCTTTTATATTGCATGATAAACAGCTGAAGGTCGTTTCTGAAGAAACACTTCTAGAGGGGGAAGCCATCGTTACGACATTTCCTTTCTAACGTCTCTCCTATCAGATCTGCTTAGTAGGCCTACTGCTGCTCAGTCTACGCAGCTGTTTGTAGGTCTGACAGAAACACATATGCAAAGATCTTTCGCTCAACTATCCTTTAACAGCGCGGCCGTGTTCACTCTTCCATGTTCTCTCATTCTGATCAGTTCCCCTTAACTTCCTTTATCATAATTTTTCTATGTTCTCCAAAGTATTGCCCGTTTTTGCAGTAAATATCAACCTCTTCCCGCTTTATGGTTACCCTCTCAGGAATCGACAGACAGACAGACAGGACAGACAGGACAGACAGGACAGACAGGACAGACAGGACACACAGACACACAGACACACAGACACACAGACACACAGACACACAGACACACAGACAGACAGAGACACAGACAGACAGACAGAGACACAGACACAGACACAGACACAGACACAGACAGAGACACAATTACAAAGCCTGATATGTTTAACAATGCAGGTATGTCAAAGCCAAACCTTGCACAACTCTGCTGACGTTAATCTCTTCTTCTTGTCTCTCTGGACCTACTCAGCCCTGGAGTCACAAATTCGGTCATGCATCCGTCAGAAAACCAGCCGTTGAACCACCCAGCCCAAAGAAGAGGACAAACTGTTCAAGAATTCATAGAAAACAGGCACAGCAATAGGAACGTCTAGCGCTAAAAAGCTAAGACGCTGAACTTCAAAAACACTAGTAACAACCATTGCACACACACTCATGTGTAGGATCAACACATTTACACAGACTTATCTAATCATGCTGCTGACATTGTTGCTGAAAGCCTGTTAAAGTACATGCGTTCAGCTGCTTCCTGAGCGCTGATCTGTATGCTGATGTCCAAACAGAGAGAACGAAGAGGATTCTGGGAGCCACAGACAGAGGAGGACAAACCGCGATTACAAAAGACGAGATACCAGCCTGGCACAATGACACAGAAATCCCGTATGGTTAAGCTGAACCCTACTAAAACAATGCATTTAGGCACAAATAGACCTGAACCTGACTAAATTTTTACATGAGAAATTGACATTGAAGTGTCAACCGAATATAAACTATTAAAATCTAGATGTAGTCCATTGACTTTTCATTTGTGATAAAAGAACAAATTACAACATTTTGTTGGTTATAAATGGTACATTGCTCAAAGGACAGACTGTTAATCATCAGTTACTATTGTAGTTATCTTCTAGTTGTAATTACAAGTCACAAAAATACATTAAAATACATTTTTACTTGTACAAATGCAATTGCAAATATTCATAGAATTCAGAAATGCCAAGATGATGGTATGACCCAATTAGCAACTCAGTCACTATTAAGTGCTGATTAAGAGCTGGAAAGAGAAGTAAAATACAACAGACATCTTGATGGAAGGGTTTTGAAGACCAGGCATTACAGGGAGTAAAACAATCAGCTATTTCTTTTTAATGGTATCGCTCACCATTTGCTGAAACCAGCAAATTCTACGAAAAAAAAATCCTCACTGGTTAAACATTAGAGAGAGAGGGTAGGGAAGGGCAAACCTGTAGGACTAGTCATCATGTTGCATGTTAAACACTGTGCTGAAATAACCAGTTTCAGCCAAACATCAGACTTGTATTCAAACCCTAATCACAAATGGCTTCAAAGTCAAAACAAAACAGTTGGGATTCCTTGTTACTGTCCATTCTCTGCCCCTCTGTTTTACTGTCCAAATTCACCTCTTAACTAACCTGCTACATAATACCTATATATACACCGAACAGGAACTAATGAAGCCGCTTGTTCCACGTCAATACCTGGTCTGACACACTACATCTTTTCCAGATCTACAGAAACCCGAATACCTTTCAACGACAAAATATAAAGTCGTATTGCGAAAGGCTGACAATATACGTAATATATAGTATTTACATCAGGAAACGGGACGGGCCTGGAGGAAGTGCAAAAATAGTAACAAGATGGCATAAGAGTGTAGACACGCTTTGAATTACTGGTGAAACTAATAAAGAGCGGGCTTAAAAGTAGACAAAGGTCTGAGCTATTCCAAGGGCCGAGTGAAGGATTTACATGTCAAATAATAAAAGGGACAGACATTTCTGAAACGATTCATGTACCACCCCCCCCCCCGTAATTGCCCCCGAAGCAGCTGACAGTCACGCATCCGGTAGGTCATCCAGCGGCTGGAGGTGGCGGCGATGACGCGCAAAGCAGCGGGCACGCGCCATCGATCGGGGGAGTGAATCATCCATTGGGAACCTAAAGGCAGCCTAGCATCACGGTGGATCCAATACACGCAATATTAACGCAACTGAACTCCCCAATGAATCAAGCTAGAGTATTTTTTATTGTCACGCCAGCACTACATTAATGGGCCGTGCACCGAGATGAATTATCGTTTCTCACTGATGAGAGCGCAAAACAGAATAAACATGTAAGACACATAAACACGACATTTTAAGACAAAAAACAGTAAAACCAAGGCATATCGATAAGAGAAAATGTACGGAACCTGATTAAATAATAGTCGTACAATACAAAACATCCAAGGATATCCACGTAGTTAAATAACCTACTGAAACCACACAATAAAATACATGTTGCTGGGTTTGACTGCTTATGTGTTAACACCCACTTCGACACGTACTGTGCCATTAACAAGTACTAGAGTAATTTTATTCAAGGAATTACACAAACGGAGCCTTTCCGGTACTTGCCTCCAGACAGTCTATTTTCAGCCATTAACACTAAAGTGTGACCGAAGAAACATGGAATGAGCTTTAAAAGCCGTTTGTGCCAGTTTAATGATCTCTGCCAGTTAACCACAAAGACACCATGCAAACACCGGGATATAGTGTTTTATCTTAACATTTTCACTCGTACACTTGACCACTGTAATTAACTTTAACAGACGACTTGACTGCGGAATTAAAGACTGAGGTACTTACCGCCTTGAGTTGTTCCAGTCTGTCTTTCATGTCTGATAACTTCGCAATCGCCCCAACAATTTCAAGAACAATCTAACAATAAATGACTAAAAAGCAAGCAGGACTCAGATTTACTGTGACAATATTTTAAAATGGTATCTTGCGTAGAAGCAACAGGATTGTTTTCTAATTCAATCCCGTGCGAGTCTCGTACAGCTCGTATAAAATCCGTAACTAATACATTTACTAAGCTGGAAATATTGATTTCCCAAGTATTGTCCGTACAATATGGCTGCTTCGTTTCATCCTGGTAGCTTTGCGAAGTCTGTCCGCTCAGGGGGGATTAGAGGCTGCAGCCGCGCGCAGTTACTCCCCTTCTCGCTCCCTAGGCGCGCGCCCGTCTCGCGGTGTAATCGTTGCAGGGCTCAGGTGCTACTTTACGCATGCCCAGTAACGCCCTGCCGCAACCTTGAAGCCCTAATGAGACGCAGGCACTGCCACACCCCTGTGCGTTACCTGTTGTTACCAACCTAGAAAGTATTCTACTTAAAGGAGACGTGACGTTTTTCACTGACAAATGCAGTTATTTTAAGTTTTTTTTGGCAGTAAAAAAAATCCACTGTACAGTTTATGCGGATTGGTTGGGACTTTGTATCTGGAAGTGATCGGAAGGTTTTCGGTTCGAATCCCGTGCTTGGCAGAATGAGGTCATACGAGGGCCCTTAACCCAGGGACTGACTGACCCTACTTTCTCAAATGCACGTCATTTCAGATTAAGGCGTCCGCTAAATAAGTAAATGATAAACACAAAATGACTTTAAGTCATTATTCGTTGCATATTTTCTAAGTAACTATCTAGTCCTGTTTTCATTTGTAAATTCGGCATCTTTTCTTATTCTCAGCGGGAAAGTTCTGAAGCTTTTCAGCAGAGGAGATAAGGAACTCGTTATCGCGGCTCTCCGCACAACAGCCGTATCTGCAAACTGGCTGCGGTGAGAAAAGGCGTAACTACAGTGTAAGAAACATCACTTTATTCACAGACATATCGCTCACTTAAGGTGTCAGATTTACAAAAAAAGAGTCTCATTTAGTGTTTCTCGTCATGTGCTTAACATTTAATATTTAAATAATTTAAGTAGGCCTATTTCGGGACTGTTGTATGTAAAGCAACGATGTACTTACTCCGTCTACAGTTTGTATTGATTGATTACTTATCATTTCCACTGTTCTCTTCCCAAATATATTGCAAATGTGGGAAAGGGGCATGGCACAGATGCCGAAAATTGCGATCGTAGATTAGCAAATGAAGTAAGCGGAACCCGCATATAAACAGGGTATAGATAGGCCTGGATACGAGTTTGTCCAAGTCTCTCAGTTGAAGTGTGCTGGGCATCAGTACGGGGATTTTCGTGTCAAACGTTTATCCCGGACAGAAGAATGGTCTGCACCATTTCCCGCCACATTAGAAGCAATGTTGTGTTTCTGTCCACTTCAAACCACAGCTGCCTGCAGCGTCGGAAGAGTCCCTGCCAGCATGCAGCCTGGCCGTGAAAGGCAGTGAAGCACCGCTCTCACAAAAACACATTCAGATGCTGCTTTGAGGGAAACAGCTGTCATACATGGTGATACACTCAGGTGCTGAATTTACGGAGTCTGAGAGAAAGAGGCACGGGCAAAGTGGTGGGTGCCAGAAGGGATTTTTTTTTTTTTATTTAATCCAGTCTAACGTTTCTAGAGCAAATGAGAAAACACCATTAACTGGAAAAATGTGTAAAATCGCTTTCAGAATCTGAATCCCAGCAACACTGGATGCTCCATCACCATCAATGCTACAGGTACAGTGGGGACAGCATGTAGAATAAGGCTACGTTCGCACTAATGCATTTACATTTTTTTTACAGGAGTTTCCTAAGAAAAAGATCTGCATCCACAAAACGGTTATCACTGACGCCGAAAAGACTTTTGTATCCAAACTGCACTGTGTAAAAGGCAAATGACGTAGCTTCTGACGCATACTAGCTTACACTGAGCACGTGCACTTACCAGCTTTACATTTCGGTTGTTGTACCTCGAGAACAGCATGTCATTTGCCCGTTCTGTCCAACCAAAGGATTTTATAATTCTGGAAGTGGCGAAGTATATATTTTTAATAATTTATTTTGACTTTTATTTGTAATGAGGTTTTTGACTGTTGATTACTCTCTCACACAACTATGCGTTTAAAGTAAATGCACGTATTTTATTTAACAAAAGCAAAATATCATAGTACTGCAGCGTCACAAACACAAAGTTGCACATTAAAGGAAGCATATAGGTTATTAAAATCACAGCAACAACACAGTTATCAGTAAAGTACATTATGGATCCAGAACTTTAGTCCACCATATCTTCTCCCACCACAAGACAGTGTTGAGAAAGACTTCCTCCTCTCATAAAACAATACTCTGTTTTTCAGGATATTTTATTCCTACTTACGTCATCTTCACAACATCTCCAAAGTAAAAGTGACTGGCTTTCTCTGTAGGTGCCCTCAGACTTTGGTAGAGTCTCCCATCCAACATTAAGTCCTGCTCCACTATTGACGAGTTTAAATATAAATTAAAGACCTTTTTCTCTTGCTTTTAACTCAGTTTGAGGTTTTCCTATGCTTTTGTCAAGTCCACCATTAAGTTACTTTGAATTCATTTTAATGACATGTATTTTAATTACCTCCTCATTTTAAATCTGTTTATTGTATTGCATTTCCTTTGATTTGTATTTTCTTATTTCTTGCATGCACGTTTTCATGTTATTCATGTTATTTTATTTACTTATTTTACTATGTATGTAGTACTTGATAATCAATTCTCTCTAGACTGGAAAGGACTTCGGCTCGCCTCCTGTTGTTTTTAAATATGCTATACAAATAACTTCACTTCACTTCACTTATTACACTATCAGAAAAAAGGGTACAGTCCTGGTACAAACGACATTAATATACCCCCAATGGTACACAAATATTCCCCAGAGTCCATTTCTGTACCTTAAATTAGACTAAAAAGTGCATTCACCTCCAGCTAGGGTACAGCCCCAGTGACGAGTAATTATAGAGTCAAAGGTGACTATGTACTCTTAAAATTTGCTTGCACTATGTGAATTGTCTTTGTATGTTTGGCACTAATATATATATATATATATATATATATATATATATGTGTGTGTGTGTGTGTGTGTGTTTGTCTGTGCACTACATTCATGCGCCAGTATGCATCAGGATGTCGTCCTGGGATCAGCAAAGTCAGTCTTAATCAGTCCTGGTTCCTTGTCTCTCTAGTTGGTGAGCGCGTCTTCAGATCGACCCACATTATACAGGTAGTTTGACCCCTCTGTTATCCATGCTTTACAGTCTTAAGCTTGCACAATCTTAAAGCCCTCGCTCTTTATGCCCTTGGCAGTAACCCCCCATGGCCAGGCTTCTAGACCCGCTCCCCCGACTGATGCTGATACACTTGCTCTACTTGACTGAAAACTAAAGACTCCTACGTTAAATTCATACTTTCACCACGTAACGTTATTTTTGTGGCACACTGTCACGCGTGCCATTTCTATAGGTCAATACCTTAAGCTGTATTTACGCCAAACAAAATTGGATTTTCTTCATTATGGTCGGCCTCTTTCCGATGTACATTTACACTGCCACCTAGAGGTCAAAGAAAAATCCACACGTTATTTGCCCATCCAGAGGAAACAGATCTATCACCTAAGGAACGTATAATTCTGCATTCTGTACCACTAAAATGTTTTTTTAAAAATATTACTAGTTACATTAGTGAGCAAGTAACGAGTGAGGGAAGAAGGGAGTGGGAGATCTACAGGCAGATCGGTGCAGCGCCGGCAGTAACGCAGGGGCTGTACCGTTCTGTTGTGGTAAAAAGTGAAATGAGCCGGAAAGCAAATCTTTTCATCTACCGGTTGAGCTGCGTTCCTACCCTCACCTAGGGGCATGAGCTCTGGGTGATGACCAAAAGAATGAGATTGCAGATACAAGCGGTTGAAATGAGTTTCCTCTGCAGGGTGTCTGGGTTCAGCCTTAGAGATAGGGCAAGGAGCTCGGGCATTTGGCAGGGGCTCAAATCAGAGGCGCTGCTCCTCCGCATCGAAAGGAGCCAGTTGAGGTGGTTCGGGCATCTGTCTAGGATCCCTCCTGGACGGCTCCCTGGGGAGCTGTTTTGGGCATGACCAACTGGGAGGAGTCCCCAGGGCAGACCCAGGATACACTGGAGAGATTATATCTCTCTGATGGCCTGGAAATGCCTTGGTATTCCTCCGGTGGAGCTGGAGGAGGTGGCTGGTGAGAGGGAGGTCTGGGCATCACCTGCTTAGACTACTGCCCCTGCAACCCGACCCCAGATAAGCGGCGAAAAATGAATGAATGAATGAATGAAGTGAGGAAACAGGTATCCAAGAGATGTACAACAAAAACAATTAAATAATTAGCCAGCAGTTTTCCTGCATACCTATTCATTGTGATAAGGTGCATGTATAGTTACACGTACAAATACACTTAGTTTATATTTGCACCTTAATCTGTACTTCTGGGCTGTTTGGTGTTGAGCAGAAGGACATGTAGAGTAAGATTTACGTTGCATAGTGGAACCAACTGTACATAAACTTTGAATACACACAATTTTATGACGCATGGATTGTCCTTCGATTTGTCCCCATATCTGCCTTCCTTACTATGGTCTTCATTAAGTAAATATTCCCTGTAAAAGGTTAAAGTGAGCCTGAAGGTCCTATTCCAGGAAACACAGGACACACACACTTATTAAAAAAAGCAATAAAGACATGAATCTACCTAAAAAAATGCATGATATAGTTGTGTGGCAAAAGCTGTGATCCTGGAGGGACCCCATAAACAAAAATCCGCAAGACAGAATGGGAATCACGCACAAGGATAAACACGCTACTCTCTATAACCACTTGCCGAATTCAGGGTCTCCTCAAGCCTGAAGCCTATCCCAGGACACAAAAGGTAGGAGAAAACTAAAATGCAATGAATTACGTACAAACTCTTAAAGGGTTACACGACTCTTACTTCCGTTGTCCTGACAACTGAATCACAGTGCATTTGGGAAAACAAGGGAACA
>JAAGVU020000015.1:1888279-1914940 GCA_011763525.2 Mormyrus iriodes | reverse complement strand
TCTTAAAGGGTTACACGACTCTTACTTCCGTTGTCCTGACAACTGAATCACAGTGCATTTGGGAAAACAAGGGAACAAGGGAACATGCTGTATTTTGTCCCACACACCCCTAGGATGTTGTAATAGTAAAAGGATGTCTCATGTTAACAAGCTTTAGTAATATTTCCAGTAGAATGGGGGATACGGGATGGTCTGCAAAAGAGGACGTCACGGAAAACACTCTCCTTCAAGCTGATTTCAAAACCAAGAAACACAATCAAGCAATTTCACAAGAATGTTAAAATTCTACGTAAATAAAGACAACAAGAATATTAAATACAGACAGTTTATTCAAAGCTATTTTCAAAGTGCTTCCATTTTCTCTGTATTTTCATCAGTACTGTATAATAAGTCTAAACTGTATGACAGTGACTATTTTGTACTGGGTGTTTACGCAATGTGTGTATGCATGTATGTACGTATTGCAATGAATCTATTGTGAAATGTGTGAACTACATATCATATTCCGCCCAAAATGCAAACCAAAAAAATTAAAAATAAAATAATCTGCAGTGGGATTTACAGTAAAAGGGTTAGGGTCATCCAAACACCAGCATCCTACACACCTCACTAACTTTATGTGTGAGGTCAGATGGTCACAGGTTAGAGATCGTCGTCTTCATCTGGGAGTGCAGTTTCTGACGCCACCTTTAAAGAAGAGAGAAATTCATCAGTGTAATCATCTACGTCCCCGACGTTCGATTTCCCATCAGAAATTAATGAGGTCTAATGAAAAATCCATCCGTTTAAACGACGGATGTTTATAAAACGATTAAATAACATTCCCAATCAGTAATTTGAAAAGATGCTTGTAGACCGCAAGAAAGTGAGAAAATAACCAAAATAACTAATAATTTTTTTTCTAGTCGATTTTCAGACAATTAAAGGCAACTTAATGGGGAGCACAGCACAGAAGTGCCCCACACTCACTTTGAGGTCATGCTCATATTGAGCGGCGAGGCTGGGATCCATGGCGACCTCAGGGGGCGCAAGAGCCGGCATAGCCACAAACTCAAGGTTAGGGTCTCCGATCAGCTTCCTGGCCAGCCAGAGGAAAGGCTTCTCAAAGTTGTAGTTACTTTTTGCAGAGATGTCATAGTACTACATGGGAACAGGTCAACATGTACATCAGATAGATTCAACTGGCAGAAATAAACTGGCTAGCAGCTACACAGTTACAATGAGCTGAACCGATCAGCTGTAATCTTCACCTCTAAATGGCCATGACAACTCGGATTTCCCACCATAACAGTTTTAACAATCAGAAAAACAGAAAATGTAATGAAAATGTAGAAGACGGACAACCCTTCCAGGAATATATGCGTATAAATAACTGTAAACCTACTTTTGAGCCACCTGATACACAGTTTATAACCACATCTGTGCGCTGCAAGTTTTGATCAACCTAAATGCAGAATATTCACACTATATACAATATCACCCCATAACCATCATGGTGCGCACATGGCTGATGGACGAGGGGAAGCCAGCAGACAGCGACATGCCGCGGGTACCTGCAGGTTCTTCTTGCGGTGAAAGACGATGCTCTTGGCCTTGACCTTCCTGTCCTTGATGTCCACCTTGTTGCCGCAAAGGACGATGGGAATGTTCTCACACACACGCACCAGGTCACGGTGCCAGTTGGGCACGTTCTTGTAGGTGACCCGCGAGGTCACGTCGAACATGATGATCGCACACTGAGCTACAAAGAGAGAGAGAGAACCTGCGTCAATAAATCACGGCAACAAAACTCATTAGACGGAATGAATAACTGGGTAAACAGTGAGCATACAGGCAACTCAAAACAGACAAATACATAAGAGACAGAACTAACAAAGCACCTTTTGAGTGTCAATGGACAAACTGGTTACCTTGTATGTAGTAACCATCCCTCAGTCCCCCAAACTTTTCCTGGCCAGCTGTATCCCACACGTTGAACTTGATCGCCCCTCTGTTTGTGTGAAAAACCAAGGGATGTACCTCCACACCCAGGGTAGCTAGAAAGCAATGGAACCACAATAAAAAAAGTCAAGCACTGATTCAAGCCAGAAGGACAAGCTATAGCTACAGATGTCCATCTACAGTAAGGATGTAAATAACCAGAGAAATCCTTCACCAAAGATTGAGTACCTAGAAAACAAGTTTCTGCACTACAATATTACGTATTAGCCTGATCAAGTTAGTCCTTGTCATTCAGACCTTCCGAAAACGTGTATTTCAATATGGACAATATTACCACATTAACTTATAATAATGACAAGATCAGGCTAAAACCGAGTATTAACAAAGCTGGGAAATCAGGCCGGTGGAGTACTTACCAACATACTTCTTCTCAAACTCCCCTGTCAAGTGTCTCTTGACGAAGGTGGTTTTCCCAGTACCTCCATCACCCACCAACACCAACTGCAAGGCAGGAACATTCGGCCCGATTAAGCTGGTCTGCAGTCGCATGCGACACGGTCCGTACTTGTCTATTTATAGCATCTCGAACATTGCGCCGGAATAAACTGGAGCAAAAACCTACCTTAAACTGGACCTGCGGCTCCCCTTCTGCCATGGCTTGTGTTCAGACTGACGCTGGCTGCAGCAGGAAGACGGGGATCGGGTAAGTCAGGGCGGCACGGACACGGAGATTGCTCACCGCGGTATAATCCGCAGCCTAGCAAAAGCTTCCAGTAAGTTCCAGCCGAGCGGGGCGACTCGGGAGCAAAGCGGATACAGGCAGATGCCGCCTTCACAGGGCAGACAGGCTCGGATCGAACAAAATTACACACCTAAGAAGCTTTTTGTTTACACACTTTTCCACAATGTACGATTAAAAAAAAAAAAAAACATTCCTAACACCAGTAAGAAAGATCCCCCTACTTTAGCTACTACGCCTAACCGACAATTAGCTTATTCACTCTGCCTCATCCTTTAATAAACTAAACAGCAAGGTAAATGAGTGGCAAAATATATCATCCGCGTTGATTTTATGGTCTTGCGACGCTTACTGGAGTGTAAACGACATGGATGGACATACTGGACATTTTACAAAGAGTTAGTAAAACAGATAGGTATAGCAGAGTTAGCATGCTTGTTAGCTAAAATGCTAACCATTGCACATTTGCAATTGTTCCGTAGTCTTTCAAAATAAGACAAAGGTATTAAGGATAATTGGTGGCGAGGTGCTGCGCACGATGTACGATGAAGGTTAATATTTTTTCATTATGAAATATTACACAATCGTGTTGGTTGAGAAGAGCTGGCCTGGACTTACCCGGCGTTGGCTGGAAAGGGAAAAAGAGCAAATGGAAGCTGTACATGAGCCTCAGCGTGGAGCGGGGGGCCACTTCCGCCTGTGTCATGTGACCAAGTCCAGCGGGCCCGGAGCTCCGCCCACCGCGGGAAAATGTCGCCCCACGCTGCCGGGAAAATCTATTAAGGGAACAGAACACATGCACGCCGACGGAAAATCACATACGCTTTGAGGCAAAGGAGAGAAAGAACAACTTCTTTTATGGCGTGTAAAAAGCAGCCGTTCTTTAGAGAGGTGAAATGTTTAAAGCAAGCCAAAGACATAGATAGGCCTACATGCACAGGAGACACCAGTCAGCCTAAGTGCATGTTTTCAGACTGCAGGAGGAAACTGGAGTACCTGGGAAGGGAGAACAATTAAGAATTAGGAATGATGAATATGCCATACGATGTACTGCCGTTTTGACTTCTACACCTTGACACTATACTGGATGAGTGGATTGATGGAACCTAAAATCATTCCCCTGAAAACAGATAGCAGTAAATATGACAAGTCAGGGTGATTTAAATATTTTATGTTATTTTTCTGTTGACACACAAGAAGCACATACGAGCCTTGGGTGGTAGGTGGAACAGAAAGTGTGGGAGTGAGAGCGGTGAGCCCCTCCAGCAGCATGTTATTGCAAGTGTCTCAATCCTGAAAAATCTCCACGCTTACAGGTGATGCAATACTCCTCTCCAGATGGGTATTGCCACAAGACTGTTCCACACAAAAACAGGGAGACAGGAGACCTTTCTAAAAAGGGTAGTTAATGGTGGCTGGCTTTCAATACAGGTAACCAATAGTGGGGAATAAATGGGAGGATATGATATTTGTGAAATGCCATGGGTGAGAGAATCAGGGGGACTGTCTCACCCCTGAAGACGTCAGTCCACAGTAGGGTCTGAGCGGCACGATCTGTCTTAGACTTCATGTCAGTTATGAGAGAAACAGTGACTATTCAGGTATTTTAGAGAGATCAGCTACCCCACAGAAAGCAGAATGATAACACATTCCAGAGAGGCACACACCAATAATTGGTGCGCTGCACTTACCATACCCTTCCCTCTGGACTGACAAACTGAACAGATAAACCAGAAGCTGGAAAGTGTCTGAAAACAATATTTGATGACAGAATCCATCAACAAGCCACATCTATTAGAGTGGCATAATGGCTCAGCATTCCTCTGATTGTGGGTTTGATTCCCAACCCCTGCTTTGTGTCAAGTTTACTTGTTCTGTGTTCACAAGGGCTTCATCCTGCAGTTACCAAAACATGTGTATAAGGTAAACTGGCATTTGTAAGTTGCCCATAGCATGTGAGTGTATACTCTACAAAAGACTGGAATCCCAGTAAAAATCTCTCATGTCAGCTTCATTAATCACCTTGCTACATACAAACACAGTTTGTGTATCATTAAAGATCATTACGTGCAATATTAATGATCTTCAATTCCTTTACATTACTTCCAGATTCTTGATTTTCTTTTGTTTTTAGTCTTTCCCTATCTCGATGTAGTTTGCAGTAACCATAGGGCCAAAAACATCGTAAAGAGCACATATTTTGGAAAAGAATGAACTTCTTAGCTGAAATGATATTTTTCACTTCTCAGTGCAATATAAAATAATAAGCACATTGCATACTTTACGAGGTCTCGACTGCTTGGAGCAAAGTATAAACTTATCCTGCCTGTTTTCATCACCCTGCCAAGGGCTTAATACCTCGCCCTAATTCTTGTTAATTATGTCATTAAAAGCCTTTAAAACCTCAATAAAATGGTTAAATACAGGTTTGCATTAACATCATTCGCATAGGTAAACCGCAAAATGGTTGCGAATGAATTGTAAAGAATAGATTACCACAGAGTAAAAAATATTTGTTGTAACGATCGTAACCTGGAAACCTTGTTCATCTGTTTTAAAATGCCGTTGTTATAATTGCCAGGCAATAGGACCAGCTACACACAAACATAGGTAACTACGCAAGTAGAATAACGTAACATCATTCTGCAAAAATGTAACTTTTCTGCGTGAATGGCTCTGACATGGAAAAGCAGTTTAGGTTGGATGTTCAGCCACAACTGTTGGCAACCCGAGAAGGACAAACTGTCCCCCCAGACATGATGACCGCTAACGTCTTTAAATGCAATCTTCCATGTAAACCTGTCAAACTCGAAACACATCCCTAAAAGCCTATTTTTTGCAGTTCATCTCTTGGCAGCCGCGGTACCTAAACACTACGTGAATTCTACCTGAATGCAAGGACTTTAAAGGACTGAACATGATCCTTAGTAAACCATCTAAACAAACACTATTAATCTGCTGCGAAAAAATAAACCATTCTAGACACCGACCGTAGGCGTCAGTAATTTGAACGAAAAAATCATTATAAGGTCTAGTTTTTTTTTCTCACCGTGCGCCGGAAGTCGGTCTACGTCAGAGGAAGACAGGTAGACTGACGAAGTCGCCATTTTTAAAGTGGCAAAGGTTGGCTGGTTTTCAACGTACAGTACGGAGATGTGTCGAATTTACATCGAAAATTCATTGACGCACTGATTTTTTCATGTATTCATACAATTTTAATGATTTTTAATGATTCCACCGGTTGGTAACCCATAATGAAGTTGCGCGTTGTTAACCTTATAGTTTCGCATTTACCGTCGACTTTGAAGTACTTTTTGAAGTTGGCGCTGTTTTTCAAACACCTAGTGATACTATTGTAGACTCCAGTATATCAGCTGCTAGTTAAAACATTGAAATAAAAGTTGAGTTAAATATAAATTTTTGTTAATTAAAGATATTTCAAATATTTAAGCCACCTGACAAATAGATAATTGGATCTTATGTGAAACTCTATAGACAGATTGAGAGTAACAAACATGCGGAAGGGCAGTAAGATCACACCCCCACTCTCTTTTCCTTTGCGAAAAACGCTGTGCGCATCACTCTGCCTACTCTTCAGCAGACAAGCGAGCATCTCACTAAATGTACTGATACAGGAAACAACGACCCGAGGTACTTAATTTTATAATGACAATTATTGTATCCTATTCGTACTCTTGCGAATAACTATTATACAGAGACACATTTACAACTGGACGGGCACAGCGGTATTGGATCAGACCAAATTTGGACTTCACCTGTTAATATAACTAATCAATTATATCAGGTAGTGTTATTCCTTTGTAAAGTGGTTAATGACATTAAATGAGAGTAACACGTCTTTAAGAGGGCAAGACTAAATAAAAACATTTTTATTAATCGTATGAAAAATACGTTTTAAAAAGAAGTTCGGGAATTTGACATTCACTTTACATCAGTAAAAAAAAGACAAAGGAAAAAATATAAAATATTATATTATATGTATAATTAATATAAATAAAAAAATATAAAAATAACTTAGAAAAGTAATCCGGATCTTAGCTGCGATGACGGAGTATGCGAACTATGTTCCTCATTCTCGCACTGTTTATTTAATTTTCTTTCTTTATTTTTTAGGGATGGATCCTCTGGTGGCCCAGTCTGAGCTAAATGGAGAGGACAGTTCTGGTTCCGATGGGGCGTCAGTGTTCAGCGTTAGCCTGCCGCCAACAGAGACTGACCGCTTTGGCTTTCTTCTGGGAACCGAATCCACTGTCGGGTCAGCAACTCAGAAGAATGTGACACATACATGTTAAAGTTACCGAAAATATTCGTCAGTTACTTTCTCTGCATTTACCTCTATTACCTTTCCTACCTCGACATCCTGGCATGTTGTCATAGAAACAATCAGACCGTCAGTGTGTGGTTTTCCTGTTTCCTGTTTTTGGTGACAGCTAAACATGTTGTAACCTTGTTCTGTATACTGCAGATGTTTTGTTTTATTTTTCTGACGACTTAACTTAGGCCTGATGATTATGCAATTGTTTAATTATGGAAAAAGGCACAAGCAACATGTGTTTTGGTGGCCTTTTCTGAGTGAAAAGACCAGGGTTGCAACTCAGATCTGACTTACGGACTCACTCATCCGGCTCCACCCCGTGATGCTGACCACTGATCAGAGGATGAGCATAGATACAGTCATTTATGTAGTGATTTGCTGAGGAGGTTGTCATAAGTCAGTAAAAGAAAAATAGGCAAGTCCTGAAAATGTCAAACAGCACACATATCCCAGTCTTTCGGTTACTGCTTATAAGAATTTATGCATAATAACTTATCAGATACTGCAATAAGAATTTTATGTTGGCATGGTAAGAATTTAAAAATAATACAAGGTCAAACACAAGTTTGTTCTTCAACCTATGTTCACGTAAACTCAACATTGTGACTAAATGTTACAGGACAATAAACCGAAACTTATCCCGGTTGAAAGTATGAAAGTGTCAGATGTTTTTAATAAGTAGAAAATAGTTTCCAGAAGGTGGAAGTGAAACGACTTACCGTTTGCATTAAGGCACAACGTACAGCAGGAAAGGGAAATCCAGTCTAGTGTAATGGAAAATGCTTCTTTTGATATTCTGCTATTTACTTTGTTAGCTGAAATGATTTTTTTTGTGTGAAGCTGATAAAACTGTGGACTGCCTGGCAGGGAGCTCAGAGGGAGCAATAACATGGACGGACTGTGGGTCCTCGAGGATGCAGTCAGGACGTGTTCTTGAAGTGTGACAGTATTGTGAGGGATTGTGCACGGATAGGGAGGACACTTGCGCGTTCTAGGTGAGGCGGCAAACTTTATTGCGGGATAACTCAAAACTCGGGGTCGACAGTCCAAAATCCACAAAACGGGGAAGCAAAAACAGGGGTCGGGGCGGTGGTCTAGAAACAGGCGTAGGTCAGATAACGGGGAGCGACAGGCATACAGACAGGCAAGGGACAGAAAGCGCTCGAACTGAGGTAGACCTGGAGGATCTCGCACTGAGTGAAGCTTCTAGCTGACAAATATAGGCTGGAATAATGAGTGTCACCTGGGAAACAAGGCGTAGTCTCCTAACCGGACTACCGGTGGAACCGGACGAAGTGCCGAAAAGCCACAAAGCGAGTTCGACTAAGATTCTCTAAGAAATGGGGAAGGAGCGACGGGGATTCCCAGGACGTAACTGGGGGAACCCTGGGGCCTATCCCTGACAAGTATGAGTCTTAAAATGTGATACGTGCATCAATTTTGTGTTGATTCTGTTGCGTTACCCTGACAGGAGTGAGGGACCACCACCTGAGCTGGTCAGGCAGAGAGAGGCAAAGTGGCTGAACATCATCCTGCAATGGGATCGCATCCTGTTGAAGAGATCCAACAAGGTGAGACCGGTCAAACTGAACAAGGACGCATTTGCTTAAAGTTTACACATTTCCCTTACAGTGCTCAAGCACGACAGCATGACAGGACCAGTGATGCTGACTCAATATGACCGGCGAAAAAAAAATATGAATAAAGCATAAAGTTTCATATTGACTGTACAGCACTATGCGATTATTTTGTTAGTCTGAAACAATTACAGTCAAGCAAAAAGGTGCCTGGGTGTTCACGATGCAAGCATGTGGAACAAAAAAAAAACTTAAAGAAAGTAAAATGATGGAATGGATTTATTTTAATGTGGAGACAGGTAAATACCCAATTCACCTTACAGAAAAGTGCGCGCTGGCCACGTAGAGCATATAGATGAATCATGTGCTGTATTCTCATATTTATATATGTATGAAAAGCTGAGTTTGTGTGTTTTTGCACACTTGTTAGTGGTAAGATGGATGTTAAATAACAGTTTAGGTAACCTCTTATCGTCAGTCAATTTTAAGATATAAGGAAGACCTCTAAAGGTAGATCAGTTATTCTCGAGAAATAAAGCAAGCAGCTTTTATATGTTTCCTACTAATTCTGGCAGGGGGATATGGAATTTTAAAACGTTTTTCAACATTGTTTTTCCTTCTGTTTTAAAAATTATATCAGGCGCTCTGCTAATGGCATTCCTCCCATTTCTCCCAGGTGAAAGAACAGTGCCGGAAAGGTATCCCAGCATCCCTCAGGGCCCGATGCTGGCCACTCCTCTGCCGTGCCACAGAGAGGATGAAAGCAAATAAAAAACTTTACAAGGTAAATACATCGTTCCTTACGTGCTTTTGTGTCTGTTCTGGCATTTCAGAAATGTGTCTATAGCGCGGAGTAGGGAGACACCGATCTGTCTGTCAGTCCCGATACCAATAATGATACCCAAGCTCTGAGTATCGGCCGATACCGAGTACCGATCCGATACCAGTGTTTAATAAGCTGTATGCCTCACTGTGTGGAAGAGACTGGTATTTTTCTTTTATGTGTAAGACAACATCAGGCTTGACTTAAACATTGCTTTCCTAACTTTGTAAAACAAAATGTAACAAATAATCACATATATAAATTTACTGATTTTTATTTATTATTAAATAATAATTTTCTGCTTGAAAGGTCTCTTAAGAGCAACAAAACCTTGGCTGTAGTGGTCATTTGGTTGTGAATAAATATCTTATCTAAATAAAAACAGACTGCCAAATTTAACATTTTTTCTCATGAATGCTATCAAAATGCCCTTACCTTTTGCAAAACATTCTGCATTGAATTATAATCAGATTAAATTATCTCATTTAAAGTGTCATTATTTTCATCCACTAATTGGGTGATTAAGACTTACTATAGGTTATGTTAGCAGAGGACAGATGCCTGCTAGCAGACTATTGATTTGTGGAAAAGAAAAAAAAAATTCATCCGGTTTTTTGGGAGGGGTAGACCAGAGGTATTTTCAGCAAGTGCCTCACTACACCAGGCACCTAATTCAGCACCCAAATCACTGCCAGTTCACCGACACTTCGGATACATGCATGTGTCTGACTGCTTTGCCTTATTTTAATACAGCTGACAGAAAATATTGTTTTGATTGAGTGCGGATAAATCCCAGAACATTGTCGATATATAACCCTTTACCCAAGAATCACTGCAGCGTATATATAATACGTGGCTTGAAGTGTATTAACCTGCTTACACCACGGTTAGTACATATTTGGCTTATATGTTTGTATTTGAAGACATTATTTATGAACTGAAAATGAATTGATTAGTAAAACTACTATTTAGGCTTGGCCAATAGGCCTATAACGGTAACATAGCACACCGCGGTATTTCCTTTCCGTGAAACTGTGTTTTTTTTTGGATTTCAAAGTAAAAGAATAATACAATACTGTCGAAATACCATGTATTGCAGTGTAATGTCTGGATGCCATCGCCCAAGCCTACTACTGCTAAATATTTTAGTTATATACGACCCAAGCGACCTTAATTTAGTTGTGTTATAATTTGCACCCCTCAAAATACCGGCTTTGCAGATATTGCAAGTAGCCGAAGATCTTGTTGCCGTAGCGATTTCAAGTCGGAAATACTTCCAAACTGCTGACTTTTCTCTGTCCGTCATGCTGTATTAACGCTCCTTCTAGCATAATGTACGGGTCAACTGGCTCACTGCTGATGCATGAGGTAGCACATGCGCGTGGACGTCAACATACGGTAACACAGAGCAGAACTAAAGAAATCGGCCACGTTGTCACCGATACCCGATGCAGCTGAGTCAGTATCGGACAAGTATCCGATATAAGTATTGTATCGGTGGAGCCCTACCAGACACCGAATCCCATGTGTGAAAGGGGTCTTCTGCCTTTTAACTATGGAACGTACAATGTAATATTTCCAGGGGAGAAGCACAGCAGGCAGCTAAAAAAAAATTAAGGCTGTTGACTTATTTCTAAAGTGGACAAAATAAAAACATGGTTTAGATATATTAGTGCAATTCTGGGAACAACAAAAAATGTAGTTGTTTCACATATATGCATTTGGGATAACTCTGTTCCGCATTGTATAATCAACATAATTCAGAGTCAATGAAAACAGGTGGGGTGGGGCTGGGGCTGGGGCTGGGGCTAGGGCCCCCCAGCCCCCCCAGTGGCTCTTCCACTCCTTCAATTGTCATTCTTTCTGGATACACCCTCTTCTCTTTAGGGGTGAATTATCAGCTGAGGGAGCAAGAAGCATATATCTGGACACACCTGCTTTAGGATAGTGTTGTCAGTGAAGTATTTTCCCTTTGCCCTCAACCCTTTTTTCAGAACCTGGACAGCACACCTGCCCTGCAGAGCTGGGTGGATATGATCGAGAGAGACATAGACAGACAGTTCCCATTCCATGAGATGTTTCTCTCCAGGGATGGCCACGGGTAATGGTTTCCTTTCTTGCGTTGTTGCTGACATGGCGATCCCTGCGGGCCTGTCTAACACAGGCAGTTAAAAGGTGGATGTCGACCCCACTGCAACATTACGGAAGAATAAAATTGCCCCTGCTTTGTCATTCTTTCAGATTTTTTTGGGGAATTTGTTGGGTACTGTGTTTTTTTCTAATTAATAAATTGTATGATTGTTGGTGTTTAATACTAGATTTGCACCCTTTTCTTTCCTAACAATAACCTATTTACAGTCAATATACACTTTGGACCTTACTCAAGTACCTAACAATATCTATAATGCCTTTTTTTGGACAGGCAACAAGGGCTTTTCCGGGTCCTGAAGGCATATACTCAGTTTAAGCCAGAAGAGGGCTACTGTCAAGGGCAAGGACCCGTGGCTGCGGTGCTTCTCATGAATATGCCTGCTGAGGTACCGTTGTGTAACATCTGTGGGGTGGTGGTCATGCGGTTGAATTGCAAATATGGGGTAGAGGTCCTTTTTATGTCGACTAACCTATTTTCTCTCAATTTGTCTCCAAGGAGGCTTTCTGGTGCCTGGTGCAGATCAGTGAGCAGTATCTACCTGGATACTACAGCCCCCTGCTGGTGAGGTCACTATACTACATCCACTGATGTGGGTTGTTAATTAGCTATATTAAAATCGTGGGCCTACTGTTTTTGGCTTAAATTGCAACTCCCCCCCCCCACATACAGGAGGGAGTGCTCTTTGATGCAGGCATCCTGAATGGAGTGCTACGGAAGGCGTGCCCTGCCGCTCACAAACATCTGAAGAAACACGGGGTGGAGCCACTTATGTTCGCTACCGACTGGCTCATGTGCCTGTACACTCGGCACCTGCCCTTCAACACCCTGCTCAGGGTCTGGGACTTGTTCTTCTGCTATGGTCAGTCTCCCTGTCCTTAATAGTCCATACACTCAAAATACTCAAAATTCTCCAAATCGAACACCTCCACCTATAGCTTGCGGATGTCCGATTCTGTCCCCCGCTGGCAGGTGTGCGGGTGCTTTTCCAGGTAGCGGTGGTCCTGGTGCGTAGGAGCCTGGGAAGACAGGAGCAGCGGGGTGAATGTGACGGGCAGATGGAGACCCTGGAACGACTCAGAAGCGTCAAGGATCGCATCTCCGTGGAGGATGATGCTTTCATAGAGGAGGTTGGTTGCCACATGCATGGTATCCACCCAGCCCTCAGGATGAAGCAGTGACAGCTTCTGACTTACTTCCTCTAGGTGTGCGCAGTACCACTCTCGGGGAAGGATTTAGAGAGAGAGACAGAAAAGGAGATGGAGAGGTGGAAGAAGGAGCGTCCATTCTCGACCTTCAACCCCTGCGTTCGTTGCCACGGATACCGGGCGGCTTGGGTTAAAGGGAGAGCGAAAGAGGAAGAGGGTCAGCGAAGGGAGCGAGAGATGGGGAACCTTTCAGTACCCATACTGCGATCTCCTTCCTCTCTTTCGCCGTCATTTCTTCGAAAGAAGTGGAGAAGAGGCAGCAAAGCAGAGATGGGCGAAAAGGAGGGGAATGGTGGCAGAGAGGAGAATAAGTTGAAGGATGTAGTCGAGAAAATGAACATGGAAGAGAAGGAAGCAGTCAGTAATGATGGCAACCAAAGAAAACCGTCAGAGCACAGCAGTGAAGGTGCCAGACTCAGCCAGAAGGGAACAGGGCAAGAATCTACTGAAGCCACTGCAGATTCATCCTGCCAAAACCTGGAACTTCACAGTAGTACTGCAAACGTTTCTTACTCCCAGAACACATGCAGTCGTAGTGAAATGCTGAACAGCTGTGGTGGGGTGAGCACAGACTGCGCATCTGAGGCTCAGGACAGTACAAACACATCCAGGGCCCAGATAGAGACCCCAGAAGACCTGACGGAGAATGTCAGATGTCACATGTCAGAGCTCGTCTCTTTGGAGACAGGCTCCGTCTTCAGTGAGATGGTGCAATGTGCATGTTCAGATGATCAGGGTAAACCACAGAAACCTCTGTGCGACACGGCTGATGAGACGACTGAAGCAACCAGGAAACTTTCTTATAAACGCTGTCACTCAGAGCTGTCAGAGGCAGGAAGCGCCATTTCCCCAGAGTCAGCGTCCGATGCCGAAAATGCTGGGAAGCTAAACAGTGACACGGAGACAAAGCTAGAGGACATAAACATTAAAAATGCGGAAAAACTAGACACGGGGACAGAGGAATGCAGTGAGATGCAAGATAACTGCAGGCAAAGCTTTGCAAAGGAAACAAGTACGCCGCTTGACGATTCGAGTCAAAACTCCCCAAATGTAAATGAAAACCAACAGAAAAATGCCCAGTCAGTTCAGTATTCTCTCCATCCTTCTGATATCAGCGAGAATGTCACCCAGACTCCTGAGATGACTGATGAACCGTCAACAGCAGAAAGCACGGAGAAAGGTGACAGCTCAGGCATTCTGGCACACCACTGTCAGACTTTCCACGTGGTGCAGGAATCTGAAATTTCTAGCATCTCTTCAGTAGATGAGTCTGACTTATCAGTACAAAAGCACACAAACGAGGAGACACCATCTGAAGACTTTGCCCAAAACAATCCACTGGCCAGCAGACCCGTTACTGCTGCATTTTCAGATAGACCAACATGTGACGGAGACACAGAAAAGCAGCCTGCAGTCTCTGCAAGAGAGAGTAATGAAGAGCACTCTGATGTCGTCATCCAGATCGAGCCACCTTCAGATCAAGATAAGGATCAAAGCCTGGTAGAGTGCCGTGTGGACTCAAACTTGCAGGGTACAGAAGTGTCTTTGGGTGAAAATCCTGGTCAGAATTCAGACGTGGATACTATTTCATCGAAGGATCGAGATTTGACAGAAAAAAGTCTGTTGGCGCCTTGCTCATTCCATGACACCATGTTGCAAGCGTCAGGAAGTGAGATTACGACGGCTGTTCGAGAGGAAGAGAAGCCCTCAGAATCTCACAGAGGTGCATATGCACCTCAAGTTGAAAGCAGACCTCCAGAGAGTTCAGTCACAGCAGTACCATCGGCAGAAGGAAGTGCAACGGAATCTGAGCACCACAACCTGTCTGCAGCAGATATCAGAGAAGAAGCACCTGAACACCCCAATGAAAAAGCCTCCGTTCCAGATCAGCCACCATCGGGCCCATTTTGTTCAGCTGAGGACGAGGCAAGAGGGGGGTCGTTGGACACTTATGGGACCGAGGTGGAGCCTCCAGAGCTTCGTCCTCCTGAATTACAGCAAAATCTCCAGAATGCAGCACCCGCAGCGAAACTGGAAAAACCAACTGAATCACCCAATGATCAGGGCTGCATTGTGGAGCGATCAGCTGAAACTCAAAGGGAACAAAGTGAGCCTGAAGCAGAAATTGGCTCTAAGGACCAGTGCAAAGAAATAACGGAAGCAGACAAAGAAGAATATGGCCAGAAAAACAACATACAAGAGGACGAAACAAAGTCAGAGGCGGAACATTCCTCTCTCGAATCGCAGGACACATCTTGTAAAGAATCTAACAGCTCAACCACACTCAGCACACAAACATCACAAGATAAACCTCCTTGGACATCCACAGACTCTGTAATGACAAAGGCACTTCCAGATATCTCGGCAGAGCATGGCAAAGATGAGGTCAAGGTGTCTCCTACACTCGAGAACCAGAAGTCAAGCGGCACTGGGGAATATAAACTTCGCAAGCCATCCAGCTCCAGAACCACCTACCCCAGAAGGCTGTCGGAAGACACGTTCAAAGAGCCACAAAGCAGCAGGTATAACAGTGGTCCCTGCGCAAACAGCACTGCGCTCTCCACCACTAGTTCTGTTTCTAACCACACAGGTGCCGCCAGAGCTACCATGCCTGACCAGGATACCGAAAAATGCCACGACACTGACCGCCAGAGCGTTGAGCGCAAAGACTCTTCAAAACGCTTCGGCTTATTTCGTAGGTTTCGGGGGGACCACGCCACAAACACCGAGGCGGGCGCCAAGAGCAAGACCAAGATGACAGTGCCAACAATACTCATACAGGACTTCAGTGAGAAAGTAAGTGAGCAAGAAGAAAGGCTGACTGCTAAAGAGAGGAGAAAGAGAAGGAGAGAGGAGGAGAGGAGGAAAAAAGAGGAGGAGAAGGCACAGAAGAGGAAAGAGAAGGAACTGGAGAAGGAAAGAGACAAAGAAAGGAGGAAACCTCAGACGAGGGGGAAGAGTTTCCAGCTGCACAGCAGCAACAAGACTGACTGCGTCGTTCCTTCCATTGGAAGCAACTCTGACACTCTGGGTTCCAAGCGAAACTCCGCTCCATATTTTGATACTTACTTCTGAGTGATGCAGTGGTTGGCACTAAGTATGGAAGGGCCTGACTGTAACATGGCTTAATACTTAAAAATGTTAAAAAAATCAAGGAGTTTTTTAAATATATATATATTTTTTTTTCAAAACTGACAAAAAAAACCAAACAAATGTATACAAAATGTAAATAAAGCAAATGTCTAGAAAACAGTAGTTTAATCTTGCATTTGTCCTATAACCAGAATCCAGTATAAAATGTACAGAATTTCGGATATTTCCCTTATTTATTCTGTATTACATCCTTCTACCAACATCATAGTGGAAAGTGTCGGTTTTACTTAGTAGAGAAATCTGTCCTTTGAGGTCTCAACAGAACGTGCCTTTGGCGAAATCGCTGTCGAAGCCTGTCCACCTGCTGGAACTGCTCCTTCACACAGCACCATTTTCTCCAAAACAGATCAGTCAGCACAGTGTTTCCCACCGTCACAGACCCTGCCACCTGGCAGCCCATGAACCTCCATGTCCTGATCACTCTAGAGCGAGTGGTGTCACGGAGATGGGGGACTGTCCTCGTCCTCACTGTCGCTGGCCAAGACCTCCTGGCTCTGCAGTGTCTTGTTGGACATCTGGGAGGGGGTAGGCAGCACTGAGCCGAAGAAGAGGGAACGGAACTGTTGGGAGCACAAGAAAGGGACAGAAGCGGGTGAGATGGAGGGAGTGAGTCAGGCACGAGATTTGGCAAGTTCATGTGAAAGTAAAACATTACTGCATATTGTTTTCATTGATGTAAAGCACTTTGGTCAGCCTCTGGCTGGTATATAAATAAAATGAATTGACATATACCAAAACAAGGGCTACTATTAAAGGGGCCCTATTATGCTCATTTTCACTGTTTGTAATTTTATTTTGGGGTCTACTATAATAGATATACATGCTTCAGTGTTCCAGAAAACATAATTTCTCATACTGTACATCCCCACAACAGAAAAGCATAATTCGGCCCCTTTAACAACAGCTACGCTCACTTTCTTATTGGGTGGTCGGCCAGATTCCTCCACTGTTGTCTCTTCTTCCTGCTGCCCATCCTCATCCTCACTCTCTTCTCTGGACCTCTGTTGGTCTCCGTCGGCTCTGCAGCACTGCTGTGAAGTCAGAGCGTGCTGAGGCGACTCCGGCCAATCGGAGTCTCCGGTGAGCTCACTAGTCTCCATGGCGATGATGTAAGAGTCAATGTCGTCATTCATGAAGTCGTCTGTGATAGGTGGTGCTGAGACTCTGTAGAGAAAAGAAAACTCCCACTAATAAAGTAGCGGTACATTATAAGCTATTATAAGCCATTGTGGTACTGAAAATCAATGCAGTAACGTTCAGCCACGAATAGCTTATTCTGCAAAGCAGGAAAGCACTTTCACAAGAAATGCTGCAGCAATTAGCCACACTTCTGTCATCATATTGTGCAGTGCTGTACAAAGAGCAACCTACCGTCTCATTTTGCTGTTGTGGTTCCGTGGCTGACCCTCCTCGGACAGGGTGGCCAGCACAAAGTTTACCTCCAAAACGCTATCTGTGAGGCTCAACACCATAGGCCTGACCATAGCAGATGAAACAGAGAGAGAGAGGCTTCACTGGGCATGCATCTTACCACAGATACCCATTAACAAGACCACAGAAAGTTGATCAAAGACACGTTGTTCAAGGGCAAATAGCGCCCCGCTAATCAGTCTCAGCAGACATGAGGGTAGAGATAGGCCTACAAGCCATACAAGCACCGTACCTGCCAGGCTTGTCAAAGTACATAGAGACAGGGAGACCAGAGGACTCTGCAAACACCAGCAGCCCCTAAAATTCAGCGAGGAAGCACATGTGCATGATCTTCACCACCTAAAGAAACGTTCGCCATGAATTCCTCCCTCCTTCTCTCACCCTCAGTTCCTTGAGACAGAAAGTAATGCATGTGTGCATGTTGACAGCGAATCGGTCAAACTCTTCTGCGCTAAGGCTCAGCTCTGTCATCATGGCTTTGGATTGTTCTGGAAAGGAAAAGAAAACAACACGGGGCGTTAGATTATGCAGGTAATATCACCTCACTACAAGCACCATGGTGTAGCCTCATCATACACAGAGCAACTAACATGTTTATTTCAGTGTAAAAAGGAGGACGACTTGATTAGGGCACAAACCTGCCTCGTCCTCAACATGATTCCTGAACAACACTCTCTCATCATTCACGGACACGTTCACTTCTTCCAGAGATGGGGGGAAGTGAAACACAGTGTCCGCCAGCAGCCTGGATGAATGGGGTAATGGTTCCCATATAAGGGGTTAAGCATGGGTCACTTCGATGGAGATGTTAAGACAGAAAGCAAGGCAAACCTACGCACTTTGGCTGGGCGGTGAGCATGTTGGCACAGCTCTCTTTGTCAAACACGGCCTGCAGGCTCTCGCTGTCCTGGAACGAGAGGTTGTGCGTCTTCAGCAGCCCTGTGTGGGGCAGAGGGGGACAGATGTCTCTCCACAACCGATCGACAGCTGTCGGCGTGAACAAGCAGCATTCTTGACGCTGCCCCCACCATGTTTGCAGTGCAAGGAGAAGGTCAGGCGGCTCTTCTCGATATCCAGCTCGATACGACACTTTTCCACAGTCTTCTCCAGGGAGGAGAGGGACTTGAACACAGCCTGCACAGACTGGGACAGAGGGCAAAGGATTCAGTACAACAGTACATAGTTGACCAGATGCTGGCAATATGGTATTTTCAAATGCATATATAAAATATATATTCTCAAAATATTAGACGAATTCCACTGGGAGAACAAACTTTGTTGGCTATACCTGAAACTGAAATTCTTTGTCACCCTAAGCTACAAGATTTAAAAGTGATATAAAGCTAAACATATGGTATAATGTATATACCAATCATTATACCTACGTATAGCAGGCCCTTTGCTAACTGTTAAACAAGACTTATTGATATATGGTAGGACTTTTGTAAATCGAGGCTGAAACGCCCACACATCCCACACCTTGATGACCATCTTGCAGCGCTGAGACAAGCTTTTTGGGTGGGTGTACTTCTGGAAGAAGAGGGGGGAGAAAAGGAAGCAGGCATATGCCGACCGTGATGAGTTAACGGTGCGGAGAGCCAGCTGGAAGGAGGGAAAAGAAAAAAATTCTTATATAAAAGCAGTCTTAACACTTGCAGTACGGTGTCTGGAAATGGACCTAAGAAGCACAATAACCAGCCGGTGGCAGGACAGACTGAAAACATACCCCATTTTCCTGGGGCTCCAGATAGAGCTCCTCTCCAAGCCTGGATAGTGACTGGATGGCTTTTGCCAGCACTAATGCCGAGGCATCCAAGCAATAGAAATGACAAACAGCACTTAGTCAGCACATGTCTGAACAGTAACACAGCCTCTGTAACACCTCAGAGATGACAGGTGAGTCACAACCAATGAGGTTCTTTAATACTCTTCCATCTTGTACCACAATTACTATAAAATATATTTACAGTTACCTTTTACATTACTACCCATCAAGATGCAGTCCATCGTCTGTACGAGGCAGAGGTTGGGATGACCGCAGCAGCGTATTTTACTGAATACCTAAATGTCGGCATAAATCACACCATCACTGTTTCCCAAAAGAATCCTGGAGTCACGAACCACCTAAAGCCAAAAAGAACAAGCAGGCAAAAAAATACATTTTAACATAATTTTGAACCCATACTTAACGGCGCATTTTTTCTCAACAATCCAACTGAAGGTAACGAGAAAGAAGATCATAGTGATGTCCCTGAAAAAAATGACAGATATAGTACATGGAGGAGTCACGTGTGGCGGGTGGAACGATTTAGTACTAAAAGGGGATTTGATCGGACATATAACTATCCCATTTATGGCTAATTACTTTATATTTTACTGTACATAGTAAATATACAGCAGCCATGTCCTATTTTACACTGAAAACGTGAAATTACTATTTTATAATATAATAATATAATAATTACTATTACCAAATCTATTAGATGCATGCAATTTTCACCGCAGCTTCCGCTGGCGGATAACATTAAATAAATGTTAACCTAATGGATGGCTAGTTACTTTACAGATAGATGTGTGAATCTGTGAACACGCGTGAGCTCAAATTAAATTACTTTGGACAGACATCTACATTTCCGTTCATTTCCACGCCAGTTAGCGCGTACCAGCTTGCTCGCCTAGCCATGTGTAGCGAAGGCTGTTTTCGGGCAAATAACATTTAGTTGGTCAGTAAATGAAAATATCCAAGTTCCGGGCTTTCTGACAACAACAAGCCCCACACACACACACAGAGCCAGCGCCAACCTACAGCTACACGCCCCGAACACCGAACCGAAAACATCCACAGAAACAAACTCACATCTCGGCAAACTTCAATGACGTCACGACGCGCTTCTCCCTCAACAGCCCATTGGCTAGAAAGGCGATTCCTCTCATTGGTCCGTCGTCTTCTTCGTGCACTCAGGAATAAAAGCTAACACTCTTCTCTAGCGCCGTCTTGTGTATGGGAGTGAGAGAACTTAGCGAAAGTAAAGTTTGTATTAATTTTTCTTAATAATGGATCTAGTTAATTATTTGGAATGCGAACCAAAGTGTGAAAAAGTATTACTTGCACATGAGTAATCTAATGCTCCATGGAGTCGCGTGAGGGGTGAAGAACGAAGGAGAGCAATGGTCAACATCCATCTTCATCAAGTTTGCTGTTGTAACCTATATTGACGTCACATAAAGAAAAAATACAGATTACAGTGATGATTTTAATTCCAGTTACAGGGTTGCCAACTTTGGTCAGCTGGCGGGAGTCAGATTTTCAAATTGAGACAAGTCTGCACACACATTTACATGTATGTAACAGTTTTATTACCTTGCAACTAGTCTGTACGGTTTGCAAACTGCCCCAACGCTTTTGATGTAGCTAATTTTAGGTTTATTATGGAATAATAGAGATTTATCGTAAGATTTCTTGCGTGAGCGTGAGGGTCTGCAAGCGCGAGTGTCACGCGACATGCGCGTGAGCTGGCAGCGCTGCAGTTATTACTCCTTGTAAAGTATAACAGAATAGAATAGTATATATCTGTCAGAATTGTTTCATTTGTTAATTTTTGGCACACACAAAGACACATTCTTACAGAACCAATAATTTTGCACTAAGAAAAAAAATGTGGTTCTGAATGAGTAAGACACCCGTGTGATAATCAGCATGAAAAGAACAAACCAGTTAGACAGTCCCACTCGTCTATCCCGTCTGTCAGGTTCCCGTTTCAAAATGTAAAGAACTCATCTACGGTCTCCCTGTCATTCCTGCGTACGGACGGCACAGACAGAGGCAAACTCCTTATAAACTCCTTGTGTATATAAGCGCATGAGAGTGTACACCGCGAAGTAAAGGATTACGAACTGTTTATGTAAGTCACACGGCAAATCAAGCCAGCTGGGAAAAGAAAATCCTGGAAGACAAAAGCATCAACTTTTTCTTTGTCGCTATAGGGACATTTGTAGAATGGTGGAGAATACAGACAAATAGAACATGAAAAATGCCTCTGTATGATTCAGAAAAGAAATAAGATCTCAGAAAGATTGAATGATGAAGAAGACTGGAAGACACACAGAACAGAAAAGAGACTGAATTTTGACAGAGGAGCATAGACGCAATATGCCTGGACAACGGAGGATATTGCGATGTATTGAGAGGATGAATGCAGTACATTACAGTCACTGCTGGGTGGGCTGAACATGACATTACATTGACAGAAAGACAGAGAGCGATTCAAGGCGTTCCAAAGAAACTCTGAGGTCTTCAGTAACATCACATTCTTACGCTGAATGTCTCAAGAAAACTATATCACGGACACGCAGTCTATACTGCTGTCCATGCTGTCGAGAATGAAGATCAACTCAGCTGAAGACACACAGAGGCAGCAACCACAAGAACATCAGTACACATCTCCCACAGGAGAAAACGTGGGGAAATTTGGCCCAGTTCTGACGCCATGTGCCACTAACACAGGTGAGCAAAGTCCAGTTACCTCTGGTGATGTAACCAAACCAGCGGAACATATCAAATGGGCTGATGGAGGGAAGAGGAACAGAGATTTAAGTCTGAAATTTGAAGTTCCATCACTGAATAGTTCTAGAAAGTCTGGCTCCAGCAATCAGGATGGGAACTCTTCTATTGTTTTTTCCAAATGGAAACGCATACAGATAGTCCCCATGAGTGATGCCAAAGAGGAAATGACTCTGACAACTATATGTACACCAGAGTCTCTCTGCATGGAACTTGCAGGCTCAGAGGAAGTTACAAATCAAACGTATCCTCCACAATGGGACATTAACCAACAAAACAAACACAGTGACCAAGGCTCTGGAGCGTTGATTGATACTGTCAGGGTTGGGGGGACCTCACCTTTGGCAGTTTCCTACCTGGGGGGTGCTGGAACTCTTAATTTCACGGAGCTGAAAGCGACATGTGGGCAAGGTGATCTCATTCAGACACAAAATGTGATAAGTCAGGAGCAGCAATCTATGGATATCACACACAATACCAATACTGGCTCTACTAGTATGATTCCAGAGAAGTACTCAGAACACTATTTGGCCTCTGATCCTGACTTATGGAATAAAATCAAATGGGACAGGTCAGTTGAGAGTGCAAGGAATGACAATTTCGCGAGTGCTTCTGAATTTTGGAAGCTGGACAACGTTCCAGCGCACGACCTGGGAATGGGGAAGAAAAAGAGGAAATGGATAAATGGGAAAACACTGCAATGGGCCCAGAGAATAAGGCAAAGCTGGAAGGAAAGACAAACCACTATTAAGAAACGAGAACAAGGAGGGAGCTGTGAAGTGAGGGAAGAAGGAAAAGACAATTGGGAGGCACAGAATGTAAGTATTTTTGACCTTTGACCCTTTGTCAGTGTGACTTTTTACATTTAGCAAAAGCTTTCACCTAAAGTGGCGTACAAGTGAGCAAAACCTAAGGTCAGAGTGCAGGGTCCACCTGCATCAAATGTGCCTGGAGCGTTTAGGGTTCAGGGCCTTGCACAAGGGCCCAGCAGTGATATGATTACTCTGCCAGTCACATGATTTGAATCTATGACTTTTATATACAGACACTGTCCCACTGAGAATTTGATACTGCAATTTCAATGTTTTTGATGTTTCTGATTGATTGAGTTATGTTTCCCATATATTACTCATGTATACATTCTACAGTCGCAGTGTGTGTGTGATGGGTGAACTCAGTTAAAGTATGCATACATGTAAACATAATGGAGTGAAAACTGAAGGAAGCATATTTGATGGTCTGCTTTTTCATAGGTAAAACATCGTAGTGGACAGGTCAACGTGTCCATTCCCACTCAGGGGATGGCGGCTTTTGGGAGGTATTGGAATTTGCTATATAATTTAACATTGACTAACTCCGTGTAGCTTTGATCCTAATGGACATTACATTGAAGTAAACATTTTACTTTACTGGTATATGACACTGGAATAAACCTTCCCTGTCATTGGACATAAAATCTGGTTTCATGTTTCACTATGTAATGTGTCAGCAGTCTGTCCATCAGTTAACTCCCAGAACGCTTGGAATGCAATACTATGATTCCAGGAGCAGTTATCATAGCTTTGTTGAGACTCACACACATACAGTTGGACAGCGTGAAGCAGGGTTTGAATATCGTTAACACAATAAGTTGGTATGGTAACGGACCGGCTAGCACTATTTTCTCATGGGAGTGTCTCCCATGTTTAGCTGTACCATATTTGCATGTGATTATTTTGGTTGCTCTTTCTGCTTCTGACAGTCTGAAGGCATGTTCAGATGAATCATTTTAAACACTGGAATGTAAATGTGTGCTTAGCAGAGTCTTGTGATTGGTGTCTTGTGTCGGTGCTGTTAATAAGGGTAGACCCAAGATCAGCTGTGATATCGTACTGGATAAGTGGCTATGGGTGAGGGACAGACATCTGAAAGTAAACATATAAAGCTTGATAACACACAGGTTTTGTTTGTAGAAGGACCACATGCAATTTATTTTACGAATACATGTAATAATGAAGTCTGTATTGTTATCTATGATATTCCAGGGAATTCAACGAATTTCAGTTCAAGTTAAGCCCCATAAACCTGTCGGAAGAAATCTTCACAAATGAGAACTGGTCCAAATTCTCTTCCCACAAAGAAAGACCGAGTCCAATGAAAGCTCCGAGTCCATCTGATCCAAAGGTGCCATCCTGGATTCGGCAGAACGTTCACAATAGTGAAATGAAGATGAAGGAGGATCAAGTAGACCAATCAGGGTTCGGAACACATGTCAATGATGGGAATGCAAATGAGGCACATAAAGCAATATCCAAAGTCTGCAATTCAGCTCCATCACACTTTGAACAAGACCAAGAAGAATCAAAGGCCACAATGCGAGGCAGCCTTTCCTTTGACATCTTACAGGTATGACACCTTGGGATTTTTAGCATAAATATCCCGATGGTTTGTTTAAGAGCTGACCCTATGATTCTGCCTCAGCCTGTCGAAGTCCTGGATAATTCTGCCCTGATGAGCCGGGTCTATCTGAACCGGAAGAGGCTGCACCTCACGCAAGAGCAAAGCACCAGCAGTGAAGGGGAGGAGCACTGGATGTGCAGGGACACCACAGGTAGAAGAGATAGTGCGTCTCAGAGGTGACAAAACACAGAACACAGCCTTCATACCGAAGGGTGTCTCACAGAAGGTGTGCCTTTCTCTTGGTCAGGGTCGCCACTTGGGAGTTCTACATCAGAGATGCAGAGAGGGGAGTCACAGAGACGGGTAAAATCTCACAGCTCGATGTTCCTCTACCATTCCATTTGCCATCCCCGCATCCATAATCCCTGCTGCTCCACTTTTGTTAACAGGACACTGATGTCTCTTCATGTCTTGAAACTGCCCCCAAAAAGGTAAGGATCTCTATTTGCAGTACAGGCGCGTCACACGCGTCCCCATCATGATGCATCGTGCTGGCTGACCTCCCTCCCGCTCTTCCTCAGAGGAAGATGCGGGACCCCGCAGAGGACACCCGTCACGTTCACTTTGCCGAGGTGCTGGTGACAGACATTCCCAGCATGCCATACTATGAGGCACGAGATGTGTCCCTCCCCAGCTGGATTGTGGCCCTGAAGAAGAGAAGCAGGAGGAGAAATAGCAGATTACTCCAGGATGCTTTTCAGGACGTCTGACACAGCTAAGAATGCAGCCATAAGACGACAGTCCTTCTGCCTCTGTATGCCACGCAATTCCTTTCTCTGTGAAGCACAGAGTACATAAGAAGAGCTGAATTAATCAATGCTTGCATGATTAGATGTTTTCATCTTCCACTTGCAGGACTGAGTTGCAGTACAGTACTGCACAGAAGTCTCAGGCAGTCAAAGGAAATGTTTAAAGCTATTTATCTGGGTAGTAAGTATATATTTGTTCAGAACAAACATAGAATTTAACATAAGAACTTATGAAAATGAAGAGTAACACAATAAAAACTAACAGGAATTTCTTCTGTTCTCCAAAATATTACTGATATCTTGTTGGATGTCTAAAGAACTACACTTCAGTTCCTGGACACCCTCCTTAGGTGCAAACCAGCCATTCCATTTGTTCGTTAAATTTCACCACTAGCCCACTTTACTTAATTTAGTTATAATAAATCGATGATGTATTGATTAGCTATACAAGGTGTGCTAGTGGTCTGGTCAAAAAATACATGGGTGTATTGGATGGTGCCACGAAGGGACTGGGAGAATGAGAGATGATCCAGGGAGCAGCTTTCCAACAAGAGGGAAACTATTTCAGGGAAGGAAATGGGATGGCCAGTAACATCTGTTGGCCAAACCAGAACATGACATAAATGGTTGGGACAGATTCTGACAGATGGTGGCTGCAAATACTGGGGTGACTTTAGGAGATGTTTCAAAATGGCTAAACTGACTTAATTTACTTGTTCGGGAACATTCTGGAAAGCTAGTGAATTTCTTACAGCAGCGTTTTCCAATCTGGTCCCCGGGTACCCACAGACAGTCCACGTTTTTGCTCCCTCCCAGCTCCCGGTAGGTGAGGGAGAAAAAATGTGGGCGTTGAGGCGTTCCAATTGCAGCCTTCTAATGGACACCTTGAGAATTTCCTGAGCTGTGAAACATGTTTTAGTTTATTAACTACACAAATTTTTGGTTTGCTTAGCAAAAGAAATCTCTTGAACAGAACAACTTTACCTATCAAACTTACCAATGGCACATTGCCTACATTAATAAATAAATTAAAAACAGCAGTATAATTCCAGTTTAAATTAATTTCTACTGAGGGAACTGATGTGCAAACATTTCAGAATAAAGAAAAAATGAATGAAAATATTTACAGCACTTGCACTTATTTACAGCAGACTGGATACTGAAATGATACTCTCAGGAGGCGCAAGTCACATGCTATCTATTTTGGAGCGGATTCAAAATACAACAGCAAAGATCGTAAATAGATGCCTGCCTAGGTGGAGCAGAGATTCCCAACCCCTGGTCCTCAGCCAGTATTCCACCGGGCCCCAGACCACTGGGGGTTTTGGGGAGAGGTCGGTTAACTTCCAGAAAAAGAATGACCCTTACATTGGTGCGTTCTGATCTAAGAAAAAAAATGGAAACTGTTAAACTTGCAACATCGGCCCCACTGAACGACCCCCCCCCCCCCCCCCCCTCCCCACCCCCCCCTCCCCCCACACACCCCCCTCCCCCCCCCAACACCACACCCCCCCCCCCCCCCCCCCCAACCACCACGCGCCCCCACCCCCATCTT
>JAAGVU020000015.1:1868176-1888179 GCA_011763525.2 Mormyrus iriodes | reverse complement strand
TTAAAGCTCCCATCTGTTAATGACATCGACATACTGCCTATACTTATGTGGAAAGGTTCTCCTCTTCTCTGAAGTTTGTTTTTTATCTTACCTCCACTCTCTGTGTGTGTGGAATTTGCATTTTAGGATGCCATGATGCTGATAAGAAGGTCTTCGGTTTGAATCCCTCTGGGGCCCTTGAGAGAGACCCTTAGCCCCCTGTTGTTCAGGTAGCTATCTGACCCTGCTGCATCAAAAGAAAAAAAAAAGTTGCTTTGGATAAAAGCATCTCCTAAGTAATGTCAATGTTCTCCACATCTCATATTGGTTTTCTCCCTCAAAGACAAGCAGGAAAATTAACTGGATTTGCAAAGTTGGCCATAGTGTGTGAGCATGGATGGTGTTGCTAACAGAGTGTACCCCAGTCCCACGTGTTTACTATCCTCATTCTGCCAAAGTAGGCATTGGTCTTGCAGCCATAAACTTCTGTGTCAGGGCATCTTGAATATTGGGTTGTTTTTTTTCTTTACACTTAGCAACACGGTGAGGAAATACGCTCTCCCATTATCTGTAAAACCTCTGCCCAGGTCTTAATACTAACGCCATGCCCATACCCACGACTGATGACACCGAGGTCAGTTTCTCATTATTTTTTCTGCAGCTCCAATAACCACGATAACTTTACGGGCCACACCTAGGAAGGGCTGACACTTTCGACCTCGGTACTTTAAAAATACTGAAGTCGTATTTACTCCTGCTACCTGCTGTGTTTTCAACCCATTGTAGGGAAATTTGTACTCCGTGACAACTTTATATATTTCCTGTATATAAATGCGTGTCCTTGTTGGTAATTACAAAACGTTTAACATTATTAGATTATAATATAATATAATATAATATAATACAGTATATATAGTAGTGAATCGCAAAATTTGGTATAGGTGTCACGAGTGGTATGCGAGCTCCCTCTAGTGGTGCGTAGAGGTATCTTCATTTATGATTTCGGTCAAATATTACAGCCTAATATTTTCTGAGGTGATGCGCGGTGTAAAAGGTCTGAGAACCAGTAATGTGGAAATCCCGAGTAATGTTTAACCAATGCGGTATCAGACATTATTATTTAACGTAACTGTAAGCACCGGTTTGCTCTGTGCAGAGAGGTTTTGCGGGACCGAAGAACTGAGACATGAGGACTCCAAGCTTGCTGGGGATCGCGCTCCTCTGCCTGTCTGCCAGTGTCATGGCAGCTGGAATGGATAACGGTCAGTCAGCTTCCCGATTAAGCCATTCTAACCGTCACTTAGATCGCATAGTCTATTATTTTCCTATTCGCGATCAGATACCGTAATGTTATGTCTATGCGTGCACCCCACATTTTAAGACAGGTTGATATGACCGTTTATCAGTTATTATAACATAACTTGTAGTTATCTTTGGCTAACCTCGCATTATTAGATGAGTCGCTCAAATCTATTCTGAATGACTTTTAATATAAAGTGCTTTCCACACAAGAGTTTTCGCTCTTTACTTGCACCCTCATTCATTACGCTCTTGCCAAGTATCCAGAAGGCAAATTTTAATTGATGCATTAAAACTCGAGTAATCGAGTTTTAGCGAGTAATCGTGGTAGATCTACTGATTTTATATTAACATTTATGGTTCCTTAGGTAACTGTTCATTTTCCTTTTCAAAGCAAACTATATCACTTTCACATTTACACTACAATTTATAATTAAGAGCATGTTATTGTTAGAAAATGTAATAATTGTGCACATTTTTGAGAATAATCTAAAACAGGGCTGTGAAATGTATGGTGCTGGGAAAGAGTCAAATCTGGATGGTTTTCTGTTTTATATAGTAGTTGGACCATTGATGCTGCTATGAAAGCTATCTGCTAATGAAACAGTTAAATAATCGAAACCGTACTGTGATGGTGAGTTTGCGAAAACAAATATGGCCAAAGCTGCAGAACTTGTGCGCCCCCTTCCAGCGTTAGGCTTTCTCCAACATAAGCATAGCGAGAAATGCAGACAAGGTTTCAGATTTCGCCTGTTTGCCTGTATTTTATTTATTGAACGTGGCAAATAACTGTATTGTACCACTTGGCAGACCCAGGCATCACGCCAGCAGAAACGAGAAAGTTGAAACTATTTTAAATTGGACATGCTCTTTAATTATAGCCCTTAAAAGGACTAAACATACATTCCAAGCACCACACTGACATATTCTGTGCACTGTGCTGTCTTGACAGTTCCAACAACACGGTGGGTGACACACACACTCTATACAACACATAACATGAAACGCTATACATGACACTACAATACAACACAATCACAGGACAATAGACACGAACTATACATAACTATTTACATAGCTGGCACTGGTCCAGCACGCTGTGCTGCCCGATGGGTACCCCCAGTGTTACAATATGGTGATTACCTGCAAAAACTGAACTGAATGGCAGCTATGCAACTATCATGCTGTAGGCCTACCTGAGATATCAAGCACGAAGTGGTAGCTGTTTAATGCCATTTTATTATATTTATATTATACCAACTTACTTTGATAAGTAGTATTAATGTTCTGTAATTGCATGTGAGCATTTGCATATGACTTATAATCAACCTGTTTTTGCATTTAGAATGTACCTTTGCATCCTGTTTAGTACATGAATTAGGAAAAGCAGATGCTAACAGTGTCATTAATGAAATGCTCACCTACTACACATAGCTTATCTTGGTCCAGTGCACTTGAGCTTGGATTGGGTTCAGTGTGGGTTCAGTGTGGTGTTAATTTAAATGAGATTGACAGCACCTGCTGTAAAGGCTTGGGTTTTTGGAATGTGTGGTATACTATGGAGATGGAAAATTTCCTTCAGTGACCAGCAGGTGTCGGTGATCAACCGAAGAAATGCTCCAGAGTTGGATTAAAATCTGGTGCTTTTACTCTAGGTCAGGGGTGGCCAATCTTATCCGCAAAGGGCCAGTGTGTATGCAGGTTTTTGGGATAACCCTTAGGTCAGCTGTTCAAATGCAGGTGTGAGGACTCGTCAGCCAATCAGCCCTCTAATTAGTAATCTAATTAGGGAGTTGCAGCGAAAACCCACATACACACCGGCCCTTTGCGGATAAGATTGGCCACGGCTGCTCTAGGTCTTCTGAGGTCTTCAGATCTTGAAATAACATTCTAGACCCCAGTAAGGATTCATTCTGGCAGCTGTGCCAAATGTGTACGACAATGTAATAATATACAACAAAAACAAATGGTAAATCTGAAGAATAAAATATTCCTTTATGTGAGATAGGCCAGTTCTCTGAGGTTTTGAATTACGCTTATGCCAAATCCACAAAAATTTATGAAAGTGTTTTCTGTGGTGTGTTATAAAGACCTTGACTTATGTTGTACTGTCTTCACTGCAGTGTTACTTTATGTCATCGTATTTTTGCATCTTTAATCACATTTCACAGAAACGGTTAGTGTCATACTTCAGCGGAAAAGAAAAGATACATTACAGTGAGAATAGCAAGAGAAAAAAAAGCATCGAATCGGCTGTGATTAAGCTTTCTGTCACTGCATTATTCATTTCACAACAGAGTGACATTCCATTTGCAGGGTACACAGAATTGATTCCTCCTGCTAGGTGTAAACGGTAATGCTGATTAAGGAATACACACTTTTTGATGTTCCAGTTCATTCCCTCATTGTCATTTCGGTTTTTCCACTAGTTCATTTAAACTGTACAACTCTGGTTGGTGCAGTAACACACCGGTACAGAAGAAAACAGTTTATTTAAATTTTTGCTTAGTATACTTCATAATAAAGAAGAAATTACATCATACCCAATATCCATCCATCAATCCATCCATTTTCTGGCCACTTATCCTGGTTACAGTTGTGAGAATCATACTAAACAGTTACATTTCAATAAAATCGAAAATTAAGTTAAATCATAGAAATAAAAATAAAAACACAGATCTCTCACACCTGCAGTATGAAACAGTATCATTCTGGGTCTGAATTTAATAGTTTATTTCTATGTAGAGGCACTATAGATTTTTTTAGAGACCCGTCACTGCTGAATTTATCTTAAAGTACCAGTTGTGGGTACCAGTCCTGCCATGCAAAGTTACAGTGATACATTAACTTTTCAAAATGATCAAAATATCTACTGAATGTTGACTTATTTGCAGGACGTAGCGCTACAAAATCTTAACCTGAAGTCTTGAGTTTTTGTTAATTGACCATCTTGCTCATTTTAAATGTCAGTGACATCACCAGCTTCTTTCCGTTTAACTGAAAGCAAATGGCAGCTGCCTTGATACCCATCATTGGTCTTGGAGATGCATGACGTGTTTGTGATGTCTGTCACCTGGACACACAGACGGTGAAATGGTTGGGGGGGGGGGGGCGCAGAGAAGAGTGGAAAAAAGATTGTTGATTCAGCTGGAAAGTAAATCAGGGAAACCGTGAAATCACCTCTAATACAAATAAAGCGAATGAGCAATTCAGCTACCTGTTCAAATTTCTTGGCCTTGTACTGATCCGACCCCTTCAGAAAGTGCAGCAGAATGATGTCACAAAGAACTGTGCCCTAGAGCCAATCAGAAGAGCAGGATAACAGGCTTAATGGATAAAACAAATAAAGTGAACAATAGGAATGCGTTTGTGCGTGATGCGTTTGTATATAAAGTCGGTAGAACGGAAACTCATACCAGTCCCACTGAGGTAAAGGCTGCCACAAAATTGATGAGTGTTGGAATCAAATTGAACTTTCCAGCCTGGGCAGCAAACCAAGAAACAGGCAAAGTATAATCAGAGTACGATAAAAGTACTCACTCATACTCTATACACTCAAATACAGTGAAATCTCTCTTATCCAGCAACGTTGCGATCAAGGCATTTGCAGCTACTTGGAAAAACCCTGCATTGTAACAAACTTCTTACACTTACTTTAATCCTTTTTTACACATGCACACAGTTGTATTCATATCTTTGTGGGGACCGTCCATGCATTTTTATGGGCAAAACCCTAATCCCAGCAATGACAAACGTAACCCCTACCCAGCCCTAACCTTAACCATAAAGTAACCAAACAAAATACAAGACATTTGGCATTATTTTTGGTGTAAAATGTTTAGTCTTTTGATTACAGTCACAGATATTTATAAAATTGAGTTTATGAAAAAGTCATCCCCACAACATCAAAATAACAGATGTCCCCACAATGCCATATATATATACATAACCTACACACACAAACACAAACAAATGATTATTGAACTGTTATCTTAGCATGCTTCAACATCAGATATTCCATACAATACAGGAGATCAAGTAAATAAGTAGAAAGACTAGTAAAGCATGTCACTCTATATGCATGTGTAGGAATCTGCATTTGCACTGCACAATGCTTTTCTTTGTTTTTTTATTGTCTGTTTGTTTAGTGTAAATTGTAATATAATTGTTTTATTACTTATTATTTACATTTTTATACTGATATTTTAGAATTGTGCCAGTTATATGAGCATGCTAGTTACTTGAACGCCACATACGTGAGCTTGTAGTGTATAACAAGTTGTTTTCTTCATTTAACCTCGGTCTTATTTTTGGGGTCGAAGTTACCCCTGTCCATTTTCAATTTAGAACGGAAGAAGTAAAATACACAAGGGATGTCAACACAAGTTGACATGTATCAACAATAAGATGACCAGAAAAGGTTAGAACTGGAAAATATGATCCATTTACCTGACCATAGACCAGCACATCAAATCTAATGGCAAAGGCTTTGAATAGTGAGCGATGCTGTGTTCCATTTTCATTTATGTAGTACTTGGCATACCTGTGAGGTCACAAGAGATGAATTTGAAAACGTGGCATCTGTGAAGAAGGCTACTGTCAAATTTGAAAGCTTTTTTAACTTTTGACACAGTGACTTGATTTAATGATTGAAAATGATCGTAAGATGTTTACATTTATAATTTTATTTCTTATTATTTTATTTCTAGAAGTATATTGCTAGCCAATAGCCAGTCGCTGCAGTTGAAAATGAAGTGCAGTTCAATTAAATTTTATTTGCGTAGCGCATTTTCACAACGTTACAGAGTTACATTATCCCTGCCCAAAGCCTCCAGTAAGCAAGCCAGAGACGACAGAGGAAAGGAAAAACTTCCTGAAAGGAAGGGAGGAATCAGACTCAAAGGGGGAGCCCATCCTCCAGGGGCCGGCAGAGGATGTCAAAATAAGATGGCAGCAAAAGCCTGATTTACCAGGCAAAACTTTTACATTTAAGTCCCAATGTGGCAGGAAGCTACCAGCAAGCAAGTGCCGAGTTGTTTAATATCTATTCAGTCTTACAGGATGAGCAGATGCATGACTCAGAGGTCAGGCAGAATACTACCTAAAGTTGTACCCCTTCGAGACGCTGTTTTGTTGTGACACCGCATCAAGGCGACTGAAGCTGTAGGTTGGGTTACAGTGCTCTGCTGACCAGTCCAAGTCACACAGCCAGCCAATCTTTATCCCAATCACACCACCCTGTGGGCAAAAGTGTGCACACAGGCCGAGTCCACAGCTATAGAGATGAAAGGGTGAAACATGGGCGATGGGCAGCATGGCTTACCTGTTGGGCAATCGCCGAGAAGTTCTGATTGGCATAATGAAGCACGTCCTTCACCTTAAAAATGGGGCAGTGGATGTTGTCTCGCATGTCAAAGTTACACTTCTTTATGTATTCTGAAGTGATGCTTGTCAAGAAATTACCCCTGAGAATGAAGAGGGTTACTGGGTGTCAAAAGCATCCCTTCAACATGTCAGAGTATTCATGGGCAGTGTCCACACTACTGTGATCATATGGACACAACCTCAGCAACACTGGCTCAGGGTCACTAAAGTACATAGAAGTTTTGAATGACACGCATGAAAAGGGGTTACACCGATGAAGATAATCTGTAAAGATTCCCGTTACTGTTATACTCTCAAATACCTGACCATTTCATATTGCATCACAGAAAAATAGCAAACACAAGACAAGCTCGTAGGGGTGAGGTTAGCGAGGGAAAGAAACCCTCTTCTATTCACTGAGGAGGATTCTGTTAACGAAAGCACCAGAATGCCATGCCTAATGAGGTTAAGTCATAATCGAAGACTGACTTGCTGAAGCTGAAGATGGGAAAGCGGATGCTGTTTTTGATGAATATGGTGAAGTTCTCCACCTCCCTTATGGGACTCCTGTGAAAGAGAGTCAAGAAGAAAGGAGCACGGCAGATCTAGTGACACCTGGGGAGAGAACTTTGAAAATGTCACGATTAAACTACAGTGGGGGCGTTGTTGACATGGCAGAAAAACGGGACACAAACAGAGAGGCCTGCACCAAACTCACGTGTCCATGGCGGAATCTTCAGTGGGGCACCAGCCCCTGATCTCACAGTAGGACCTGGAGTTATCTTTCACACACCTGCCGGTTATTATGCCTGACAGGAGGATAGCAGGGGTAACAAAATAGTGAGAATGAGAGAGAGGAAATGATCAGCGTGATAGACAAAAGGTCCAGCTAAGACTGTGCAGACGAGACATAAGTGGATTCTGGACCCAGTACTGTGTTTGAACCCATTGATGATACAATGCAACGAATCTAACTACACACATGGACAAGCTTAATCTGGTATTTACATATTTAATTATTTAGCAAATGGTTTTATCCAAAGCAACATTTTGAGAAAGCAGGGTCAGACCGTGCCTGAAGCAAGTGGGGAGGGTGACAGACTTTGCTCAGGGGCCCAACCACAAAATAGCAATCAGCTGATCACAGGTCTTGAAATGGTAACCTTAGCAGCACAGCATCCTAACCCTCTGAGCCACACACTGTCCCCATTTGACACATTAGTTTTGAATAAATAAAAAAGGATAAATTCAGTAAGAGATTTAGCTTACCATTTTCTGCAGGTCGACTCATATATTTCGCGCAGTCTTCATCTTTGTCGCAGCTAAACTTTGTCTTAACATATACAAATACTGGGGTCAACCTTGGAAGAACACAGCTAACGTCTATGAAAAACAACGCATTGATCAAATACAGAACTGCTTGAAAGTTAGTGAACCTTGCAGTATTTTCCTTACTCCTGCATAAATGACTTAAAACATCAGATCAACACACAAGTCCTAAAAGGAGGCGAAGAGAACGCAATAGAACAAATGAGACAATATCATACTTGGTAATTCATTTATTAGGGAAAATGATCCAATGTCACAAATCTGCATGTGGTAAAAGTATGTGAACCTAGCAGGTAGTTTGAAGGTGAGATTAGAGTCACGGTTGTCAATTAATGAGATGAAAATCAGGTGTGAATGGGCACCATGTTTATATTAAAAGAACAGGGTTCGGCCATGACATTGATTGTCAACACGTGACTCTAATCTCGCCTTTAAATTAGCTGCTAGGTTCACGTCCTTTTGTAACATGCAGATTTGTAACATTTGATCATTTTCCTCAGTAAATGAATGACTAAGTACGATCATTTTATCTCATTTGTTCAACTGCATTCTCTTCACCTACTTTTAGGACTTGTGTGAAAATCTTATAATGTTTAAAGTCATTTAAGTCACTTTCAAGCAGTTCTGTATGAGGGTACAATGATGGAAATACTCTAAACTAGGATTTACCAGATGTGTTTACAAACACTCTTTGGCCAGTATATTAGGTACACCTAGGGGGTATTCCACGAAGCAGGATTTCTTGCTTAGCTGGTTAACCTGACAAATCTAAGGTAGTCTGAGCTAAACGTAAGGGAACAAAGATAAAGTTCATTTAGTCCAGACTACCTTAAATTCAACAAGTTATCCGGATAAGCAAGAAATCCTGCTTCATGGAATACCCCCCTGCTTGTTAACGTGTGAAGAGCCTAATCCTTACTGTGCAGTTAAGCAGCAGAAATACTGAAGTGTGAGATGTAAGTGATTTCAAACGAGGTGTGATTGTTGGTGCCAGCTGAAGTGATTTCAGACACTGCACAGTGTGCAGAGTTTACGGAGAATGGTGCAATAAACTAAAAAACACCCAGTGCATTTTTGGAGCTGAAAACACCCTGTTGATGAGAGAGGTTGGAGGAGAATGAGCAGACTCGTTAAAGCTAACAGGGAGGCCTCAAGGGCAAAAATAACAGCTCAGTATAACAACCTTGAAACAGTTATGGATCCTGACTGATGCTTGTAGCCGTCCCTCATAATGTGGCCACTTAGGTTTAAACTTTACTCATTTGACCCTGCTGAAAAAAAACAGCTTGACCAGCTTAAGATGGGTTAGCTGGTTGACAGCTTAAGGTACGTTTTCACATGATGGTTTGCTGGCTTATCTGGTCATACCAGCTTATGATGGTCATTCTAGCTGGTTTAGCTGGCTTTACCAGCATGACCAGCTTGATAGGCTAGCCACTCCAGCATGACGAATTGGTGACCCATCCAGTTAAACCATTAAAAAGTAGAAAGAGCTGGATCATGGCCATCTTAGGTCGTCTTAGACCAGCTAAAACCAGATGTAACCAGCTACCAGCATAAGAGTTTTATCTTTTAGCTGTTTTTTTCAACAGGGGTGAGTGTAAATACATTTTAGCTTCTGTATTAAAAGCCACAAGCTGTTTAAAATGGTCTATGGTCTTCTGCACATGTTCCTTCCACACACCCACTGCCAAACCAATAGCTTTTTTTACACACTACAAGAGACATAGTCTGTCTGTAAGTCTCCATAGAAATGTATGTGTGTGAGTAATCAAGCATAAGTACCATTAAGTCATCTCTTCTTACAGAAGGAAAGGATTAGCTGGAGCCACTGGTGATATCAGAACATCCATAAAATGTCAGGAACTGATACAAAACACCAACGTGCAATTTATCCTGCAGAAAGCTGACGTCTAAGTCCATGGGCTTTGCATGAAGATGAGCCCTTGTTGAATATCAATCAAATCTGAAGTTCAGTTTGTGCTCAGTATGGCTCAGGGGCAGTAAGATTAAGGTAAACATACATATGGACAGGAACCTTGAAACTGGTCCTTTGTGGTGATGAGTCTGGTGATGATGCAGAACACAGAGGTGCCCTGTCAAACAAATACATACAAGAAAGGGTCAATTCTAGCCCATTACACACTAAAGCAGAGGTACTACCAGAGGTGCTTTTGTTGTTTCGGGGGCACCACTCAAAAAATCACTCCCCCACATATTTTGTGGCCTACAAGTGGCCCCCAACCCTCGGGGGCCTGACAGGAAATACGTGGTTTGAGTGGCGGTAAACACCGCCACTGGGAATTAATGCTACACATTCCTCTCCATACTGCATCATAACGACTTTTACTGTAATTTTATGCTGCCAAAAAAGATATTTAAAGTGTTCTTGTAGTAGACTGTGGTACGTAATTTATACTACGGTGCCACTGACCTCTAGTGGTGAGATTAAATCCACCGTATCCATGACTTTGCCGTTGTGAACACCAGTGCCTTTCACCTTCGTCGTGACTGAGGACTCGATGGCTGTGTCCTGTAGCTGGTATGCTTTTTCATGCAAGAATACCCAGCTGGAACGGCAGTTTGGCGGATGATGCCAAATGGGGTAAAGGAAACACAGAAAAATGGGTGAGCAAAGGAACCAGGGACATTTGATTCAACCAGGCATAATAACCAGTGACCAGGATTCATCCATACTTCTCCTTAAGGGATGCATGGCGCTAGGAGATACCAGAAATCGTTCGATGACTTAAGGAATGAATCAATGCCTTTGTTGTCATCGCACAACATAGAACGAAACTGGAAGACGATCCTTGTCAGTGCAAGAAAGAAAGAAAAGACAGGAACGGTACAAAGTACAGAAAAATATAAGATGGACAGAATATAAAACAAACAATATATATTCAGAATAAACATGAAACAGAAAATAAGTAAATATAAAACTGAATATTAAAAGAATGTAAAGAATAGAAATGTAAACAATGTAAAAATAAATCGAAAAAATGACAAAAAAATAGCTGCTAAAATAAAATTGCTTAATTTTCTTCAAAGCTGCTGTCTTGTGTTCCATGTCTCAGTTGTTCAGATTTATTTTGTATCCTTTGCAAGAAGGCCTGACTACACTGGTGTTACCCATGAAATAATCTGGGGATTTTCAACACTTATTAAATTTTTCACAGTTCTTTGAGTGTAATCAATGCACACTACATGAAGATTTTCATGCGCATAAATAACCCTTCTATCTACCGACCAACTGGGTTTTATGTTGGAACGACAGTTTTTCCATAAGACAAGGAGGCTACTTAATATTCTTCTCTATCACCTGAAGCTGTAATGTCCCTAGATGCTGAAAAAGCTTTTGACAGAGTAGAATGGAAATATTAGTTTTTCGTTCTTGGATAATTTGGCTTTAGCTCCAATTTTATTCCATGAATTTGTTTCCTTCACACCTCCTGAGTATTGCGAGTTCATACCAGTAGCATTCTTTGTGTAACTTCTCAGTTTTACTGTGGCACACGCCAAGCCTGCCCTCTTTCTTCTCCGCTATATGCCCTTGCCATTGAGCCCCTCGCTGTTTGGCATCACAATGGAAAATGGTTTCAAAGGCATCACCTACTTTGGTGTTACTCACAAACTGTCACTTTATGGGTTCCAGAAGGTTTCAGATACCTGGGGATATTGATTACCAAGTCACTAACTGATATGTTTGCTAAGAACTTCGACTCATTACTAGATGAACTGAAGTTAGACTCAGCTGGTCAGGCCTCCCTTCCTCCTCCACTAGTGGGTCGAGTTAATCTGATCAGTATTGTTGTCCTATCAAAATTTTTAAACATTTTTCAACATATTCCAGTTCTTATTAACAAGTTCTTCTTCTTTAACTTAAACCAGCTTGTAAATACATTCTTATGAGCCAATAAGCCTGCACATATTAGGAGGGCAGCTCTCCAGCTCCCCAAGAGAATGGGAGGCCTTGCGTTGCCTAACTACTGGGCCTGTAATATAAGCAAGCTACTCTTATGGATTAATAACCCAGATGCTCAACTCCCCCCTGGCCATGTATGGAAATAAGTAAGTAAGTTAGTAAGTAAAACTTTATTTCTAAAGCGTCTTTTCACAGACAAAAGTCACAAAGTGCTGTACAAAGTCCAAAGCAGTCAACCTTGCAGTACATAGTAAAATATATAATTAATTAATATATAATTAATATATAATTAGATATAAGATTAAGTAAGAAAATCTAACCAAAAGCTTGTTTAAAAGAGTCACCTGAACAGGCTCCTTGCAGCTGTCACTCCACTGAGTGATTTGTTCCCAAGTACCTCTAACAATCAAGAATTTTACAAACAACCCCATTGTTATGAACACCATCAAAATTTGGACCCAGTTTAGGACCCATTTCAGTCTACACAGGCCCTAAATATTAGCCCCTATCATAAATAATCACTGATTTCTTCCATTTTGTTCTAATTCAACCTTCCAGTTATGGACCAAAAATGCTCTGACTATTATCAGAGGCCTCTACAACAAAGATGTTTTCCCTTCCTTTGCTAACTTGGCAGAATAATCCATTCTTCCTCAAAGTCACCTCTTTCGCTGATTTCAGATAAGGCATTTTATACAAAAACTATATCCTCAGTTTCCCAGTCACTGGCCAGACTCCACAACTGACACTCTTTTTTTTCTTGGGTCACCATAAAAAGCAATTTGTTTCAACTATTTATGAGTCCATTCTCTCTCTAAATCTTAACTCCACTGGTAATCTAAAAGGTTCATGGAAAAAAGACCTGGAATGTGATATCTCTGGTTAGAGTTGGGAATCTGATGGGAAGAATCCTGATGTGTAAGATAGGGTGCAATATAACCCTAGGAAACAATAGAATAGACTTCATATCACCCACTTTGGGCCTCTTCCCCTTACTGTGCGATCAACAGATGATGGAGGAACCAACATGCATCGCCTGGACGCTCCAAGATGACACCATTGGTCGGTACTTGGTTCCCCCTGACCAGCAACCTGCACCAAGACTGCACTGCACGGCTGCCTACATTGACACCCCCACTCAACAAGACCTGGAATTCATGAAAGACTTCATAACTGAAAGAACACCTACCGAGACGATCACAGTCACCCATATTTATGTGGGCCGAAACGCCACAGCGAGCAGCAACTCTGCTGGTATCATCCCACCAGAGGGGGAATGCCGCACATCTCGCTTGGGAAGTCTGAAGGTCAGAGCTGGAAATCATTAGGCCCCTGGGTTAAGGACTGTGAGAGTAGGACAGACTGGGTGTGCGTGGAGAGCGGTAGGTGGGTAACTACAGATGGCGCAGTACAGAGATATGATAGGGCATTTCAAGCCGAGGTGAAACGGGAGATACATAGTGGGGACAGGATACCGTAGTCTCCCGGGGAAACAGAGGAAATGCCACCCTGGTTAAATGACATCCCAGCCCGTCTTTGGGCTACAGGAAAGAACGATTTCGGGAAAATAACGACAGCTGACCCTTTGCAGGTCATACCTAAATCCCATTACAGGCCACAGAGGGCCTAGTATCCTCTATCCAAGGAGGCAGACTGAGGAATTGAACAAGTGCACAGTGACCTGTTGGCACAAGGAGTTATAGTACAGATTACTTACTCCCCAGTTAATTCACCCATCCTGCCTGTAAAGAAGGCAGACAGTTCCTGGAGCTTTGTCCAGGATGTAAGGGGGGTTAATGACTCAGTACACCCAAGAGCTCCTATAATGCCAAACCCAGCCACCATTCTGTCATCCATTCCTCCAGAGTCCTAATGATTTTCAGTGATTGACCTAGCCAACGCTGCCTTCTCTGTGCCTTTCCACCCAGATTGTGGACGACTTGTTGCTGTGTGCAGAAACGAAAGAGAGCTGTGAAAAAGATACAAAGGCATTACTGGAGTTTTTGGCAGAAAATGGGCATAAGGCCTCTAAACACAAGCCGCAGCTAATTAAGACCGAAGTGGACTATCTGGGACATGTCCTAAACTCCCAAGGGGGCAAGTTGGGAGCTAAAACGCTGCAGGCCATCACCCAAGCCCCAAAACCTGCTACAAAAAGACAGATGATGAAATGGATGGGCATGATTGGCTACTGCCGTCCATGGATTCAAGAGTTCGCACATCAGGGCCCAGCCCCTACAAGACCTGATGCATGGTAAGGGTCTGGGGCCCCATGACATGCTAGACTGGACAGATGAATGTGAACAGGCATTCTTTGATCTAAAGCAGGGCCTCTGCGAAGCCCCGGCTTTGGGGGGTCCAAATTATAAACGCCTGTTCCAATTGTTTGTGGATGAAAAAGGAGGATTTATGACTTGAGTCTGACTTACGTCCAAAACACCTTACTAACCTGTACTGGCAATATGCCAATTTCACGGTCAGGCAAATGAATCTATCACATTCATGCATAGTGTGTGCGTATTTGCCACATGCAGGCGGTCAGTCGTTTCCCCTTAAACAGGCCAAAACCACTCTAAGTGATGTGTTGGACCTCACTGCTTCTGAGCTGAGACGACGGGCTGAGCGTTCTCTCCAAGTAGACGGATGGGACCCACCGTTCTCGTTAACTGCTGAAGACAGCTCCACAGAATCGCTATATCTGTGATACAAATATCGTGTGATATTGTATCGAAGGGGGGCGTATGAGAGAAATTATAAGCATAAGATGTTGCATTTATTTTCAAACTATTGCATTTACTCAAAAGATACTACATTCATTAGGTTAGATGCTGTGCATGAAACAAAGTGTGCAAAGTTTGCAAAGTGTACCTGGGTGCAGCACAGGCTGCACTCAAGAGGTAAGTTGGTAAGGGACCTGAAAAACCATGTTGGGGAGATATGCTAGAGGAGGGGTCCTGTTTAGCCTTAGATTGAAATTTCCACCACACAGTCATGACCTACAGCCCCCTGACCGCCTTATTCAGGGTCCCTCCTGAGCCCAAGACACCCATAGCCACACAGCATGCTATTGCCTTCACCACCTGACTGGCCAGGCGACTTAACCTTCTCTAACAGAAGCACACCTCCCCACCCACCCAAAAGTGGTGGCTCCAGGAAATACTGCATTGTGTCAAGCTGAAAAAAATTAAGATTTTCACTGAAAGGCTCGCTTAAACCCATCTGCAAAACTTGGAACCCCTACCTGGAACACATTGGTATTCTGACTATTAAAATTAAACTGCACCACTCATGCAACCTAAACCACAATAGTCAAAATCCACCTGTATGCCCTGTTATATATGTACTTTAATCTAACTGTACTCATTCATTCATTCACTTTTTTTTTTCTTATTGCTAGCTGTTTTTTTTTCTTTTTTATTTAATTGGTTCTTTCCCCCAAATCGTCCCATTTAATGTTTTAGGGTGTGATAAGGGTAGGGGTTGGAACAGGTAGGGAGAGGACAGAATTAAGGATTTGGAGCACTGAATAGATTTGGGCTTGGTCAGTAATTAACGACTGGGAATAATTCCATTATATTGTACTTCATGTTCTACTATATAAATATCCCGGTGTAAAACCCCAATAAAGAGATTTTTTTAAATAACCCTTCTGATAATTTGCAACAAAGAAGCTGCGCAAACAATGAGAAGATATTGTTCAGTTATACAATTAATTACATTAGGCGTTTTACCAACTATGTAAGAAAAACACGGAAAAATTCCTTTTATGCACTCACGCACACGCCCTTGAGGTACTGACCCAACAAAGTAGGCGATGATAAAAAGTTGGACGACGCGGTGGATGATGCCCAGGGTCCAGCTCTTGACCACAACCGATTTTGTCGTCTCATATGTGAAGAACTTCGAGGCACAGCCAAGCATCCTGGAGCCAAAGAGGGGAAACTGTGACAAAAATCTGGCAGCTTTACAGCCTTCAATCCCTCACCGTTTATGAAGTTAGGACTTGCTAAAGGTTTTGCTGGATTGCACAATTGCACCTGTGTATACTGGACGTCATAGATCCGGTTCTCCTCTGTGAATGCCTCTTTCTCCCTGTTGTCAATATTCTGTACACTACAAAAGGTCAAAATAATAGGGTTCCATACAATCACTTTGAAATCACCCAGTTCTCTTTTGCTTTGGCAGAATAATAACTCTGCTGCCTTGATCTCCCACTATTGTACGCCTTTTAATTGCCAAAAGAACAAAAAGCTCTCTCTTCTTTTCTCTGTTCCACTTCTGCTTTATCTCTACCGTCTAACCACAGCTCTCACTCAGTCTATCCTCCGCCCAAACCCTCCCTCCGACTGTCTCGGTCTTCTTCCCCTCCTTCCCTGGAGCTTTCTATCTCGCCTTCCTTATCTGCCTTCCTTTTCATCTGTCACACACACCCTTGTCCTGGAGTGAAATGGGCATTAATAGGGAACACTAAGATGCCAAACTTAATTAATAATCTTAGGGCACCAGTTAGATATCCAACAGGTAACCTTCCTAGCAGGTCTAAATATTTGAAGAAACTTTAAAACTGGACCTAGAAGTATTCTATTCTATTCTATTGCCAATTGAATCAAATTGAATCAAATCAAATTAAATCCATCCATCCATCCATTTTCTGTAACCGCTTATCCCATATGGGGTTGCAGGGGGTCCGGAGCCCATCCCGGAGGCTGAGGGCGCAAGGCAGGGAACAACCTAGGAAGGGGCGCCAACCCATCGCTGGGCATCAAATCAAATCAGTCAAATCAAATCAAATCAGTCAAATCAAATCAAATCAAATCAAATGTCAAATCAAATCAAATCTATAGAGTGCTTTTATTAATGAGCATTGTCAAGCTGTGCATTCATCATTCCATAAACTGAGAAACACTGAGCAACATCTATCCATAGATGAGCTGTACGAAGAATCATAACAATACTGGTGGTATATTACATCTGCATAAAAACAGATCTTCTATATTACTTTTCCAGTACTCAAACTTAGGGCACTTCTAGAAATACATTCTTTTTGGACTTTGGCAGGAAACCAGAGTATTTCTAGGAAAGTCAAGCAGAAATGGTGGGAAACATGCAAACTGCACACACTCAGAGCCGAGCGCTGTGCTTAACGCAGTCACCTCATGCTGCCGGAGGCCAGCGTTCAATTCCCCGTTCTTGCTCTGCCTGTGTTGAGTTTGCATGTTCTCCCTGTATTGCTGTGGGGTTTTCTCCAGTTTCTCCCTAAAATCCACAAACATGCTGAGGCTAACTTGTAACTACTAAATTGTCCGTAGGTGTGCATGTGTGTGTGAATGGTGTGTGAGTGTGCCCTGTGATGAGTTGGCACCCCGTCCTGGGTTGTTCCCTGCCTTGCGCCTGTAGCCTCCAGGATAGGCTCTGGAGCCCTGCATAAGACTTGCGGGTATGAAAAATGGATGAATGAAGAATCTTCGGCTCCCGTTCTCCTCACATCACACTCTACCACTCCTCTGACTTCCTACCCTGTGCCACCTGCATTTGTTATATACTGCAGGTTTCCACAACATTACCCCTCTCCCCCAATCGTCCCACTAACCAAAACACATGGCTCCTTCGCTTGCTGGATCCCAGAGATCTGAAGAACATACTCGTTACTGACTGGCATTTGCATTTGCAGTTCTGTACCCAGCATCTACACTGTGATCTGTCCCAACTACTAATAGTGTTTAATGAGGCGATTAAAGTACTCAGTTACATTTCATGCAATCCGAACTGTGTGCTCTTTTGCCTCTTACTAATTAGATGTGGAGAGGCAATTTAGCAACGAATTTAGAGAGGAAAGAAGATGAATGCCCACAACACAGAGAAAGCATGCATACCACCCTTTGTAAAACAAACATGCACTTACATGGATTATTACGATTATTATTGTGATGATGAAGATGATATCTTGCCACTTCGGATATCTAATACTGAAGCTCAAATCGAGGCAGATTATTTTTCTAAACACAGTCCAGTTCACAGTGACACTGATAGTAATCTAATGTTACACACTTGTACACACTATACTTAAGATCAACAAGCCCACAAGAATACCAGGATAGACACTGATTTCTCAGCAGTCTGGCACTAATGCGCTGTCCACACAATATTAATGTAGCTTGATAGTATCCCTACAATCAATGCAAGAAAATCACTGAATTGCTCACCAGTCAACTAAGACATGCACCACTCTGATTGAATTCCCATAAATAAGGAACTCAGAAAGGCAGAGAATGTGGGGGGGATGATTTTACTCACTAAAAGACCATTAGAAATCCATTATATCTAGACATTAATCTTCTGGAGAGAGGAAAAAAGGAATAAAATGGAGGGAAGTGGTCTAGAGATGTTTGTCAATGCCAAATAACCAGTGTGACGTGGTGAAAAATCAACTCATTACAGTAATACCAGATACAAGCAGGTCAACTTGTAAGCCCACAAAAGAATTAAGATGAGTTTTGTTTGAGCTACAGTTGCATTTACCATTCAGCACAAAAGATGCAGACAGGAATTAGTCCTTCTGGGCAAACGAGGCTGGCCCGGTCTCAGATTGGCATCCACATGTTGACTTCTGTATGCGTCCTGTTAACCCATCCTTAATGCTGCTCTATACACAGGTGAAAGAAAGAATCTTCTTTGCTGGAAGAACTAATGCGTGTCCAGTTATGTATTTTCTTGTTTTTTTTCCCCAGAATGCAAGCTATCCAGGCATTTTTCTAAAGGTCACCTTGAGAAATCCAAATGATGCTACAACAGTAAGCAAGCCAGATATGAACCCATGTGTCACCTTGAAGCCTGATGATAGGAACATCATGATAATTGTAGCCTAACCAGAGTGAAAGCAGTCTGGACAAACAGTAGGCTGTCGATATCTGAACTTCATTGAATAATAATGAAAACAATAATCAAAATAAAAATACATCCATTTCCAGATTGTTTTTGCAGTACAGGGCCAAGGTGTATAATAATCATTTTTCTCCAAAGATAGAAGAATAAAAAATAGTAACATCAACCTTACATTACAGTCACAAAGAGTGTCTCTCACCACATAATTATTTCAGGAGACAGACTGAGTAAACCACTCTGCTAGGGGAGATATGGAAACCCATTAGTACAGACACAAGTCAAGAAGTTGAAACCAGAATCTTACATCTATCATTTTCTCATTATTATTAACAATATCCCCTGCTTCCTTGGCCACAAAGTCATCAAACGGAAACAAAGCCTACTTTGTAGGGGACTTTTTATTGTATTAACTCCTGTTTATCATTCATTTTAACAGTTATTTGGCTGGGTTTTCTAAAAGCTTTACCTTCATGGTACTCCCTCACGACCAACCCAGGTCTTGATCCAGTATTTGTAAAACTGTATGTCCTGCCCAAAAGAGTAGAGGGACCCAGTCATCTGTTATTGAACCGTGAAACATTGCACTGAAAATATAATTCACTTTTGATAACTAACCCCAACTAAGTCCTGCTTTCACGTATCATCATAATTTCAAGACTAAATTTTTATACCCACAAGATTCTTGGTGACGGGTAAAAGGAAGGAGGTAGGTGCTTGGAGGACCTATAGGACCAATGGATAGAGACAGTTAGCCATATCAAAGTTACTCCATGACCACAGGAGGGAAAGAGGAGGAGGCAAACTCCCATTACTGCCCATGTCAATGCCGTGTTTGTGGCAGTATTACCGGAATCAGTTTGGAACATCTGTTTCTCACAACCTGACTGAATGATGCCAGACAAAAATAGCACACATTAGCAACGAGTTAAAAGTCCCAGGCAGCTTCCTGTCCTCACTTTCATCTTTCTTCATCTAATGAGCCTTTCCCTGCCCCCTCCTGTACTTGAAAACCACACTCTAAATCACCCCCCCCCATCAGAAACCACAGCTACCAATAATGCATGTCAGTCCACTGGAGCAGGGGGCGTTTTTGTGGAATGGATATGGACCTAAGGTGGGTTAACTCAAGGCCGGGAAGTAAGAAGGGCATATTACACTATGTAACAAATTTTTATTTTTATTTTGTTCCTGGGTACAAAGTGTGTTTTCCTAACCCGTTATGCCT
>JAAGVU020000015.1:1842502-1868076 GCA_011763525.2 Mormyrus iriodes | reverse complement strand
TAACTCCTGAACATTTTTGTATAACTTTAGTATAAATACCTGTAAATCTTGATTCGTATGTTGTTTTATTCAGGCCTCATGTAAATGAAAATGTGAAAATTTTCCCATTTTTACATGGAAATTAGGTTAATTTCTAAATTTCATTATCCAGGTCACAAAAGCAGTTTAAAGGGAATAATGGCAATAACATGTATTGTCCAGGAACAAAATTTGTGTTACATAGTGTTATCAGCGTGAAGCTGACAAGACCCAACAGGCAGATATAATGAACAGCAGAAAGTTCAGACAGCAAAGAAACATGACAGAGGAAAGTCAAAACATTCATAGAGGCCTTCATAGATCAGGCAGGAAGAGAGTGTTAAACGAAAATTGGTTACACTTTCAACATATACATCAACTATCCATCCATCTACACTCACCCAGGATTGGTCATAGCCCTCCCATCAAACAGTCCAACACTTTGTGGTAAACCATTAAAAACTGTGGAAAATAGTCCAATACTGATAAATGTGGTACCAATTTAAACTTGGTTAAATTAATAATTTGATGATAATTCGATTAGGCGAATTCTGCGATGTCGGATGGTAAATTTACATTATAATTCACACAAGGAAGACAATGTCAATATCCGAAATAGGAAAATTCAGCAAGAACAGAAAGAACGTGAGAAAGACAGGGTCTTAATTATTTTTTTTTTTAAACAAAACCTGATTTTATTTTAAGCAAAAAGAACCACAATACATCACTAACAAGTTTTCAGTTTTTATTTCAAATAATGGAAGTGTGCAGGGCTTCTAGGAAAGTGTAGATTTCCCATCACTACATTTTCTTAAAACCCAGACCATTTTGAGCATAAATGTACATGCTCAGTGCTATATCAAAATTCCAGCAACTCCACACATAACCCCAAAATAGCCTGCGGAGTGTACCGCACATGGCAGTACCCAAAGCACGAAACGCTGGAATACAGGGTGGCCCACAGGAAAAAAGGTTAAGAAAACGCAATAAAATAACCCTTGGATTTGTGTGTAACAGAAAACAGTATTTACACATTATATTCTGTCTATATGGCCCTGTTCCCCCCCACTCATGGGGGCAAAGTCAGTCAGTCATGGCAAAGATATCCTATCTTCTTAATCAGACCCAGACTCCTCTGAGCTGGGAGGTGTGCTGATCACCTCCTCCTCCTCCTCATCATCATCATCATCATCTGAACCCTGGAAGAGAGGAAGAGTAAAAATCAAGGGCACTTCCTGTCTTAAGGCGACAGACCATCGTTCTTATACAATGGTCAACTGATCGGCTGTGAACGTCAGATAACCTCTACTGAAAAGGTCTACACATCTGGGGGAAAACATAATTAAAAGAATGCTTCAGGTCTACTCCTTGACTTTGCATTTATAATCACACCAGGTAACTACCTGGAACCACCTGGGTTGCCAATAAAATGGCTGCTGGAAGAGGCCCAGATGCTACACCTTTGAATAGACTACAGCCGATTCAGGAAATACCTCATACGGTGGGAAAAGCTCTGGAAGGTGTTCTGGATAACAGCGTTCACCTCGCCACCCATACCTTGCGCTTGGTGCCCTTGCCGCGTTCCGAGTCGGATGAGCTCTCCTCGCTGGAGATGAACTCCCGGCTCTTGAAGCTGTCGTTGCCACCGGCCCGTTCCCTTTCTCTCTCCCGTTCGCCCCCGCGGCTGCTGGCCGCCGCCTTCTTCTTCCGATCGTCACCCTTCCCGCCTTTCTTCTTGGCCTCCCTGGGGCACGGAGATGAGACCGAGACGTGAGGGGCGAAACCCGAGACTGCCGAACGTCAAATGGTCTTAATTGAAACTGAACCGAGGCTGTCAGGATCCTGAATTCCCAGTCATACCACCCAACTCTCCCACCCAAGCGCTACCTTCATGGTGCAACGTATAACAACAGGCAACAAGCACCAAGTGACTCAGGGAGGGTTTTCACGATAAAGAGCGTGATACAGCATGATAAAGAATGTGATACAGGGGCGGCTAGGCACAAGGGTCTATAATCATAGTGCAATGTGTGTGTAAACAAATATAAATGATTGATCAAAGGAAAACGACTAACTGGCATTACTCAGAAACAGCGCCGCTTTGAAACTACATGTACAGGCCTAATGTTATATAAATAGGAGTATTGTGAGTGTCCATACTTTTTGGAGGGGCCCGAGGAGGCCCCGCCGCTCTCCCTGTACTCCTTCATGGCTCTCTCGTAATGCTTCTTCGCCTCCTCAGCTTTCTGCTCCCATTCCTGGGGCACAGGAACACCGACGAGAGAGAGAGACAGAGCAAGAGAACAAAAGAGGGCAAGCGAGAGGAAGAGACAGAGAGAGGGGGAGAAAGACAAAGAAAGAGAAAGAAAAAGAGGGGAGAGAGACCGAGACAGAAGGAGCAAGTGACAGGTGGAGAGAGTGTGAAAGAGAGAGATGGTAAAATAGAGAGACAAAGAAAGGAAAAAGCAAGAGAGAGAAAGAAAGATGGCGAGAGAGAGAGAGGGAGAGATTAAAACAGTCACCTTGTTTCCCTGCAGTTCACAGAGACAAACTGAATGCTATGCAAGAAATGGACCCTGGACCTGATATTTACTCACATAAGAGCAAAGAGGGTAGAATGAAATGCCCCCCGGTGGGCCTGCTGAGCGCAGCCCCTGTGCAGCCGGCCCACTCTGCAGAGACTCACCTCTTTCTTGTCCTTGCTGAGCTGCTTCCACATCTCACCGGCCTTCTTGGAGATCTCCGTGACCGAGATGCCTGGGTTCTCTGACTTGATGCGTTCCCGGCTGGAGTTGAGCCACAGCATGTAGGCGCTCATTGGCCTCTTGGGGGCACCGGCGTCCTTCTCCTTAGCTTTGGTCTTGGGAAAGGAGGGTGGGCTGTTTTTGAAATCTAGCCTTCTTTGCAGAACCCCCAGCCGGTACCATGCCCCAGAACCCTTCCGTACGCACCCCGGACTTGCGTGGTTTCTTCTCCTTGGTCACTTTGGCCTTCTTGGCTGGCTTCTTCTTCCTGCTGTCATCCTCGCTGTCGTCTCCACCCTCCGCGCTGCTGTCACTGGCCGACGCATTGCTGTCGTACCTGAGATGACGAACAGGGGCGTAACGAAAAAGCGTTTCAAATCTGAGACACGGCCCAAGTTTGTAAAATCAAATCTGGCTCAAATTTAGAATTAAAACCAGTCAGAAACCGACTGATTGACAAATTGATACACACACTGCATCAAAATTGTAATGTAAATGTAAACATTATATTGTTCATGTTAAGATCATGAGATCAAATTCAGTTACCTGGAGTCTCAGATGATTTTCGCAGTGCAAAACATACCTTTTTGAAATACGTTTTTACTAAATAGGCATGCTAAATGTACCGAATCAGTGCCGAATCAAATAGCGTTAGAATTCAATCATGTAAAATTACTTCTGAATGTAAGCTTATTAAATCACTGTTTAATTGTATTTTTGGTATGTCTAGGATTTTGTATCTGGATATTGTCACTGTCTGATGAAAACCAGGCATGTCCACATTTTGATGACTGTGACTTTATACTGTAGATGGAATATGCCCACTCGCCTGTCTACTGACAGTGTCTGACATCTAATGATGACACCAAGGGAAAGATTTATCATCAAGTTTTGTGAAGTCATCTACTTAACTAGTATTTGTTTGTACTAGTTTAAATTTATATTAATGATGGCCGCTCGTATGGGTCACTTTATTTCAACAACTTAATGTTGTTACCTACAGAGCAAAGTAAGCAATATCACAGATAATTATGAATATAAAGCAAGATTAGTATGCATAAGTCCATTTAAAACGCTAAACCGTTCACTGACAGCTGTGTAAAGATAGGTTTGTATTTGTGGCGCTACAGTGCCTCATTACATTGTTTCAGGTTTATTTCGTAAACGATTCTCAGAGAAAATGCATTTCTTTCACACTGCTGAAATAATGGAATTTTGCAGATACGCGTTTTTCATCGGACTGCAGTGACACGTATCAATTTGGGAGGGAGCGGTACACACCCCTCATGTTGAAAGGGCAGAACTGGGAGAGTTTAGGTACCAGGAGGAGATTTCTGCTTTTGGGTGGAAATGATATCAGAGGTCAAAGGTCAATCTAAAAGAAAGTAGGGCTTACTCCTCGGCGATGTCGTCGTCCTCCTCACCAGGGTTGAAAGACTCATCTAGGGAGAGAGTTACACACAAAATTACAAGTTAAACTCCACTGATGACACTACACCACATGGTTCATTGATGCCAAGACAGTTCCTGGTCCAGACTCCGCCTACACAGCCCTGCTCACCGCTGCCCCCCTCAGAGTCACTGTCGTTGGCCTCCTCACGGATCTTGCCCTCCTCCTTCATACGCTCCAGATAGGCATCGTGCTGGTCGTCGTCCGAGTCGCTGTACATGTTTTCGTTGCCCTTTATGCCCTGGGGGGCCAAGGAATGACAGCAATGAGGACATGATCCAGGGGGGGTTACGTAAATCAAGTTTGAATCAAGGGAAGGAGAAGACGACAAGCTTATCAAGCAGACGCCGACAGCACGGAAATTCGTTCCTCTGAAGACAAACAGGAGTGAGATTTTAGAGACAGGGTGCTCGCAGGCTTTGGGACTCCAGTGTGTAATCGGCATGACAAGTGCTTGCCGGTCATGTTAATCTCTGACGCGAGCGTGACTAAAACGCCAGTCACTGGCACCCCTGGTTAGTGAGGACCCACAAACGCACACGGCTGTAGTGATCGGGGGGGGGGTTCTGCTTCACACTGGTCACGCTCAGACCACACACTGAAGGCGAAGAACTCCCAGCAGGAAGCGGAAAGACCCCAGGATAAATCACAGTCCCGCCCATCCCCCACCCACCCACAGATGATTCGGCTGTTAATCAGCAACGCGGACACCTGCACTCGGATCTTCTGGTGTTAGCAAGTCAAATGTACAGCCAGGCCCATACTAACCCTAGAAAGTTTTACTAAGGCTAACAGCTTGGGGCACTGGGACTGAAACAATATGGAGCAAGGACACGCCCACTGCCTTCAAAGACACGCCCACTGCCTTCAAGGACACGTCCCTGACCCCTACGTGCTATTGAATAGCATTTTGCAGTCTAAAAACTCAGTGCTAATGCTTGGAGGGAATTTAGGGGGAACCCTGTAATATAACATCTTGCTACTCATTTAAAATAAACAGGATAAAAATTTACTTTAAAAAAACAACAACATCCTGGGCCTTCAGCACCACTTGGAGAGACTATCATGAGAACAATCCGTCTTCCTAAGATAACGCACACATTCATGGAAAACACCTTCAAAACTCCCCTGGGAAACTTGGAATGGAAATGAGGGTAATTTTCAATGGTCTTAGTGGGCAGCATTTGTGACATTAAGTCCAAAACTACCAATAAGGCGATCTCTTGCCTCCCCACTAACCCGTGGCTGCATCTGGGCAGTAGTAAAATCTTAAAACACAACTGCTTATCTGCTCTCACTGGGGTGTGATGTCATTTCCTGTTCTGGATCTCTCAGATCTCACACTATTCCTCAATTCTCTATAGCCCGCCGAATGATTCCCCTGAAAGCCAGCTGGACAGACCCTCGTCAGTGTGATTTTCACCTCTGCCACTGAGCGGCACTCCTCCAATGTGCAAGCAGAAGAACACAACATGCAGGCAGTTATTTCACACCCAAGAGAAAAAAAAAAATTACAAAATAAACACACAGAGCATGAAGGCTATACCGACCTTCTTCTTCAGGAACACAAACAGGGGGAATAGAGGATACATTTTAAAAAAAAGTGTCAGTATTCAGTGGAAGTACGTATGAGTCACATGTACAAAAATGCATAAAATGCATTGATTTTGTTTGCTTTTAGGGCAAATTACCTCTTTGAATCCTCGGTTCTTGATGTTGAGTTTCTTAGCATTGACAAAATCAAAGAGTTTACCATACTCTTCCCTGCAAGACAAGGAGTGAAATCAGTTAGTTAAACACATACACCTTACACATCTTGAGAGTTTATTTTGTTGTCTAAAGGAACTTCATATTTTGGTCAGTTGGAAGTGTTTAAACAGGTTGTCTCTCGCTATAAAATATGGTGACACTTAAAGTACTCATGAATAATGCATTACAGATACCTTCATAATACTTTATGAATGCATTATAATGCATTACAGACGGGGCTATAACTACTTACAAAATGTCATAACATTATAGCCTTATATGTTTATTATGCATTATGAATGCTCTCATCAATAAAGCACTATAAATACCTTCACAATGCATTACAATGGCTTATTATGAAGGTATCTAGAGTGGATTATAGCTGACAGCTTCATAGAGCATTCATAATGCATGATGACATAACACACCATAACCATGCTTGCTTTATAAGTAGTTATAGCCGTGTCTATATAATATATTATATATAAATTATATAATAATATAATAATTGTATTATAATGAACTATGAAGGCATCTATAATGCATCATAAATGCTATCCAAAAAATCTGCAATAGTAGAGACAGGACGGTGGACACCAAATGGAGGCGGGCCAACCTCTCGATGCTGCTGAAGGTGTACTGAGAGCCCTGCTTGGTCTCAATCTCGAAGTCAAAGGAGCGTGTGGTGGTCGTGCCCCGGGCGAAGTTGACACAGGAGATCTCTTCGAAGCGCAGGTGCACGGGCGGCTTGTGCACGTAGATGAAGCCTCGCTCCAGAGGGTAGAGGAGGCCTGAGCTGGCCTTGTAGGAGCAGGTGATGCACTGAGCTCCAGAATGCCTGGGGCAGGGAGCGAGACGAGAGAGAGCTACACACCGTGCTACTGGGAGCTGTTCTCCAGGAAAGTGCTGAAACTTCTAAACAACAAAGGAATGCGGCCAGCGGATGATACCAGTACAAACGTCAGAAAGGAGGATCGCCAAGGAAACCATCGCCCGCGAGACAGCCTATGGCATTACCCCTGGAAGTTGCCGGGAACAGTTATCTTCCGGTTGACCAGAGCCTTCATCACCCTGCTGACCATCTCATATAGCGAACCTGACATGTTCTTGCTGAGCTTCCCCTCAAAACGCTTCTCCACATCCTCCCTGGAGGGGGACAAAGAAAGGGGTGGTGAGACAGGGTGAGAGAGGCAGGAAGAGCAAGGTGGGTCACTTTTGGGAATCCCCCCCCGACTCACTCGCTCATGTTGAGCGTGAGGGCGATGTCCTCTTCCTTGGAGAAAAGCAGGATGAGGAAATGGTACCGGGTCTGCCCCTGCTTGATAGGGGGGTCCAGGCTGATCTGAAAGAGCGAAGACGTGGTGTGAGAACCTCGGCGCGTCACCAAGAAGCTAACATGATGCTACAGACAAACAGAAGCGAAGACACCAACGGGAAAAGACTCCACACATCTCATCCGATATCACACTCACCACAAAAAACATCTGCCTTTGGTCCTTGTGTGGCAGCAGAAAGAGGCGCAGGACTGTGGTGTAGGGGATTTTGTAGTCGAAGGTCTTACCATGAAGGTGTAGGAAGGTAGGATAGATACGGATATCGTACCTAGAGGGAGGGAAGACTTCTGTTAGATAAGCAGACGCTTGCTCTTCATAGTGTGTCAGAATCAAAGTCTTTATGGGATGTGGTGTTATTTTAGATCAAAAGGTGGCAGCATTGGGCACCATGACAGGGCTAAAGTCGGCCACATGGGGCTGGGAGTGAATGGCCGGCAAGCAGGACAACTGCTCCTCACCGTCCCCTGGGCGTCAGACATTGCAGCTCTTTGAAAATGCAAATGGCATCGCCGGTGGCTTGGATCACATCTGCCTTCGAAAGCACGTTTTGGGCAAAAGCCTAAAATAAACAACAATGTTTGACGCACCTCTGTAGCCTTCATGAAATGCACTTGGGCAGGAATCAATTATGGAGGAAGACATGAGAAATTTGATTACACCAATTTGTCACAGAGCACAGATGTACTGGTATGTACTGAAAATGCCATTATGTATTTAAATTCATAATACCAAGGTAAGAAATCAACATGCCAGTAAAAACACAAAATCGCAATTAAATGGAATATAATGAAATCTAATTTTTTTTCAGCAATCCAACCAAACTGAAAGCTGCATACACAGGATGGGTGTCATAAAAAAGCAACTGGCAGACAACGCCCCCTAGTGGTCCGGTAACGCAAACAGTCACATCAAAGTCACGTTATAGAAAGGCATAGTTACCTCTACAGGCTCGACACCCTCGTCCCCGATGCTGGGGGGAACGTAGAAGCGCACTTCCATGAGGGACACCTCCGCATCGTCGTTTTGGTGGAACTCCAGTGTGACCTCATTCTTTCCCGTCGCGCACTGGGACACACTGGACAGGGGGATCTCAAACACCGGGCTGTCATTGACGTCGAAGGACAGAAGCGGGCCTGGAGATCAGAAATTATGGTGAATTTTAACCCGCCCTTCCCATGGGGTCCTATGGCAATAGTTACATTTTTAAGCCATTAGGAAAAACAAACAGTTCCTCTACTTCCTGCCGTCTCTGCTCTGCACCTGGAGGTGTAATCGGACAGTAACGTCACTGCTGAACACGTGCGTTAAAAGCCAGTCGTACCCTCATTACCACAGAGGAAAGGCAGCATTTGCACAAAAACACAATGTTCCTCAAGCGTCGGGAAGCAATTTTGCCGTTCTGCCTTCTGTTTGATCAGTCCTACGCAACCAAACGTGGAGTGCCCTCCCTCCCCCGAAAGGAGCAAAACAAGATAGGAAAAAGATGTGCAAAGAGCCACGAGGAACCTGAAAACTTAGCGGTGCCCCAGTTCCAGCCTTTGACACACATGTCCTTCTCAGTCAGCTCCACCTTGTAGTTGGCCTTGAAATACTCGGAGATCTTCTCGAAGTCCTGAGGGAAAACAGAGGAACAGAAGTCAGAACAGACATACAGAGGGGGGAGAAGAGTTCAGGCTTCAGATGCTGAGAAACACTGTTTGCCTTAATGCCAAATCTCAAGTTTCACCCCCATTCTCCCCTAACCCCACAAACCATTTCCCTATACCATCCACCCCCACTACCACCAATCACCACCCAATCTGTCCAGTCTGTGTCTCGAGGTTACAGAGGGTGGCCATCACATTAGAAACGTGTAACATCACAGCTGATTAATCGCAGCCCAATGACCTTGCAGCCCCGTCTGCCCATTCTCAGGATATGGGGGTGAGCGTAATCCATGGAAAGGCTCCCCCAAGGCCGCCGCTTACAATCAAGCCGTTTATTTATCCAGCCGAGGTTTGTTACCACGGGACCGGACTACGATGGCTTCCACATGTGTAACCCCCACCCCTTCCAGCCCCCAGGTGCACGCATGCGTTCTCGCGTCACTGCCCGATGCGATCTCCATCGCCCCCTGGAGGCCACCTCCTCTAATTATCTGCCTGGCAGCTGTTAATTTAAACCCGAAACGCAGTCAGGTTAATACTGCTCTCGGCTCTTGTGCCCATGTGCAGATCCGCTTCCCGCCTGGAGCCAAAGGTCCCTAGACCTTCATTAGCAAATAGACACTACACCATTAATAATCATCAATTCTGCAAAGGCCTCCTTCTTGATGAAGCGCCGACCTCCACGTTTCCCCACCACCGTCCCCATGACGACATGGATCCAAGCCTGGGTAAGGGGCGGAGCCGGGCTGGAACAGTCAGACACTTACTGGGTTTCAGGTTACTGGGAGTTTTACAAGCGCCCAAATAAAATGTTTTTGTTTTTAACATCTGTTAAGAAGGGCAAGCTGATTTACACAGTCCAATAAGCTTTGGAATTATACCATCGTCCATTTAAGAAGTGCTGTGATTACATCTGCAAAATAGTGTCAAATGCCAAACCCCCATTAACTCCCCCTTACCGAGTCACGGAAGCCATCGTATTTGTACACGTGGCCCGTGCTGGTAGCCAGCTTGATGCCATGCCCGAGGCAAACCCTCCGCCACTGAGCAAGGGTCAGCTCTGGGGCTGAAATGCTGTCCACTTTGCCTGTCTTGCTGCTCTTGTACACCACCGACTGCTTGCTAAAGCGGAGGCGGCCATCATTCTGCAGAGGGATAAACGGGCAGCACACCAGACGCGTGACACAGTATCAATGAGGTACAATGCATCATAAACAATGCGAGGGGACAGGTGAAATAATCAGTACTCACCCAGGACCCCTTGACCTCCTGGTATATCTCATTAAACTCCAAAGTGTCGCCCATCTCTCCCTCCTGGTCCCGCAGCACTCAGCTATGGGCACAAAGAATCGAGTGAAATTCACCGCCCAGATGGGCTCGTGTCCTGTTAACTGTGTGCTTGACCGACAGAGAGACAGACCTGGACAGAAGCAGGCTACTGCACCTTCAATCAACATAATGGGACTACAGAGACGTGAAACACAGTTGTAAGTACTGCTCCGAGATCGCAAAATTTAAAAATTACAATAAATTTATTGAATTTATTTTAAATACATGTCATTAATGACGATATCTTAATATTGTGACTGTTACCTATATACGGTTTCTATATGTTTCTGATCTGATTTTCTATGCATTTTGTAAGACCCAAATAACATATCACAGCTGTTACAACAGCCTCCCTGATGCAGAGTCATTAAAAGCAAAAAAAAAATTAAAAACATTTATTTTATATCAGATCAAGTAACAAATCACAGGTACATTTAGTAGACCTGGGGGTTATTCAGTCACCCACTTAAGAGAATATTTGTGGAATAAAACACTGATTATCACTATTTATGGTTAATCTTTGCGAATTTTGAATTTTAGAACATTTCAGCGCAGTTCCCAGGAAGCCAGCACCGGCTACTAGAAATGACACTATACCTGCCCTCACCATTCCACCAGGGAAAAACTATGCAGTCACATCCCTTTAAAACCTACCCTTCAAGCCCTAACATGTTTAACTTCGACAATGGATTACAAGCTGATGAACACGGAAACGACAAAATATTTACCCTCTTAAAGTTTGTTGCTAAAAGTCACATGCTTCTTAAACAGTTCACGAACTCCTATCAACGCGTAACAATGCAACCGGCATACAGGCAACAGCCTGATTCCTTCAGTCTTTGAAGTGCACATCAATGCTTTATCTATGCGTAGAGATTTCCAACTGTTTTAATGTCCGTTATTTCAAACTGCAAACATCGACAGAATCACAAGTGAGACGTATAAAGATTACTCACGACTAGCAATGTGTAAATTAAGATGCTAGCTCATAGCTACTTGTCAATGCACTGAAAGTCTGCCAAAATCTCGCCGTGTTGGCGACCAATTCTAAATCCCTGGGATCGTTCGAAAAGAGAAAAGGCAAATTCACAATATACAACCACTGCAGTCACAAGACTGTCTAAAAATGAAGAGTAAAACTATAATTACTTCGCAGCACTCGTGTACAGGAGACGCTATTTCCCGCGTGAACCGTCGACTCCGTCCCTGAAACGACACCGGAAGAAATTATTTTCACCGACGTCACTTCCTGTTTAGTAACGCAGTCCTACATAAAGCAAACAATTTTTTTAAAGCCTGACATAGACGAAGCCGATGAAGTTGTCAGGTGCATTATTCCAGCCGTTTCAAGTTCCACCGTATAAAATAGCAAATGTCATGTCATGTGGGACGTATTTCTTATTATCACTGTGCACATTTTTTTTGCATTTTGAATTTGTTTAGAAACATTGCAGTATGTATAACAATAACATTGCACCAGGAGCACAAATGACAAGACAGTATCCATGCACCTTTTTACCTTGAGGCTTACACAAATATATTATACAAATATTAGCAAACTAATGATTTTATTTTTAAGTAATGAATTTCCGACCAAGTAGTTAACTGCTTTACATGTTATCACCATTCAGGGGCGTTTCTAGCTATTGAAAAAATCAGGTACTAAGTCAAGTTTACCTGGGGCTTGAATTTTTTTCTTTTTGAAGGAAGATTGGCATCGGGGCTAAAATTAGGATTAGGCCTATAATATTCGGGGCTATAGCCCTGAGTGATTGGAACTAACGACGCCCCTGTCACTGTTTCATGTAGTACATGGCAGTGAAGACCCTCTATTTTCTATAATCTTTCATCCAATAGCCTGGAACCTAGACAGGAGACACCCAGGATGGAATCCCGGTCCACCATGGGGCACACACAATCAGACACTATAGGAAATGTAAAGACACCAGCTCACCTAAAACGCAATGTTTTTGTCGTATGGAAGTAACCCAGAGTGATATGCTTTGAAATGAATACCACCAACAATCAGTACCTAAGATTATATCCATCCATCCATCCATCATGTAACTGCGGATGCTTGTCCGGATCATGCGGGGCTTGGTGCTTATCTCAGGCGGCAGAGGGTAATGGGATTCCAGTACGTTTCAGAGCACTCACAATTAACCGGACAACGCAAGGATAAAAATTTACCTAAACCTCAAGATTTTACGCCGTGGGAGGACACTGGAGTAACCGTAGAAGTATGGTTTGTAATGAGAACCACTGACAATTAATTCCAATGATGGCATAAGAGTATTTCTAAATATCTCAAATATAAATTAATAGTACTTAACCGTTAACCAAAACCACTCGCAATTTTATCATCAAAGGCGGATATGTGATTGAAGTAGCGCTGTGGAAGGACTTAAGAGTTCAAAGGGGCCGTTCTGGGACAATGTTAACGCCAAACTGAAGGTTATCACGATTTTTTAAATAGTTATTTAGAAATAGTTTATAACTGGATATGAGATCGGATGATTCAATACATCAAGGTGGTCGGTTATTTTGTAATTATCTTGGTAGTCTGTACTTGTAGTTCAATGTCTTGGATTACCTTCGAAGTAATTCTAGTAGAAAAATTAGGGCAGTTGAGTGGTGGAATAATGTGCGTCAAAGAAAAGAGTGAACTGCAGGGGGCGACAAAGCCTCAGTGGAGGAATTGCACTAAAATCTGTCCAAACTCTCAAACGTAATTTTTCTTTCATCTTTAAAATAAATAAAAAAATAGAAACACTTCTAATATTACAGCTATCTCCCACATCTTATGAGTTAAATTATTTCCTGACTTAAATACTAAGACAAATTATGATCACTGTAACAAAAATGCAAAATATAAAACTATTCATTATAATATAAATTATACAGGCGTGTTGCAGTTATATAATTTCCAGTTTACACAACAGAATTGCGATTACACGCAAGTGTAGCAGTTCAGATGTGACCTGTGTTTTGCACACACTGACGAAGGGTGAATGACAGACTGAGGTGAGAGAGAGACCGCATTAAGCGCAATGTCAATATAGCTTAATGCTAATATAACGAGCTGAAAGGAATGGATACATGTCTCAGAACATCACACACCTACAATTCACAAAAAATTAAACAAATCACTGAGCCACAATACTTAATACGCGTTGAGGCAGACCGTACCACATACAAAATACGCAAAAAAGGGGATTGCACACACACTCACAACCCAAACACAATACACACGCATATGATCACAAATGCAGACGGATAAATAATCGCCAGCGTCTTTCTTTCCTTCAATTCCCCACTCCCTACATCTCTGATCCTTTCATTCGCTCTCTCTCCCACCCTCTCACACACTCACACGTTGCTTTAATCGCCGCAGCATGAAGTTATTCAGCGCTCATAACTTTGAAAAGTCGTTTTAAACTTCCATTCATGTTGTAAATCAAAGGGCGACTAACAGACAGCTCGGCAAAAATATAGAAACTCGAGGACATTTATGGAAATAATCAAAGAGTGAGAAAACTGGATCACGCAGCGGAGACATAAAATATCAGTATTTATAATGGTAAGTGATTATACAAGGCAAATTAAAACAGTAATTCGATAGAGAGAAAAATAGACTGGTGGGTCGAAAGGGATTAAAAGAGGGTAACGAAATACCAGAAGTCGTCAACTCCAAGCCCTGTACTCTTTTTAGGCAATGAACTGTCTGAATCACCGTCAGGAGAGAGGGAGGTGGACGGGGAGGAAGAGGGGGGACAGCACATTCTCTCTTTCTGCCCCCGTATATAAACCGCACCGCCGTCAGTCAGTCAGTCCCGTCAAGACGGCAGCCCGTCAACAGCACCTAGTGCGGCTTTCGGCTGCTCAACCTCCGGCTCAGAAACCGATACCTACCGCTTGGTGATACTAATTAGTTATTGATTTACTTGCCTGACATATTCAGACCGTAAACCGTCAATCACAAATATGATTGATTGCGTTTGCATCATATGCCGGGTAATTCTGCGTCCTTAAAAAGTTTGAATTTTTTTTCGAGAAGTAGAAAACGAGAGACTGTATCAGGGTCTGAATAATTTAAGAATAAACTTACACGTAAGAACTGGTTAGGGTAAGTTTTGTAAGTTGGAGTTTGATTTCCACAAAAAATTATACAAGTTTTTTTTTTCTTTTTTTTAAATCTTAAGCTCTTCGGCGAAGAATTACCGGATCCAAAGTGGAGATGCAACACGGGGAAGGTAAGGCAGAGGTTGAATTAGATGTAATTAAACCATTAATTTCACTGGAAGATAAATAAAATGTCGTTACTTGAAATGTCATGTCAGAAGAAAATCCTTTGCAGTTTTTTTCACAGAATAAAATGCATACCAATTTTAACATTCAATCATAGAAACGAAAGAGATACCAAATGATTTTATATATAGATTTTATATAAATTAGTTCTTGCTACTTGGAAAAAGATTTCTTATTAACTTACCTGAGTAGCCTATGTATTTAGAATATATTGATGGCGATGTTCATAGCTCATTTTTACCAGAAGTGATGCAGATGCTCTGTGATAAAACTGGGATTGTGTTGATCAGGATTTTCTTTTTAGTGATACAATGGAAACTTCTTTTTTAATATACTAGTTAGTGTTTTTTCTCCTAAAGTATTATATGAAAATATAGATAATATCCATGAAGGAACACTTTAAAAACCAGTTTGGTTTGTGTGTGTATGTGTGTGTGTGTGTGTGTTTGGGTGGTATGTTGAAGGGGTGATAGGTCAAAATGTTCCTATATATCCTTGTATCCTTGTCTTGTTAGCTGACATTCGCACCAGAGAATACGAGATCCTGTTTAGTCAGGGTCTGTGAACTTGGACCTCAGAGGTTCAGAACACCATTGAGAAGTAATGTGGAAGGTAATTTTACAAACCATCTCAGAATCTAGCGGCACTAGAAAGTCAGATTCACGCTGGGCGACCGAGAAGCTCCCACGTTCCCGCTAAAGCTCTTCGATTCACACTGGCCACGTCGGTTCAGTGTGTTTCAGTCATTTAAGTGATGGCATTTGGGACGTGTGCTGAAGTGCTGCTCGAATACCAACGGCTTAAACACAGCACAGAAAGAGCAGGCACTGTATAAATACTGCGACTGGCCAGAGATTACAGCAGCATGCATTAACAGCGCACAAGTGGGAGATATAAAATATTGCTGTATAGATTCCTTCGGCTATTATGAGAGAGAGAATGGATGTAGAGGGTTAATGTAGTACAGATTCCCTATTGACAGGACACAGCACCCAGAGGGAGAGAGACTAGGGGAATGATATAAAATGAGTTGGTCACGGTTTGAGCAGTTACACATGCTGTTTACATTTTTCCCAAATTAACATGGCCCCATGCTCTGCCAGCCCCCCCCCCCCACTGTCTCTCCCTTTCTCTTTTCCACCCCTTCCCTCCTTTATGTTCAAAAAGAAGGACGGACTGAACGAAATTAACCGGGCTCTTGTATGTTTTTTTAAACATTTAATTCTTACTTTTTTTGGGTGGGGGGGGGTCGAGTGATGTAAATTAGACACCGAAGATCTGAAGCTGGAAGCAAAGAAAGGAGACTGAGATCCAGACCGCGAGGAGGAGATGGAGAGGGAGCAGGAGAAGGGGAGATGATTAAGAAAAGGAAGAGAAGGAGCTAATTAGTGAGAGGAAAAGGAGAGCTAGAAAAAACGAATTCAGGAGAACAAGGGAGAGAGGCTTAGGGAGGCAGGCGTACAAGGTGAAAGAGACGAAGGGCTCGGTGAAAGCAGGACAGGGGTTCCGAGGGTTCTGATCGCGATTCTGGTGAGGAGCGAGAAGCAGCCCAAGACGGCGAAGGTTCAACGGAAGTGAGGGAATTGAGCTGGAAAGATGGAGAGGCATAGACGAGGCTGAAAAGTGGACAAAAGGGGGAAGGGGGGGAGCTTGGAGGGGAGGTTTCGTTATAAATATGAGTTTTATTGTTGTTTTTATGCCTCTGTTTTTTTTTTGGCCATTGATGTTCTGTGTAAACACACTGTCCTAATTATACCACGTAGATCCATTTGAATCTGAATTTGAACTATAAGTAGGGGTGAGCTGCTTGAGAAAGCAAAACAAGCGCCTCACGTTTTTCTTGGCGTGTATGTGTGACTTTGTGTGTGCGTGTACACGTGCACACATGTGCCCATGCGTCGGAGCACATCAACGCATTTACACACACGTTCCAGCCGCACGTGCTTGTTCCCGTGTGTGCATGCGTGCTTGTGGCCACGTCGGTCTCGCGCTCGTGAGTACGTGTACGTGTACGGGAAAGCCAGTGCGTGAGCCGGTGTATGTGTGCGTGAATTTGTGTGTCGATGTGTGTGAGTGTGTGTGTTGAGTTAGTGAAGGAATGCGAATTTGATTGAGTACAGACTGCACATAAATCTCGACTCTAACTGTATACAGACACACAGCTACGACCCCGACCTCCACTCCCTCTTCTGGTCTGTCCCAGTGCATAGTTAATGCACTGTAGTGTCCAGTCAGTAACTGCGTACACAATCTGTGCCATACTAACCCTTTCTCTGAAACAGTAGGAAGTGGTCTGCTCTCTCAGTGTTGTGCCCATGTCTGTAACACAGTGCATTAACCAGAATCTGCAAGACACTGTTAAAGTAACCTAGCTACTGGTTCCTCTGTATATCCAAGGTGTCTGGTACTGTATCTCTTAATGTAATGTTAGCATGCACATCAGTGCTCTTTGTGCGACTGCTAACTGTATTATAGCCAGCCGCCCAATTCTGTCACTGGCCATGTTTTTGTGTAACGTTTAATGACTGTGACATCTAACTTTATTACACAAACTTTTAATCGAGTGAAAAAGTAACGAGTGCTAGTGGAGCCTTATGGATTTTCACTTTAAAAAGGACAGTGAAGTTCCACAGCTTTGATGTTAGAGTTTGGGAGACTTTAGTGAAAAAGGAGAACTCGATCCAAACAGTCATTCGTTCTGTTTGTTAAATACCTGACACCCATGTATTAGGATCCAAAACAGAAGGCTGTTTGTTACACACCAGAAAGGGTCGTGAAGGCCATACAGCACATGTAGATGACATAAGGTCTTCTCGGCCAGCTCTTGAGATTGTTTGGTGTTGTTTGTGACCTTTAAACAGTCTCCATATTTCTTCTGAAAGGGAGTGAGTGAGAGAGAAAAATGCTAATCAGGGTTAATAAGCTGATGTTATTTTGGCCTGGGGCATGAAAGAGGTAAGTCATTTCAAAAGGGAAAAAAAATGGGAAGAACCTGCAGAACGCTTAAATGGAAGATTTATCAGCGGAAGATCTGTGCGTGTTTCTCATAGATGGACTTAGGAAGGACGCGGCAAGGCTCTTAAGACAATTCAAATGCTGTAATGCGTCCTCTGTGACTCGCCGTGCCCTTTTCCTGCAGTGCTGGCCGCTCGGGTGGGATTCAGGTGCACACGGCAAGGGAGGAAGAGAGGGAGATCGAGAAAGAGGGGTAGAGGCATATGCGAGGAGTGGGATGGCCGTATTCGCCACTTTTCACGCGTGTTGAAAGAACACACAACGCCTCACAAGAGACGATTAATTAACCGTCAGAATCACATCTGCCCATCTCAAAAGGAGGACGCGACAGAAGACGAAATGGTTTACAAAACAGACATATTTTCTGTATTTATGGCCAGAAGGTTCAAGATTAAGCGGTGGGCATAATTTAGGAAGGCAACCATAGTTATTTACTTTGGTAAAAATTCTGGCATACATTCATATAATAACGTAATCTTTGTAAAGTGACAAAATAAAAAAATAAAAATATGTTCAAACTAATTATAGTAGAACAAGCATAAGAAACAGTCATTTGACACTTAGATACCGTGGCAATCCTGAGATCTGCAGGACGCTTTCAGATATTAATGTCGCATCCCAAGAGTTTGAGGGAGATGTGGGGAAAGCAGAGTTTGTGGGAGAGGGTTAAGCACACTGGCTCTCTGCATCAGACAATTTGAAGATGAGGGGTTCTTTGTGGCCCTCTCGGGGACAGCGAGTGGAGAAAAGTTGGGCTGTTTCCCATTGAAGGGATCATTTGGACGCCATTTTCTCAGCAAGGTCCCTGCGAGAAAAGGGGCTCTTTACGGCGTCCCGACATTATCTGCCCAGCATCCGTGACGGAACACACACAATGTGAATGGAGGGAGAGGGAGATTCGGGCGGGGAATAGCAGGGAGGGGGGAGAACGAGCAGCGCTGATAAAGGAACATATGTCTCCTCGCATGTATCACCGAGGCCACACGCACCCACACGCGTGCACGCGCTCATATGTCAGGACACGCACTCACTCCCAGCCTTCATATTCAGATACATGCTGGTAACAAATATTACACAGAACTACTGCGTGTAAATAAATAGACACATTCCTTAGTTCTTCACAGCTAATTCAATTGTGCAGTTGTTGTGTTTTTATAACTACTAACAATAATTCGTATCGTTAATATTCAGCTCATGAATATTTAGACAAGGACTGGTAGAGTCATGGATGAAAATCTATAATACGTCTCGACTGTTTGTTTCTACTCCAATTAAACTCGCAGAACGAAGTTTTCTTTTGGTTCAGAAAGCGACTCCAATATCCTGTGACTCTATAATTAGAATTGAAATGAAAAATGCTATATTGGCAGTGCTAAGTTACATTAGATTAGCCAGAATATAAACACATCAGTGCATCACCATAGAGACGAAACACACACATGAATGTTATTAAAATATATACAAATAGATATGACTAGAATATTTATTGTGTTATAATGCAACATAAGGGCATGATTCTTATTTACACTTATCAGCCGAGGGCCTTAAACAATTATTAAAGAGACTATCCGAAGTGTTCCAGAATTTTATTGAAGGTTTAAAAAAGAAAATCAACACCTATCCGCACGTTTGGGCAGTGACTGATTTGCAAAGGCATGACACACTACGACATAAAGGTTGTTACAAATCTCAGCTTTTCAGATCTGTTGTCTATAGACGATCTAATGGGGTTTCTCATTAGATTTTACTAGGAAAGTAAACTTGAATCAGCACTCTACAGTCCGCGGCTACGTAGGTTTGTGTGGCAATTGAAATACAGGCTTATGTGTTTTTCGAGAACAGAAGAATAAAACATCAGGAGGAAAGTAGAACAGAGTCACTGCCATTGCATGTCTGTTGTTTATCATCTCTTTTGGTCTACGGTGATCTTATGGCTTTCTTCTAATCCTTTTTCCTCTCCAGTCCATCATTTCCAGCTGGCCGTCTTGCTGGCCACAGTGGTGGTCTCTGTCCAAGTACCCGACCCTGTGCTCAGCTTAGCCAATGAGCGCTCTTCGATTGAAAGGACCTATGAACTGACGAAATACCTGGAGCACCAGTTACGAGAAATAAAGGACACTTATGTAAGTGAATTGCTCGTTTGCTCACTTTGTGCACCACTAGCGCTAAACGCTAACCAACCTCCTCCTCTTCCTGCTAGCTGTCCTACCTCGGACCCCCTTTCAGTGATCCGGACTTCTCCCCACCCCGGCCGAACACCACGGCGCTCTCCCTGCCAAGTGCCGCCACTCGCCTGGACCTGTGGCGGGGCCTGGAGAACCGGGCCCGCCTGGCCCAGAACCATAAGGCCTACAGCGTGCTCCTGGGGGCGGTGAAGGAGCTTGCTCGAGCCACCCTCTGCCCTTATCTCCAGAGCTCCTTGCTACATTTCTCTGTCGGACTCGATGGCCTGCTGGGCTCAATCTCTGGTCTCATGGCAACCCTGGGCTACCCACTGCCCCCGCATTATTACAGCTCTCAGACAGGGGGAACCAGTGACACAAATCCTGACCCTTTGACTCCTAGCTACTTTAATTCGCAGGTTGAGAGCGTTTCCATCCCTGATCCTCTGCCACCGGGCCCCCGATACTTACAAACGCTTTCAGGCAGCACTGACGCAAGCACCCAGGAAGGATGGGAGGGACAGCGAGGAAGAGAAGCAGAGGACTTCATCCCAGAACCTCAGCTGGACATGGACAGTTTTAATGGTGACCAAAGCAATAATGGTGACCCTGAAGATTCAGAGGAAGACAAGGATGAGAAAATGACGGGAGCAAAAGCAGAGGGGTATGGCAGCGAGGAGAGGTCTGAGGAGCTGATGGAGGAGGAAGAGGGATGGGGCGGGAGGAGGAGGCTGCTCAGTGTCCCAGAAGGAGAGGAGATGGAGGGATCAAGGTTCGTGCACAGCAAGAGTGGATCAGGAGACAAGTGGCCGCAGGAGCACCTCCCCAGGCCCCTCCTTCATACGGAGCCTGGACAGCGAATCAGAACGAGGACTCGAGTGATGTCACTGAGGCCGGACGTGCCACACAACCAGCATGCTAGGGCAGGACAGACACTCAGAGAGGTCCCACAGGGATTCAGCAAGAACAATAACAATAATCATCTGAACGACCTTCCCTTGCAATACATGGGTAAGCCTGGAATGGGCGAGACCCGGAGGCCGGATGCAGGGAAGGAGAGCTCTACCTACTTCTCCTCCTCTCCGGCTCCCCGCCATCGTTCTCCCCGCTCCGTGCTGTCCTCGATCTACACCTCCACTCTCCACCCCCCACTCTCTCCCTTCTCCCTACTCTACCAGCTCAGTGCCCAGGAAGGGCACACCCTACTGGCTGACCTGGCTCATGGGAGCCCCCTGCCTGTCCTGGCATCGCTGTCTGCGCCACCTCTGTTCGCCACTCCCACGCTCAACGACTTCTCCAGGAAGGTGGAGAGCTTCTGGGTACTGCGTGAACTTCAGAGTTGGCTGTGGAGATCAGCCAAGGATTTCAACCATCTAAAGAAGAGGCTGAGGGCTTGAGATGCATACAGCGACTTCATATTAGCACTGGCATGAGTCGTGACAACAGTCAGAGTGACTCTCTGAGCTGTACAAAGTGTTAATTGTGCACTAAGATACTTTACAGCAAAGTGACACACTCTCAACGAGTGACTGGACACTTCAGCATCATGGCCCTAAAGACAACAGGGTCAACAACACAACGGGAAATGACTGATGCTATGTCCAAGGGGAAACAGGGGAAAGGATGACCAATTGAAAGAAAAAAACAGTGATTTAATTGAAAACCCAGACACTGACTCAGCGCCTGAGCATTGGGAAGTGGCGGGGGGGAGGGGGGGTTAGAAACTAGGGGAGAGGTTACCCCGGTACATTGAAAACCTGAGACAGCACATTTCCCTCTGTCATACATTCCATCCCTTTCTTTTCCACTTCGTTCGGCCCCCATTTCTGTAGCCGAATTTAACGCGTCCTCGTGTGTGCCTGACCGTCCCCCCTCCATGACATGCACTATGATGCTGTAATCCCCAGCCATTTTTAAGCGGTGGATTTAAACCGTTTGCCTGTTTGCACAACCGTTTGCCTGTCTGCGATCGTGTCCTGTCTCTCTCGATGATGAAGGGCGGAGGATAATGCTGTAGGGAACAACAACTGACAGGTGGGGGTTGTACTGTCTGAAAAACCGCAATGCTAGAAATTGACATTGACATATGGTTAATATACATATGTTTACATTAACTTAACACCTCAGCTCATAGGATGTACATTACAGAAATACTGCATCATGCTTATTACATGTTCTGTTCCCAGTAATTGGCCAACGGTTTACTTCTGTTTTTGTTAAAAACAAACATATATAATGAACTGAATAATATACAGAGGCACCCGAATGAGATTTGATCGTTTACCTAAAGTATATTTTAGTATATGTGTACCTGTGTGTGTATTTATCACTAAGACTGAACGCTGTGGTAATATTTATTGAATGCAACTATTTATTTGCTGACATGGAAATCTGACTGTGGTAATATATAAAGGTGATTCTATAGGAATTTTAATAGAGAAGTATAATACTCTGTATTATTTTGATTATTTCTTTATGGACACTCCAGTGAGATGGAAGATCAATGCGGTATAAATATGTAATTAACAGAAAACAGAGTAACAGATAATAGTGTGTAATTGTTTGGTACTGGAGGTGAAGAACTGAGTAGTGCCAGAATTAGGATAAGTACCAGATATGATAGTCAATAAGTAAAAATCGGTATGGTGCATGGATTCACTGGTTTTGTTTATATAGCTGACAGGACAAATGAAATTGGCGGGGGGGGGGGGCGGATAAGAAGAAAAGCCACGACCGAGTGAGAGCGAGTTCTTTTTGTTCCTCTGCTTTTCATCTCGCCTCCTCCTCCTTAATTTGCCTTCCGCTCCGTCACACCTCCTCCTTCTCCTCCTCCGTGACACACCAGAACCCAGCCTTGCGCACTTCTCTCGTGCCTCACGGAACACGGGAGCTGCCGGAGAGGATTTCGGGGCAAAAAAAGCGTGGCGGGAGACGTCTGAAGAGACACGTCTGAGACGGGCACGCCGGTACAAACACTCACCCAAGCTGGGGAGGCTCCCTCCCTCCGCTCCATGCCCCTCGGGCTGAGTTTGGTGCAGTGAAATTAAGGGATCAATGAGAATCCCTCTCTCCCTTCCTCCGAGCTACACACCTGCACTCCCTCTTTTCCTGTCACACCCCGGTCCCCCCCGTCCTCTCACGCACGGTGCCAGTTCTAGTATCTTCTCTCAGACTATCGACGGCAGCAGCCAAGCTGACAATGTCAGGCGGGAAAAAAACAAAACAAAACAAAAAAAAATCAGTAGGCAAAAGGGCAACCGTGAAAGGAAGGCTATAGAAGTGCCACTTTAACCAAACCGCTTCCTGTCAGTCCTGAGCGGAGTTCGAAGGATGACAAAAGCAGAGACAGAAGGAACAGTCAGAGAAAGGATGGAGAGAAAGGAGTGATTGTGGCATCATCCTGAAGTGCTGACACACAGTCAGACTGACTCACCGGGGGGGGGGGGGGAGAAGATTAGAGGGTTAACCCTGAGCGGTGCTGGCATGCCAGGCTTGCCCTTCTGACTCACGGGAACAGGGAGGAGCAGGGATGCCCTCACTGGGGAAAGGGAAAGTCACGGCAACTCTGAGCGGCCCGGTCTTCCCACGAGGTCGCCGGATTTGCAACGACCTCTGAGTCGGCTGTGGCACAGGAGCCACATGCACATTATGTGAAGCGTGAGCCGCCCACAACGGCGGCTTTGTGGTGCGTCGCCCTGGGCGCGTGCAGCGTGCTGGCCCGCATGCGCGCGCGCGTGTATGTGTCGCTGTGAATCACTGTGCGTAGGTGTTTCAATGTTTCACATCCTGATAACAGCTCCCAAATATGTCCTTCATGTACGTCACTTTCACAAATATTAATTTAAATCACAATATAACATCTAAAGAATCTCCAGTCCTATGAGGATGTTCTGACAAGTGCTGGTCTAAGGCAGGACTGTGACGTGCCCTTACATACCTATTGTCAAATATTAGTGTAAGTCACTCATAGAGCTGATTGGAACCAATAACCAGCAGCAATAAACATTTCTTTGGCCATGGTTTCACTGTATCTACTTTTCTCAGTGAATCCATATGTTCAGTTCTCTCTCGTTTCTGAGTTCTTATCCCTCGTTCTTTGTGAATATATATCGCCATCTCGCCCTTCGAAGTGTATTTTCCACCTGACCGGCTAAATCCTCTTCCTCCATTCGCTCACCTGTCTGTACCTGCATAAGACAGCGTGTATTGCTATCAGTGATTTCATGGTGCCATTTCAATAAAAACTTAAAAAGGATTTGCCCTTTTCTATTTAAGGCCCACATATATGTCCCCCCTCTGTTTTCCCTACTCTGTCCTGTTCACCTGCAGCACATAAAAATTCCTCTTTCCTTTCTCCAGAGAATTGCAGAGTTGCCTTGGGATTTACTGCATTCCTCCTCCCCACTTGCCTCGCTCTCTCTCTGTCCTTTGCAGTGCAGTAATTTTAAGAAAAGATGCATATTTCCATTTGCCTCCTTGCTTCTCCAGAGAGTCGTTCCTTCTTCTTTTTCCCCCATTGTTATCCCTTTAAGGACTTTCCTTCCCCTGCACTGTCTACATTGACGTCCCACGCTGCTTTTTGGACTAATGTAGCCCCGCCCCCTCGTTAAATCAGCCTACCTAATCTGCCCCACCCTTCACTCACGCTCGAGGCCACTGCCAGGCCATGAAATGTTCCCCACCTCCCCTGAAATTTCTCTAGGCTACTGGGTAGGGCTCCTTTACAAAAATTGTTAAAAAGGGGGACAGGCCTAGGGGTGCTGGGCATGATAATATGATTTATGTGCTAATCAATCCATTCGTTCCTTTCTACGTAACCACAAGAAAGCTACACCCATGCATTTTCATGTCAGAAGCTGTTGACTTGGATTCCGTAGAAAAGCAGATCTTGTTTTTTGGCATGTCGTTGTGTTTTTTAACAAATTTTGAGAAGAGATAAAGATTTGTTTTTAGGTTCTGGTATCACCCAGAAAAAAATAATCAGTCTGTACCGAGGCTGTGGAAACGTATAGATGTGTTTGTGCTTGTGTGTGTGATAAGGTCCATTGTGTAGTGTTTGTGCTGCTGCACAATACAGTTAGAATACGAGTGTGTTCTTATGTGTGTAAAAATGTGGATATGTGTCATGGACCAAGGAATGCTACAGGAAAGGGAGTGTGTGTGTGTTTATGGTGTGTGTGCATGTATGTGTGAGAGAAACTGCAGGAGATGACAGAAGAGATGTTCAATGGCATTTAATTAGATCAGCCTGACTGGTCTGTTGGCAGCTTGTCAGGCAAGGATCTGAAATAATAAACAAAAAACAGAACATCACAGGATTCATCCAACTATACTGCACTTCTTTCATGCACGTGTCAAAACAATCCCTTTAATCATAAATTCAGAGGCCTGCCTATTTCTGTCTTCTCCTGGCTTGGCGATCTAAATCCCGGATATGGCCTGGGAGCCAACCGTGAGTTTCCTATGCGTATGACGAAGGACTGCATTGCTCTTGAATTTGCAGAGTCGTGTTGACTCAGTTGTAAAACGCTGACTAATTGTTCTACCTCACGGTACACCCCCACCTCTTTAGTAAGCGTGAAAAGTAAATAGAACTCTTTTAGTGTCTCCTTGAGACACAAAGAGAATGATTAGGAAACAGTTGCAGAATTTCCATCCATCTGATGTTCCCTTTCTTCGTCCGCACGCACCGAGCGACCACACAGGTTGTGAGGTCTAGGAGGAGGCATGGGATAGTCGCTTATGTTTGAGAGAGTGGGTAATGGCTGATAGGAATAACAGAGGAAGACGGCAGACAGGCTCACAGGCTGTCAGAAAGA
>JAAGVU020000015.1:1793736-1842402 GCA_011763525.2 Mormyrus iriodes | reverse complement strand
ATGTTTGAGAGAGTGGGTAATGGCTGATAGGAATAACAGAGGAAGACGGCAGACAGGCTCACAGGCTGTCAGAAAGACTGCACAGGAGGATTGCATTACTGGGTGAAAACAGCTTTTAAAAATCCTGACTACACAAAATTTAAAAAGCTACGTTAAGGGATGAAAATAAAATTGGAATATTTTAGAAATGGTGGCTAGACGTGGCATTGAAATTAAGCAATGGCAAAAATGAACTAAGAGGAAAAACTTGAAAGAGTGAAGAATAAGATCGGCGGCCCCTTTAAAAACGCCATGACGTTATGCCGTCATTCCGTTCCGCTTCCCGTGCCTTTCGTTTTTGTTTGTTTTGTTCGCGACCCACACGCTGAAGACATGAACTGACAGAGTTGCAGTAGATCGGATCGCGTTTTTCTTTAGTAATACCAGTTGTCCTGAGGCATAGGCTGGTGAAACACCTTTTACATTTGTTAAACTTAAATAGTATTAGTAATTAGGTATATAGTCATTCGTTTCCCCTGAGCGAAGTGTAGTGTTAGCTACCTACGGGCAAGACACAATAAATGTCATTATTTCACATTTCTGCTGACTTTAGTAGTGCGATAGGCTAGGGCAATGTGGATGTCGGTCCAGGGAGTTAACCGCATTAACGGCATTCGGGGAGCGCTTTTCTAAAGTATTCAATAGGCCTATCATAAATATAATCTCATTCTTGTTTCGCGTAAATTTCATACATACTCAGTAACGCAAGCTACTTTCCCTTTGCAATATTATTCTGGCTTTTACTGCTAAACTTTTCCTTTACCGCCCAAAATCTGTATCTCCGAATCGTGAAGTACTTTACTGTATTCAGTATGTTAGAGTACGTTAAAGACATTACTCTGTTACTGTCTTCAACCTTTCCATACCAGCGCCACATTCATTTGCACAAACAATAGGCTACTATTTTACAGAGAAAACAAACATTAAAGCTTCCAGTGGATGAGATTTCCACAGCAGCAGTAGGAGTGACACTGGACTGCTGGGCCCGGTTGATCAGAAGTAATCTGATTGGATTTTGGCTAAAGGATCGGATCAAATGTTGAAAATTGGTTATTCAGATTTTTAAAATGGATTCTGAAATCGGATTCGATCACGTAATCGACTTGATTTTGATCTGGATCAAATCTTCAGTATATGTTGTTTGACCCAAAAAATCTGCATTACCCTGATCCCCGCAGAAGGGTGGATTCATGGTGGATTTCAGGAACAAAATGTAATAAATTGGTTTTATCATGTTTATATACACACACACACACACATACATACATACATACATACATGCATACATCCATAAATATATATATACACATACACACACTTGTCTATATTTTGTGCTTTATTTGTTCAACCGTTACAGTGTTAAAGTAGACATTATGGTACCTCTTAAGCCTTTCAGTAAAATACAAAAGTCCCCACAAAAAAATCCCCCAAACAGCCGTAAATCTCAAACGAAAATAATATATTTAATTTTAAACGTCTTTCATTACTGTATATTATATACGATGAAACAATTATCAGAGATGAACCAGTCAAAAGTAGTTTCTAATGATTACAGCCTATATTATTGTTAACTGTTGGACATTTAACCTTTTATGATTTAAAACGTGCTCAAAATATCCACAATGTATTTTTAAATAATGTATATTTGTTTTTATTTGTTGTTGGTTAGATGAGGGGTCTGACTGTTAAAAGGAAATTTAAAATAAAAGGGAATGTTCGTATTTTTTATTGTGCGGTTTTCTGTTTCTTCAAATAAAAACACTTACAGTGACCCCACACTGACTATTCTACCTGCTGTTCTTTACATAGCTAGTAGCCTACATTGTGATATGTAGTCCCATTAAGAACACTGGTAATCCGGATTTGGTAATCGCGAAAAGTTTGTATCTGAATCAGGGTGATCCAATCCAATGTTGCTTTGGAAAAGCGGCACAAAAGTAAGAGGGATTACCTGGTCCTGCATAGCAAGCATGGTATTTCCAATACAGGATCGTCCTGATCCCGATTAATTTTTTTTGAACAACCGGGCCCTGAATGTTACAGTGCGCCTATTTTCTTCACTGCACAAAATTGTGGACTCATAGACTGCATATACCAATACAAATAAAATAAAAATCAAAGAAAGTAAAAGGAGAGGTTGTTTGTTTATATGTATATAAAATTTTAATTAGGCCTATATCTGTTTAGGAAGTTGTGTCATCTGTGTAAATCAGGCCGAAAGAATCCGCAGGGTAGGAGTCCTGGCTGACGGAGAGTACTAGAACATTCCATATGAAATCAATCTAAAAATGGGCCACTTCTCCCATCGCCTGTTTGATTGTAATAAAATTGCCCGCACATGTTTGGCCGCGGATTAAATTGTTTCAGCGTATATTTTAGTGCTGACCGACTTAAGAACTCGGGCGATAAAGAGGATCAGAGCTGACTGTTTGACAGGTTAGTAAAACTGAAATTTTATTTAAATGAGGATTACTCACCTCTGGCCAGAGGTCCAAGCCACACCGTGTGTTCCTGTGTAATTTTTAAAAATTAAAGCAAACATTTCGAAGTTTGTAGTTTGCGGATATTCGTCTTCCAGCCGGATCGAGACCTGACGTACGCAGCGCACGTACAGCGCCGCGCGCCATAGGTGCACGCCGCCCTGTCAGTGTATTTCATGCGCTTGTACACCGTCCCCTGGTAGTGCATCACACTGACTTAATGTTACAGTAGGTTTATGGATGAGAGGCCATAGTGTCTGTATACTTTTTGACAATATTTAAATGCGAACGATGTTGTAAAGATTTGGAATCTGTTCCCTTGCCAGTTTCTCTTCAGGCTTTAAATGATCTGTCCAATTATGTATAAAGATACTTTTGTAACAAGTCAGCTCTGTTTGTTCTTACGTCCCCTACTGTATGTTCTAGCTCTCGCGTGACCTTAATACTTAATACTCCTGCTTCATAGCATTAGGTCTACATAAGTGTTCTCAATTAGAAAACATCATAAAATATAACAGAGGAAATAAGCAGATCTGTAAAGAGCACAGATCTGAGCAGATTTTTCGGGAAGGAAGTGAAGTGCAATTTGTTATCACACGTACCCTAAAGTTTGTTTTGATTTTATATAATCATCTCATTAGTCAGTGTCTTTCAGGATATCTCAGGTGTAGTCATGCCTTACCCTGTAAATACCACAAGGTTAAAAAAATATCCTGAAAAAAGGGAACATCTCCATTTATGAAAAGCATGTTGAGTTCTAGATCTTATTTTATTATGTGTTCTCTGGAACTACTGAAATTCCATGTTACTCACTTCTCTACATAGTAAAGTCTCTGTCCATCTTGAGAATGCTAACAGGAGCCGGTCCTGTGTCAGAATGAGCAGATCTGCCAGTTGCCAGTTATGATTTTAAAGCTTTTCTACTTGGAGCCACTTATTAACAGCTTTAGACTAATTCATTGTTGTCCTATAAAGGCAAAGAGGTGAATGAAGAGAGAGGAGCACTTGACAGAGAAGACAATGCACCTTTCCTCTCTTTCTGAGCCCTGAATTAACTCTTTCGTCCTCTTTTTTTTGTCTCTTTCACTACCTCTCTTTTCTTGTGTGGTAATCAATCACTCCGTGTCGCCCATGGTGAGTAATTATCCAGGATTTATTGTACCTTTCAGTCTTGCTCCCTCTATCATTTTTCCTGCCTCGCTCCCATTTTCCCTGCCTGCCATGAATTGGCTTTTCATATTTTTCAGTTTTTCCAGCTTTGAAGTTACATAAAACCAGACCGGACAGTACTAACAAGTCACTTGTTGTTTAATGATTGAATCTTTAAATTCCATTTAGATCCTAAAAGTTGCAATATAACATGTATAACAATACTAAATATTAATTCAAATATAATATATACAAATATATATATATATACTGAAAAAAACTAAGTAGTAGGTGCTTTTAATAGTGCATGGTGTTTAAAATTAATTTAAAAACCACAGATAACTAAATGCCACAGAGGAAGAGTTGACTAGTTACGGAGTGTACTGAAGGCATTCCTTGATATGGGAATGACACAAATGTTAAAGGAGGTAAATGGAGAAGTTCTGCTTAGAAAGGCATGCCTTTTGGAAATAGAGACATGTAATAAGAAACTGGGAATAACATTTTTGCCCTCAGGATTGGAGTCTGGGGTGATATGACCACCATTACAAAGGCTGTTATATTCCGCAGAGAGTCAATGGCACTAAATCTGAGGTGGCGGTCAACCAATGTTGCCTTTTTACAGATTTTTTCCCATCTATAAAAACTGAGGTAAATAGGGCAAAGTAATAATGGAAATTTATTTTATGCAGAGTTTCCAGCAGAGCTGTTATGAAGTTTATGTCCCGATCATAACTCTGCACATTTCCAGTATTGCTTTACAGTTCTGTGCCTAAGGGTAGAATTGGCCCATTTTGAACGTAATCATGCTAAGTGAGACTTACAGTTGAGCCTAATCATCTACATTAAAATAAAGTTATATTACATTATTGTGCCACCTCAAGTATTGTAATTGAATATTAATCTCTTGAAATACAAACTGTAATAGTCAGGGGCAATACTCTTTAATATTATTCTATTGACTATTAGTGTTTTAATCAAACATAATAATTGATGCACAAACTTGACACCTTTTATTAATTTACACATTTCAGAACACCTTAAACCTTCCTACCTTCATCGGTTCTCTTTTAAAAAGCTTTCAAAAGAACGACACAGCTAATTCTTTGCAAGAATTTCTTAACTTACATGAATCTTATCTGACCACAGTGTCTTATTCAAACACATTTGACTTAGTCTCCTAACATTGAGGAACCAAATATACTGCCACAATTCACATTTGCCAGATTTGAGTAACGTTTGTGAAACATATTCTACATATTTAACAGAAAGTTCAGAGTATAATCTGCATTAATCGGCAACGTAACTGCTACCCAGTTCTTTGCAAACGAAAAAAAAACCCTCATTATTACGCAACTTTAGCGCCCTCTACTGAACATATACAATGCGGCGATGGTGCACTGATGCCTTTATCCAGCAGAGGGAGAAACCAATTCGTGTTACAGCGCGTGTCCATACTGATGATAATAGTATGGAAGCCCCATTGTTGCTGTCAATGCAGCATATTTTTACGATGAAGTGTATAAAAGAATGCGATGGCATTTTTGTGAACGGAACTGGTATTTTTTCAATGACTCAGCTAGTAAGTCAACCCCAAGCTCCCCCCATTAACCGCCACCCCGTTATTCAAGAGCACTCCCCTGGATGGAATGGCTGGCTGCCAGTTCAACGCAAAACCATCTGGTTATTTTTATGTTTGATTTCTGAAGCATTTAGGATTTCTCAGAGACAACTGTTCCTCTTTATTTCCCATCTAACCCTCAGTGGGACAGTATGTATCTCAGCAGGTTTGGCATCTGTGTCTATGTCCGGAAGGTCATGGGTTTGAATCCCATGGCTGGGATGGTAATCATATCAGACGAATGCGTTCATTCTATAATTTAATATTTCATGCTAAGTTATATATACACACAGCCTTGATATGCTTGTGTCCTTCCAGCGAAGCAAAAGAGTTTTTGTAGTAAGCCGCCATGTTGATGTCAGTGCAAGCAAACGCAACTTGAGTGGGAGTTTAGCACTTAATAAAACAGGAGTTAACTTTAACATCTGGGACTCACAATCGCAAAATAACAGGAGCGTATTAGTTTGGACAGCACTGATTTAAAGAATCACACGAGATGCCCTGTGCTTCTTTGAGCCCTGGGCTGTTTTTATTACAGTGACTGATACATTTCCAAGAAAACCTCCATAGTCTGTTTTGCTTATCACATTTCCTTTCACTTACACGTGAAAGGCATTTAAGGATCCCAAAAACATAAGCTAGAGGCTGCATTCGTTTGGGCCATCTTGCGACAGTGCAGATATACCTTTAAAGGGATTATGATTGTCTAAACTCTCTGCTTTCTCTTTCCTGTTTTCACTTATGCTTATTCCACTGGAAAGCTGCCAAATGGCCTGTCAGACCTGTTTCATTAAGTACCACTTAAAATCCCCCCTCTCTCTTTTTACTAGCTTGACAAAAACTCACACAGACAGCATCCTAGTACAGAAATTCTTATATATACAAAACGGCTATAGACAAGCTTTGTTTGCATTCTTCCTGTAATATCGGAGGCCTAAACTGTGCAATAAAACTGCAGTGGGCTTAGGGAGCAAATTGCCTGAGAAGTTTTAACTGTCTCTACCCTGCCTTCTGTGCTATTTTTCCACATTACACAGAGAGTGTTTGTCATTTAAATTAAAGTTGTTTTTTTTTCTATTTTTTAAATACATAGAAAGGGTGTGAAGGCGGTGTGCGTCAAAGCAGAGGTGCCTGCATTTCCAAAAAAAAGAGGGCTAATTTTCAGATGTTATAAATCAGAAACAGATTTTGAAAAGGACAATTACCAAGTTTAGCTTGCTGAGGCGAGCTCATTGGAAACGTGCACTCCTGTTCAACTTCTCCTCAATCTGGACGATATTAACCCACTGGTCACGGACATGAACTAATAGTTGACAGGATCTGTCTTCACTTTTGACAAAGAACAAATCCCTTGTATCAGTTCATTCCTTGGATTAGTTTATTTTGTATTCCACCATCAATGGGTTTTGCCTATATGCATCACCCTGGCTTTCCTTCAGTGTGAATGTGGGTAACATAATGTTTTGCTAAATAAAAATGTGAGCATTTACTTAATATAGATCCTGGCTCATCTACGTACTGATGTTTCCATGGGCCCAAATCCAGGCTGTCTGCTGCACCGCCCTCAATCACCTGTGGGAGGAGTTGCTTCACCTGTTGACAGACTGGTAATTTGTCTTTTTTCGAGACACGGGGAGCTATGCAAATGAAAGTAATCCAGATGTTGCAAACGAATGTGTTCGAAGGGTGGTGATGGGGTATGAGTCAGAGCCGGGGGGAGTGAGGGGGGGTTATGGGAAGGAATAATGCCGAGCTGTCGTCTGTGTTTATGGATTGTGCTATCTTCTTTCCCAAAGTTTGCCGAGTCTTGTGCCTTGCATGTACACATTGAACTGACTTGTCATCGTCGGGCTGCTCTCATCAGGCCCTGCAGAAACAACACTTCACGAGACACAGGCTTGGCGACCACATGATCCTGGGGCATGTTTACATTGTGGAGAAAACAGGGGATGGTGTGTGTTTGTGCACGAGTGTGAGTTTGCTGACAGATGCTTGTTTCTCAGCTTCCTTCCCATCTACAAATGTTGTCTTCTGCTAAGACTGACCTGCCGGCTGCAGAAAGGTGCCAGAGAACACTGGGCTGGATGGTTTTATTGGCAAACCCTTCTGTCTGCAGGAAAATGATGATTTTGGTCTTAGAGTCTGCAGATTTTTTGCAGTGTTCTAACTCCGGAAGGCTCTGTTGAAGTCATACTTGGATAACAAGTCACCTCTCTTGACTTTTCTGATGCAAATCAGGGTCATTTTAGTAAATGGATTCTGGAACTTGCAGAATTACATTTCTCTTGATCTCTATCCATAAGAACCATGTTAACTCTCTTATTATTGTTTATATTGATATACTGATATAATCCTGCTTAACTGATCATTCTCTTGTCATCTAAATTTCCAATGTTGGTTTTCCTCAGAGCATGATGTGTTTGCATCATCTTGGCCTCGTTTATGATTGCATTTGGAACCAACCCCCCAACCTCGAGGGATATAAAAAATACATACAACAAATAAACACTTTTCTCATTACTTTTCCAGGGACGTCACAGTGTTGAAATCAAGGACAAGATCGAAGTTCATTTACTTTAGCAGATGCTTTTATCCAAAACAAGTTCAGACAGTCCATGAAGCAATTGTGAGTTGGGGTCCTGCTCAAGGGCCCAATGGTGAAATCAGTTTACCAACCCTGGGTTTCAAACTAGCAACCTTCTGATCACAGGTGCTACAGCCTAACCCACTAACCCACACAGCGAGTCTACCTCGAAAGATATGTTGATGTGTATGGGTGTGCTGGCCTTTGATTAAATACACCAAGGATTCCAGCCTGTTCTGCATGAGGTGGGGAGTAGAAAGATGGTTGAGGGGACAAAGAACAAAGAATGTGTGGAACATGAACTAAGAATGACGAGGGGACTATTAACATTTTTACGAGCCCCGTATTTGTGATGGTCTGGCCCGGAATCCCAAGGACAAAAATGGCCTCAGCGGGTAAATCAAATGCCACTTAAGGACGTGTGACAATCCGTGCTGTTTACATTCAGAGGCGATGTTCCGAGAACAAGAGCGCAGGCAGAACCACGCCGATGACCTTAGATGGCTACAGGATTTTTCTGGGAATGAAGTGGATTCCTTCACAGCATGTGGAAGTGGGCAGGGGATTGTTTGGTGTTTTCGTGCATTACGTTATGCTGCACGCATGCTCCCTTGCTGACGGTCCTTAAAGCCATTAGATGGTATCAAAAGCAGAGGAGGCCCCGCTGTGTTTGCCCCCCGAGTGGACGCGCCCACAGGACCCGTGTTTCAGCCTCTGCTTTGGGGGGGGGGGTTGCTGTAGGGGGGGGTGTGGGAGCCATCTTATGGCAGGTTCGCACCAGCGTTTCAGGACCCTACGGTAAATACTTTAACAGGAAAAGCGCTGCTGGAAGACAAATTAGTCTGGTTCAGGACTCTTAGGAATCCCCAAAATCTGTTGGCCCTTTCAGGAAAATGGAGCATGTCGCTTCATCTGTCTGTGTACCGCCTGTGCAAAGTTGCTTAGAAGAGACTCACCCCAGACACACTGTTTCTCAACTGGTGGGTTGCGACCAAAGATTGGGTTGCAGGATCATTTCCAGTGGGGTGCGAAGTGTGTACTGGCAGGTGGTGAATTTTACCACTAGCCACCCCCTCCCTCGTACTCGAAAACTTTAGAAAACGTTTTAAAAATTCGGTTTGTGACTTAATGACCAATGAATGACAAATGTGGGTTCTGAGGCTAAACCAGCTGAGAACCATTGGTTTAGTCTCAGTGCTTATCTCCATAACCTTAGCACACACTCTGTGACACTATGTAGCATAAAACTCGCCTTTAATGTAATGCATGCCAGTTCATTTCAGCTCATCTCCACATTCCCAGCTTTGTATCCCTTGAAGGTATTAATAATCACAGCACTTGCATCATTGTGACACTTAGAATAAAGCAAGTTAACCTTTTTTCTTTTCTTTTTAAAAAAAAAGTAGCACAGATTTTTAAAATAAGCTCTTAGCAAGTTTTTTACCATCAAAAGAATCCGTGTCTGGCCTGCACATTGACGGTGGTGTATCCAGATGTCCACGGTGATGTAACCACATGGACGGTGGTCGTTTCAGACATGCGCGGTAGCCGCGGTAACCTGGCATGTGAGCGTTACTCAAGTAGGACGATGCAAATGACAGCTTGAGCCGTGCTTTCAGGATTCTCTCTCCAACAGAGGAAAGAGAGGGAGCTTTTCCCCTGTCACAGATACATACAGGAGCCAGTGGCTGACGGGGACGGGAATCAGACCTCATTTATACTCACCCCTGTAAATCTCCAAGTCGATCTGCCGGTTACCCTTCTGCCCGGACCTCTGCCAAAAAACCCACAGCATGAAATATGTTTCACAATTATGTAGCGACTTGATTTATGATTTTCACCTTATCGGCAGATGTTGTATATAAAATGACTTCACTGTTTTACCCATGCAGCTGGCTCCTTTTTTTTTTTAAATCAAAGCCATGAAGTTCAAATATTTCTCTCAATGGTACAACAGCAGAAACTCTTGCAGGCCCTGAAACAGCTATATAGTCACTCGTGGGCCCAGTTCCTTGAAGGCTTGCTGGCCTGGCGTTTTGTGCTCTCCCTGACTTAAATGTATCTCTTCCCCTTTACTTTTTTTCTGGAAGCTTCTGTATGTCTGCTAAGATAATCTTCCAAGGCTGTCACTTTTTCCCTTCTTTTCCAAACGTTGATAAATGCCTGCTGAAATGAGTTTCCATGTCAGGGCTAGAAATGTATGGTGTTGTATTACCGTTTATTGACCTCTAAAGGCAGCCCCCTCTTCAGCCTATAATTCTAACCCCTTTTATTCAATCGCTGCTACTATCTAACCCTTCTCAAACCTCACACTTCTTCTGACAAAACACTCTTTGTCACACTGTTTTATGGATGAGCTGCATCATTCACCATCAAATCCCGCACATTGTTCCCATATGTTGTTCTTAACTAAAACTCAATTTATTTTCATTATGTTTAATTTGCAGTTTCGTCTTTTATGTTTATTCACTGACTTCTTTGCTGCTTTTTATGTTCCATATCTCTCTCCTGCCAGAATCATTTCCTTCCCGTCCACAATTTCAGCACCTATTTGGTGAACAGCTCCAAGTCTCACATTTACACTCCATTAATTTACTCTGCTGGTGGTATGCTGTACTGTCACTTCAGGTTTTTTTGGATCTCTCTCTCTCTCGCTCTCTCTCGGCTTGCAAATCCATCTCCCATCAGTGCGTAACGGTACTGAGGATGACCCCTACCATTGACCCTACTAGGCTAACTGGCAACATTCCCGACAGGGATGAATATGGAACCATACTGAAACTTGAAGAGATGTGCAGAAATGGGCCATTGAGCAAGGAATGCGCTGAACTACCATTCTGGGGACCTGTCCTCTCCTGCCTTCTGCCTAAATATATCTGCAACTGTGCTCTAGCAAGAATATTGCCATTTGCAAACAGAGAAATAGATTACAGGCCATCAAACCTTTTTATCCTTGATAGGTGATAAACCACATGAGACGTTAATGATTTTGACACATTAATGATTTTGCTGTTAATATTATTATCAAGATGACAAGCTTCATATGTCCGACTGCGTACAGCAGGATAAGGAACCACTGACTGACTTGTGAAAATTCTGTTTCTATACTAATTTGTCTTTCTTTCCCCTAACTACGATAAATACACAGATGATAAATGCTTTACTGCTGTCATCCAACTTTCCATTTAATATCCACAGGTGGTTCGGTAATATAAACACATGATCGCTTTTCTATCCACCTTCTTGCTGGTTGCTGTATCGGTGGAGTCCAGCAGGTGGCGCCATAATCCGCGACGTTCTTGCACTGCCGTTGAGGTCATAAACGTACAGTGAAGTTATTCGCGTTTATATTTTGAACCGAAGGCAAGTTGGGGTTAGTTGGTCCTTCTCACAGTGATGAAATATATTTTCAAGATCAAGATGTGGAATACTCGAACTCATCCACAGTGGTTGCCTGAAGGACTTTTGAGAAGACCATCATCAGTCGCGCCGTAACCGTGTGCGCGGAGGTCACCATCAGTTGTAGCATCAGCTGGAACCTGATGAAACACTATTATGGTTCCAGGTGCACCACACAATGTATTGTTCAAATTATAACAATTGTACAGCTCAAGAATATATTTTTTCTCCTCTGCTCCTTTTGGTGAGTTTAAAGTTTGCATTTCCCTGGTTGATCATGTCTGCCTCCTACATGTTTTGTTTGAATGTGTTTTATAGCAATTGTATATCATCTTTGTGATTATTCAAACAGCCTTTTTAATTACTTCACCTGTCTCACTATAAACTGAACAATTCTTTTGAAAACAAACTTGCGTTGTCATTTGCTGCGACTAATTACAACACGCAAGTCCTCACTTCAGTCAAATATTACTTTTTAAAATTACCTCCTGTACTTTTTGTAAACAAGTAACGGTGTATTCTCAACTATCTGAAAACGAACAGTTTGAAGACATTTTAAGCACGTATTTGTTTTGGCTGTTCAATCACAAAAATCTTGGAGTTAACTCAGAGTCCAGGAGCTGGAAATTGATAGCGTTGATTCCAAGAATTGACTAGAGACAAGAGTTCTCCCTATTCTCGATTCCAAAGACTTAAATATGACAGGAAAAAGATCTTGTAAAAAGATCAAGACAAAGCAGTATCAATGACAAGGGATCTTGATACTTTCCAATTAAATTGTAACTTAATCATTTGCTGACAAGTATAGCTTTTAAAATTATATACATGGGACTTATTTTTGTCTTGTTTGCAGACCTCATACAAAAATTAAATGATAGGCCAGTTATTACATTAATAGGGCGTCACAGCAATGGGGCATGGTGCAGGCGTAAAAAAAGGCAACGATCCACTTGCGTCTCTATTTACAAACAATACAAAAACAAAGGACCACGAGGGGTCATAGACAGACAAGTAAACACCAAGTTAAACAACTAAATAAGACTAACAAGAACATTGAACGAACAAGAAAAAACAGGTAAGGAAACAGAGCAAGATCAGGAATAAAACCATAAACAAACAGACAAATGCAGGCCATGGCGAACTCATGCACTAACTCACACACATTCTAACACAATGACCCACTTATGGAATGAATACAAGCAGGAACTTAAATACACAAACTGAACCGGGTAACGGAGAGGCAGGCGTGAAACATGAAACAATTAACCAATCAGAAAAGGCACAGGACAACGAACAAGCAGGTAGAACACTCATGAGGTGCAGGGAAACAGGTGGAGCTAATAAACTTAATCATGGAACTAAGAGACTAGCAGGGAAACTAAGAAACAGAATCTAATGCTAGGAATATAACAAAGACAAGTGATACATAACCACAAGGTACAAAGCAAAAGCCAAATCAGAACGCAAACCACTAACTAAGAACAAGGAACCAAAACAAAACAGGACCATGGGTAAACATAGTAAATGTGCGGAAAAGCAGGAAACCAATAAACTAACGACAAGAGAAAGTAATCAAGCCAGCCTCGAACCCACAGGTTCACAGCCTCTGAACCACACACCCAGCCCACTGGGCTAGGCAGCGGTCCAGGGAACAAGGAAACACACAAGGACAGAAGGACTGTATGGAAAGGGGAAAAGGAAAAGGCTAAACGAGCAGCAATTCCTGCTGGCTAAATTGGGAGGAGGGGCTGGGGTCAGACAGGACCTGTTTTATTTTCTATCGGATATGTTACAATGTGTACATTTGTACTCTGTTCTATTGCCCACCTCCCAGAGGACCCTAAAGCAGTGTGTTTTATTATAACATAGTAGTCTAGCATTCTGAGAATATTGTCCAGGTTACAATATTTTAACTTTGCAGTGTCCTTACAGATATAGGCTTTAAATAGAAATAGAATCCGTTTCTGAGTTTAGAGGTTTAGATACATTCACTGTCAGCATGGCATGCCTATTGGGGAAAAATGGAGAGAAGACAGAATACATACTGTATTAATATTGTAACAACATACCTTTCAGCAGTGTTACACATGGACTGTTAGCTATGCTCAGTACCACAGCTACCCAAACATGCACTCAGTGTTTCCTGGGCCCTACACACCGAGCCATCCCTGCTGGTCAAATGCTGATTGGAGGAGCAGAATCAGAACCAGCATATCAGAGAGCAGGACTGTCCAGTGGGTGGAGAACAAGCTACAGGTTGGAGATGTAGGGAGATGGAGAAGGGGGGGGCAGCCCCCTGCATGTCAAAGAGTCTGCATGTTATGTTCTGGAAAAGTAGTGGAGTGATTGGCACATCAGAACATATTTTCAGTTGTGTGAAACCAAGTTAGCTTAGTGAACTAGGACTTTACATGCAACACAAAGAAGAAACAAACACAAACATTATCCACTGGCATGTGAACAAAGAAAGTTCTCCAGGCCTGCAAGGTAACTAACGCGAAGAGGAGGCAAGTCACCATGCACTGATATCTAAAGCGCACCTCCCTCAGTCTGTGGGTCGGTTCATCCATCTCTTCCTCCGTGGCTGCACTGCCTGCCATCAGGAGCATCACTGACACCCAGCCACGCCTCCTCGCTCGGCCCAGTCAGTCCGCGAGAGAGTGTCTGTGGACTAGTACTCCGCTGGAAGCTGGGAGCGCGAGAGGGACAACAGGCAGAGAAGTAGTCAGGCATAAATGCAATGTTCCTATGCCTTCTGTCAATATTTGACACATGGCCTTTCTGCAAAGGGTGCCAGCACAACCAACAGCCATCCAAACATGGCACGTAGTCAGTGGATTAGTATGCAACATTACTGAAGTCACGTAGTCAATTCGACAAATCCTTACCGTGTTGTGCACACTTGTGCTGTTACTGAATTCACTGGCCACATTTAATAGGCCCGTCTGGAAATTGGCCTTGTTCACATAAGAAGGTACAAATTCATATAATTCAATTGCTCAGACATCCAGGACGCCAGCAATGTTCCAAATCATCAACTGCGATAAATTGTTTCATATGTATACACTGCTCTAGCAAAACAAGGCAGCTGGAGCGCATACTGTTGTAATTTTTATGAATGAGTTAAGAGAAGAACATGAGTTACATGTAGGAACATAAATGCTGCAATGTATCCATCCATCCATCCCTCCATCCATCCATGGCATGTCCCAGGGAGCGCTGTATTCCAGTTTCTTCCTGTAGTTTAAAAACAGGCATTTAGGTTTATTGGTGTCTCTCTGTGTGTCTGTTTGTGCTTTAGCATAATTAAGTTTATTTCGTAATTTATTTCTGTATTTCTCCAGGAATCCCTCTTATGCCATCAGCATGAGAGTAAAGTGGGGGTGGGGGGTTATGAGGATTCCATTATATATTAGGCAAGCGAACAGTCAGTTCTTGAAGTTGATGTATTTGAATCAGGAAAAATGGGCAAGAGTTAGAGTCTGGGCCACTTTGGCGAGTGCTAAATTCTGATGGCTATATGACAGGCATAGAGCACCTCCAAAATGACAGGTCCTGTGGCGTGTTTCCGGTATGCAGTGGTCAGTACCTACCAAAAGTGGTCCAAGGAAGGCGAGCTGGTAAACCAGTGATGGAGTCATGGGTGCCCAAGGCTCACTGATGCGTATGGGCAGGATACTTAGAGGATCTGCTGCGAAGGTCTTGGTGCCAGATACCACAGGACACCTTCAGAGGTCTGGTGGAGTCCATGCCTCTATAGATCAAAGCTGTTTTGGCAGCATGACAGGAACATACACAATATTAGGCAGTTGGTTTTAATGCTATGGCTGATCGGTGTATATATGGATAAAATTAAGATTTTATTGATCTTAATCATAAATTAATTCCATATATATTTATATATATAGTTTTTTTCTTCTTTTTGCCTGAAAACACCACTTTAAACAAAAAACACTAATGTGATCTGTGGTTGAAATGGGAATAACAGATGTCTTTTTGTTACACAAAGATTACGAGAAATGACGCTAAAGTGGACAGGGAGAGCACGTGGTGCAGGTACAGTACGCAGCCCATTTCCCGCACTGACCGCGATTAAAAAGCGATAGGAAGAGGATGAAATGTAGAAAATATCTTTTAAAGACCTTAAAAAACATAAAACATATTCATTGCGGCTACATTGAAGTAACAGTTAAAACAGCTTCGGTTCATAAACAATTTCTACGACAGCTAGTCTTTGCGCAGAATCGAAATGCCAATTAATATTGCACATAAATAGAATGTGACTTTTTCAGCAACAACACGATTAATGTTTATTTTGGAAGTACCGTTCTTAAAAATATGAGAAATAACTGCATACCTGAGCCCAGTCAGTAAGTATTACCCTTAAATTAGATTCCGTATTGCCTGAGGTTCACGCAACTGCTTCCACTCACTTCTCTTCGTACGGGTACGACTTTGATGTGCAAAAACAAATGCATCTAGTTAGTTTTCTGCTTGGGGTGGGTTTTCCAAGCACAAGGGAAACACATTGCACTAATTGAATACGCGGCATAATGTCGCATATATGACGCAATAATTATCTCAAGCTGTTATATCTTATACTCCCCCGGTCTGTTCCCCTAAATTGACTGTTTAACTGTTCAACCTGTGAAGGTGCGAATAAAGCAGATTTCCCACAGTCACGCCAGACATCCCCCAAAAATAAATCTGCAAAAAAATATATTTTTTCACCTTAATAATTTTCGAATTTGCAGTAATTGTGTGAATGTTAATCCAGTCAACTCACATGAATTTTCTGATACTTGTACGAGATAGAAGGGATTGAACTGCGATAGAAGTGACAAGCTAGTTTACCAGCGGCAGAGTCAGAAACTATACGGATGTGGTTAATTTACGGGGCCCCTGAAGGGACCCGTGCAAAAAATTAAAATGCTCATACTTCCGCGTGGCCGGAACACGCTAATCATCCATTGGGTCTAAATCTTAAGTTTTTATTAGCAATTGCTAATATTTATTAATAATTGCACTCGATTGATTGTCTGATCATCACCAGTGACTGCAGGCAAACGATTGCGTATGCAGCGCAACTGTAAACACTGATATATTAATTAAAAGGGTAGAATTAATGGACTAATAACTGTAAAACTAACCAGCTGTCATAAGAGTACAATCATTGGTAGTAAATGGACACAGTGCAATTCTAAATAAAAACAGCAGGTTTAGTCCCACTGGGTGCCGGAAGTATGTGCTGGCTGCGCGAAATTATCAGCTGCGCACGCCAAAGTGTGAGCGTTTTAATTTCTTGCACATGGCCCTTCAGGGGCTCCGTATTAATTGGAGCGTTTTTTTAATTAAACGGTAAAGAATGTGGTTTCATAGTCGTGCTTGCAAACAAGCGCGCTGTGATGAATGGCTGTTGTGTTGTCACTGTGGAATAATATAATACGGACGACATGACTGTAAAGAGGAAAGGTTTTACAATATATCATACAACTCGTTTTAGTCTTAAAGCTTGGTCTACCGCAGGATGTGAACGAGGCAAGTTTTTTTTGACAACGGATACCAGAAACGACACTCCATATGTGATAGGTCTGAGTTTGTTTCTGGGAACGTTAATTAATTTCATGCAGTCAGGTTTTCAAACATCTGTGAAAGAATTGGTTGTTTTGAAGTGTAAGTGGTGTTATTAAAAAGTGGAAGCGTTTAGGAACAACAGAAACTCTGCCACAAAGTGGCGGACCATGTAAAGTAACAGGCTCGTAGTGCGTAACAGTCACCAACGCTCCAGACTTCCTCTGGCATTAACCCCAGCACAAAAACTGTGTGCAAGGAGCTTCGTGAAATGGGCTTCCAATGCTGAGCAACTGCATGCAAGCCTCACATCACCAAGCGCAATGCCAGGCGTCGGATGGAGTGGTGTAAGGCTCGCAGTCACTCTTGAGCAATGGAAACGTGTTACGTGGACTGACGAATCACGCTTCTCTGTCTGGCAGTCTTATGCATGAGACTGGGTTTGGGGACGCCAGGAGAATGTTACCTGCCTGACTGCATTGTGCCAACTGTAAATTTTGGTGGAGGAGATAATGGTATGGGGTGTTGCTTCCAACTTTGTGGGAACAGTTTGGGGAAGGCCCTTTTCTGTTCCAGCTTGACTATGCCCCAGTGCACAAAGCAAGGTCTATAAAGACATTGTTTGCTGAGTTTTGTGTGTAAGAACTTGACTGGCCTGCACAGAGCCCTGACCTCAACCCCACTGAACACCATTGGCATGAACTAGAACAGAGATTGTGAGCCAAGTCTTCATGTCCAAAATCAGTGCCTAACCTCACAAATGCTCTTTTGGATGAATGGGCAAAAATTCCCACAGACACACCCAAAATCTCACGGAAAGCCTTCCCAGAAGAGTGGCAGCTGTTATAGCTGCAAAGCAGGGGACTGACTCCATATTGATTCCTGTGGATTTAGAATAGGATGTCATAAAAGTTCCTGTAGGTGTAATTCTTTTGTCCATGTAGTGTGTGTGTGTGTGTGTCTATATATACATATATACACGCACTAGATCATCATGTATATATAAACACATACATATTGTATATTATTGGGGTGTAATATGCATCTTTTTTAAAGTACTTTATTTTTATCCCGGGGTGGAAACATGTGGCGGAGCTTAAAAGTTCTGTTCTGGGTTATAAATATAATTTCCTGTGTTCAAAGCGTGTTAAGAACAATCGAATTTCTCCCCGGAGCAAGAAAAGCTTTCACACCGAAACGGCATTTTCACGTGATTTAAATTCAGCACTTATTTATTCAGATGGAGATGGAAAGGAGTTTCACTTTTTTGGAATGAACAAAAAATGCCAACACCTGCCATAGTTACTTTGGCTCGTTTCGATGAAAACCACTATTGATATAATACTCTCCGTTAACATCCAGTGGATGCGGATATTGTTTAAAATCCTTACAGAATTTTTTACTTGATACACAAAATATCCTCTTGCGTCAAATGTATATGATTTTCACGTCGTCACAATTAATTAGTATGTTTTGATATTATGCAATAAGAACATTTTCAAAATTACACACTTTTTAAATAGACGTACACTCCGACGACGGCAGGGAACATTGTAGCATACATCGTTCCTCTCATAGAATAGGAAGTTCGTTTACGTTGTGTGCATAGCTGGGAAGGAGAAAAGTGCTCTGCCTCATTGACAGGCTGCCGCCTGCTGGCGGAATCTGAACAACACCTCATACGTTCCGCGGAACGGACCCGCCCCTGAGCTTTTGGATAGTGTTTCAGGGTCAGTTTCATCAAGATGAATTTATTTTAAGAATCATAAATACCAATCTGTGCCTTTTTCTATAATGTCATATGACCTCTGAGCAGTGGCGTCTCTGACACAGAAAAGCTGGTGGACCACAATAAACACCAACAGCAAAGTACTTACTCAGTGAATCCTGGAACAAATGTGCCTTATCAATTAAATGACAAGCACGCATTAATGTCACAGGGCCAGGAGTAAACGGAAGAGACAGCGATATGATCGGCGTTTTCAGTAACAGTATTTGAGCTCACGGAAATGCTGTATTACCCTGTTGCACCACATCGAATTACAAATCCAAAATTATTAAGCAGTAAATGATCACTTTTGAACCACATCCAAAGCAACATTTCAGAGCAAGGAAACCCGCTGCTTAAAGGTTCTAAGCAACCTTGCAATAATGCAAAATACACTCACCAGTGACGTTCACTGCTTGAAAAGGATAAGTTGCCCGACGATCTTTCATCTGGGCAAACTTGTCAATCACTTTTCTGTCAAAGTCCACCAATTCATGAATGAATTCGTTTTCAATTGGCAGCATGGCAAGTGCATGTAGCCTCTGCTGTTCCATGGTGTTGTGTGTAAATGTCTTAATCCTTTTCAGTGTTGAAAAGTTTCTCTCTGACTCAGGAGTGATCATCGGAGTAATGATTGTGATTTTTAGCAGTGAGGCTGTTTCAGATAAGGTATCCTGGTGGTTGTTCTCATGAATTAACTTAAATAAATAAGTTAATTAGATAAGTTAGTATTTCCTGCGTGCGACTCAGAGTGACAGTACAGTGACTTCAATTCAGTTCTAAGCTTAGCTTTATTAGCAATTGGGCAAATTTTGCTTGCACATTCAAGTGCGGCACTGCGAAACGTGACAAACTCAATGAAGAATGTGCAGTCCAGACGTTGTGCTGCGGTAAGGTGGACACTTTTGCGAAATCTGTCTAGTCCCTGAGCAACCACTGTGTCACATGCCTCCTTCATTACAGCACCGCTATTGGCTTATCTCCGTTTAGTCCCGATGTTCTCCTTCCAATTTTTGTCTTTGAATGATGTTAAAATACTCTGGCTGCTGTGGCCCCAGACGTTCAACCCCTAATTTTTGCTCTAATGGCAAGCTGATAAATCTAACTTCCACTTGATTCATTTTATTAACCTGCTAGTCGTGGCTAACAACACAGCTAATTGTTGGTTGAAAAGACCAATGACAATGTCTTGATCTACATTAAATCGATTAGCGTTACATTATATTCGCCCCTATCAGCAAGCGCCATCCTGATCGTGCCCCACAGCTCATTACTGAAAGCGCACTGAACGTGCATACAGTTGCCAGCTGCTCGCTTGCTTAATCAAACGCTGACGGGCCGGCCCCATGCGCACCAAAGTAAGACTGTTAACAGCAGTCCTGACTTTGATGCAACAGATATAGCAAGATATTTGTAATGCATGACAGTGCTACCATTGTTATATGTAATAAATGCACAACAATATTAGTTAGACTGAATCACTGAAACTCAACAGCGACATCTGGTGGAGCCTGGCCCCACAGGCCCCTAATGCAGAGATGCCATAGCGGGGTGTAAAATTTGTATTCATTCAATATAAAAAAATACACATACAGAATACAAACATTTGATGCCATCTACTGGCTAAACAGCTTACTTATCTAGTTTTTATCATTCATAGTTCAAATGATTTCAAACAGGTGACTCTCCCTGTCCAAAATCTTACATTGAAGAAAAATACAAAACTTCAGACAGATCTTCCAAGCATACAGATGTTTCACAGATACAAATACATTCTCAGTCCCTGAAAACTAACTCAGACTCACACTTCAAAAACAAGTGCACAGCTTAGATCAAAAATACCTTTGATCCTTAATGGGAGTGGGCAGATCATGGCACTGCCAGATGATCTAATGACAGAATATATATCACTGACAATTTAGTGATGTCGATTCACCTTTGAACTGAGAGAGAAAGCCGGAGTGCAACACATACAAACTCCATACGAACATGCGAACTCCACACACACAGAGTTGGGGTGGAATTTGCACCTCCCATTCAGGAAGCCTACGACAATCGTGCTACCCACCAAGCCACAAAGGTGATGGCATCACGTTTCTCATTCTCAGTCCTCATTTAGGAACAAGACTGTGTAGAAACGTTTCAAGGGGCAGGTGTTCGACCGGGGGGGGGGGGTATTCGTAAAATTTGCTGACTGGAGGGAGTCCCACTCAGTAAATTTAGCCGGCCAGGGTAGGTCCTAAGCAGGGGGGGTTGCAATTTTTTGCGTTGTGATTTGCTGAGCTGTTGATCATTGGGGAACAAAAAGGGACACTAAGGAGTACCACCCCCCCCCCCCAGCACCCACACATCCCTGTATAGGAAGACAGTATATTTTGTGGATGAGTTAATGAAAAACACACACGATATCACTGATGTCATCTGGACTGTGTGGAAGACCAGCAGCTGCCTTGCTGTTCCTACAGTTGATTTTTATATTATGAGATGTGACAATAGTCTTCCCTGGCTTTCACAACATGTTAGGCGTAATTCGTTAAAATACCTCTTTGTTAAATTATTACAGCTATTAATGTGTCATTTTGTTTCCGGAGTCCTGCTTAATAATATTCCCACTAACTGTGGTGTAGTTTGAGGCAAATCTTGAACAAAGTGGAACTTGGAACAATGGAGTGAATTTGCATACTTTTTTATGTTGGTTATGATACGTGAATCATCGTCTCAACCAAAACCATTCAGATTGTTCACAAAACACAAATTTTAATTACTGTTGTAGTGAGAAAAGGAGTAGATCATAGTTGTTTAAGGACTTATTATACTCACCTGGGTTGGTGAGTATGCAAAGCATACTCAGTACCCACACAAAGACCTCACACACCCCCAACACGGACTGTTCACACTTCTGCCCTCAGGACGGAGGTACAGAAGTGTGAAATCTAAAACCTCCCGATTCAACAACTCCTTCTTCCCCACTGCCATCAGACTCCGTAACAGCCGTCAGGAGTATGATTATTGGACATCATTACCTACCTCATATTCATGATTAATGATTATACGGTACCTCATACTGTCATTTTTGTAATTTTGCACATTAAGCTCTTGCACTACTATTTCTTTACTATTTTTTTTCTATCTATTGTACCTTGGCATTGTGTGTGGACAGCAAAGTAAGAATTTCATTGCACAGAGAAATGCACTTTTTCTACTGTACATATGATAATAAACACTTTGAATCTTGAGGGTGGAGCTGTGTATAAAATGGGTTGATGAATACTTATGGTGTGGCTGTTTTTCCTACGTGGCATGATTTCGGTGTGCAGTGGTGGCAGGGTACTGTTTGCAGCTTTTAATGCGACATAGTTGAGTAGGAGAGTTATTTGCCTGCTAGGAGGGGAAGGCTGACCGCTGACCAGGGAGTAGTACGTGCCTTTTGCCCCTTTTCTTTTCCTTTGTAGGGCTTCAGTGTAGCGTTCGATCTGTCACACTAGCTGGACTTTCAAAGTATACTTTGCATCTTGGTTGTGATGTATTGCTGGAAGAAACCAAGTTAGACCCCATGGGGGGGGTCATGTCATCAGATGGTTAAATGGAAGTTTTTATATATGTTGTTTAAATGTTTTGCATGTCATTTTGTCTGTTTATGTTCTGTATGTTTTTCTTTTTAGCTCTGAAGGGCAGAAACCCTACAGTTTTTTGTTTACCCTCATTTACACACCTGATTCACCTCCCTGTGCTAATTACCACACAACTCTTGAGTTGAATCATTTGTGTTGAAATGGGGGGTGGAGAACTAAGCTACACAGGGGTTTGACACCCCTAATCTATGAGACACAGGGCTCCGCCCCACCCCAGGACTGGGGTTTGACACCCCTGGTCTAAAGGATTTAGTGTGCTGTGCCATGGGGGGTGGAGCTGTGGGGTAGTAGCTGTGCTCAGTCAGGGTGGGTCGTCCTTGGGGGGAACTTGTAGCTTGTCAGTACCCAGTTTTTTTGAGCTTTGTTAAATGTATTTCTTTGTGACTCCTGCTTGTGGGGAGTATTTGTCTGCCTCTAATGCCAGATCATACCGGGGTAACAAGGATGGTGGCAGGGTAGATTATTCTAATCTAGAGAAAAAGGCCTTACATCATCTTCCGTTGATAAATAAAGGCCTATTTGTTTGGCAATTTGGATATGTGTGCTGATCAACACATTATTTATCGCTAAAGCTGACATAGTTAAATTTACTCTTGTCCATGTTCACGACTATGAAATTATTAAACACACACTGCACCCGGATTTAACCATAGTACGCACTGGGTCTTAATACAATGCAGACACCTAAATTACATTAAGCACAAGCACCTCCTTTTCGAGCACATGATTAGGTAATGAACATTCGCTGCAATTCACCCCTATATGCCGCCTTCGAGTTTATTTTTATCCATAACGAAACTTCTAGGTGGATGTTTTTAAGCACTGCCCCAAGCTCTGTGCCCCCATAAATAACACGTGTGCTTCACATACCTCGTGGTGAATCCAGTGAGTAAAGCTTCCTTCCACCTCTTCTGCGCCCCTTCCAATTATTTTTGTTTCAATAGCAACTGAAGACTGCAAGTTATGAAGCGCACATATAGATGCCTTATACATATATACATGCATACATGAGTTTTTTTTTCTTCACTCTGTGACTCATATACATTTGAGCTGCTGTGCCAGTTTAAAAGTAACGTTTCGTGTACTAGCTTAAAAATCTATTTCAAAACAACAATTATTAATAATAATAATAATAATAATAATAATAAACAAAAATACAGTGATATAAAATGGGGTTAAACCATTTCTGAAAAATCAGGGTGTAAATTCCCATCGTGGAGCTGTAAAGACACGTATTCCAAAGGTTTTAGTAGTTAATGCAGAAGGTGTGACATGGGAAACGTTCTAAAGTGGGCTTCAGCTTTCCGGGCTGGCCAGCTAATAGCCTCTCCCGGGGCACTGGGGCGACGCCTGGCGGGCTGCAGCGGGGGCTGCGGGGCTTTCGCTGAAGGGGGTGATTATATGTGGAATATTCAGTTTTTGGGCTAATTCCCAACAAAAACCAGACGCTTTTGAAATAAAAAAGAAGCACAAAAACTGTCAGTTTAATGGCGAAAGCCACAATATACATGTAGGTCACAATATAGCCGATGTAAAGCTATTAGGATAACATGCTGGAAGTTTTGAGTGGAGTACGGTGGAAGTTCGCGTTCAACAGGTTAGAAATCTTTTAAGAAAACAAAATTAAAACTGATGATAACGAAACAATTAATTTAGCTCTGATTTTATTTAATACTGACCGTTTACATTCACGCATACAATTCTAACTATAAAACTATGTCGGATATGCAGCCAGGCGGGCGCACAGACGCGGAATGCAGTAGAAACTTACAGTCTGTATCGCTTCCTAAACAGCAGAATATTTGGGAGGATAAAACGGCCGTGGAAAAGAAAGATACAATCACTATGCATGTGTGTTTGTGAACTAAATATAATTCGGAAACTGAGAAAGGGGGGAAAGGACGGGTAAAGGAAGGGGAGGCACGAGAGAGGAGGGGAATGGGGGGGGGGGTGGCATACTGAAAACCTCCTAAATGTCGTAGTAGTTAAGTACTTAGTTAAGCCAGAGGACTCAGACTTGTTTGAAATAATGAAAAGGACTGATCCCCGAAACCGCACTTAGGGCAAAGTATCCTGTGTGGACGAGGAGGACATTTGATCAACTACGTGAAGAATATATATATACATATTTTTTTTAAAGAATAACATCGTAAGTGTTTTATATATATTTGTCTTAATGTATTTTTTTTTAACCACATGTAAAGCAAAGACTTATGTGAGATCGGGTACTAAGTATTGTATATTTCTGTCAAGCGAATAGAAACAATGGCGACCTGCAAACACGTGGCACGTCTTGAGCCGCCTTAAAAAAGTTGCTGCCAGACTTTTGCTGCCGCATTTTCTTCGTCTCTTTCGCGCCTTTCGTTATGACCTATGTCACTTTCCTAAATCGGCTGCATTCTGAAGCTTGGACAGATGTCATAGTTGTTTTAAATCGCTTACTCTTTCCTAAGGTGTAACATCCTTTTATCGGCAGCTTGTTGCAGGGCGTACAGGCGTTTCATACAACTACAGGGCTCATGTTCTGCTGTACGTGGGCCGTTGATGTAAATTGCCGTTAGCAATTCACCTAATTAAAGTATAAGTTTGCTTCAATTACACATCTGAAGAGCACACAATAAACACACAATGAGCTCACTTCGGCCAAGGTGTTCAGACATCTGTCTCAAACCTACAGTACTATACACTTTACATTGAAGGCTTGTTCGCGAATTGAAACCGAGCTGGCCAGCTATCGATGGATGTTACATTGTTTAATAATAAACGAGATCAGCTTAAAATATTTACAAATAGACCTTATGGTTAACGGTTTTACTGGAATCAATTGCGACTGACTAGTATAGACTAATTAGAATTGCTACTAATAATCGGGTTTTTAAATAAAAATGCATTTGAAGTTGGAGAAAATAACTGTTTAAAACGTAGTGTAGTTGGAAGTGTAGTTTAATAACTGCTCAGCAGTCTTGAATTATTTCTATAAAGAAATCTAAATCCAGTTTTGGTTGTTGCTTAACTAGGCTATAATCATGTACTATATATATCCTGACAGCGAGGAGTTTAATAATGTATTATTGGCTGTTTAAGATGCCGCACAGCGCACACAAACGATAACAGCTGTTATTGCTTAAGATCGCGTCCAGCTGATTCCTTGCAGACGGGGTTAAGTGGCGGTGCATCCATAAATGACCGGGGGTATGCCTGGGGCTTGGAGCGCAGCAGGAAGGCCACCCTGCGAGTCCGCCCCCCTCCCGGCGCATCTGCATTTCAATTACAAGAGCGTGCAAATTTGCCTCCCTTCCCAACAGGCTCCGTGTCCCTTGACGTGGAGAAGGTGTTATGTAACGAGTGTTAATTAACTTGAAGCATGCATGCGTTGCGTGTTGTGGGGGGGTGTCTGCTAGCTATCTATTATTATTTAGTAGGCTTAACTGTGCCGTGGGGAGTGTGTTGTTCAACAGGGCTGGGGGAACTTTGGATAACAACTTGGCTGCAGCGTGTGATATGGGTGACACTGTCTGAATGACCCGGGATCAAACGTCATAAATCATTTATGCATTTTACGCATTTTGTGATGTTAAAAATGGTCATTGTCACCATGCAAAACAGTTCTGAAGCCTGCTTATTTAAATATCTATAATGATTAGTAAACTGACGAAGCTTGCGTCTTAGTTTCGCACCATCGGAATGGCTGACTGTATTTGTCATGCCTCCGCCAAGGTTAACATCTCGCTGTTAGAAATTCACAGCTCTCCGCTAATCTTTACGTGCATTTGTTGGTCAGCCCCACTCATGGCATTGTGGGAGGGTTTCTGTAAATTCATCTTAAAACAGTCCTGCACAATTTTTTCAGAAGTACAACCTATAAGGCGATAGCTGTGTTTGAATAATAATGGTGACATTTTATTGATCCCTGTGAGGGAATTCTCTTTTTGCCTTCCCCATCTTGCTCTCCATGACACACAGACACATGTACGCCAGTGCAAACTTGACAGTGAAGGGCAGCCACAGACATGACTAGTCTGCCAAGGCCAGGCTTGAACCAGCAACTTTCCAGTGCATCAGCACAGTGGCTTAGTGCACCGAGCCACACACTGACATACCCACTGATACCACGGTGATAATTTCTGACTGTAGCATATGAGAATGGTGCATTGGGGTAAAGCCCCACTCTACCAAGGCTGTGACACTGGGCCTGGCTCTGTGTGTCTGAACATTTTTCTCATGTCCATGTTGGAGTCCCCACGCTTGCATCCTAGGATGCCACTCGTCGTGGATTTTCCGGGTCTATGCCAGATTTTCGTCATCTATCCCAGAAAAAATAAACTTCATTCCAGGACATGGAATGTCTCAGAATCTGAGCCTTTTGTTTATGTGTGTTAATAACACTGTCATCTTCAGTTAGAGAGAGAGCTGATTAATAGATAGGGACTATACTGTGTCTTTTTAGGCAATGAAATGTCATGACAAGGCACTGCATAGTGTGGGACGATTGCAGCATGACATATTGCCGCCCTGTTCAAAGATGGTAAAACAAACTGAAGTTACTTCAGTGGTGAAACAGATGAGGACAGCCAGAAAAAAAAAAATGTAAATGTCTTTCATCATATAACAAAGAATGGGAACAGAATTACATGTAAAAACAGTGATGGAAATTGTATTAGTAAAAGTATTATTGCAGATTTAAAAGATTCATTTTTTTATTAACTAGGGTGACTTAAGTACACAAGTACGGACTACTTGTTACGATACATTTTAAAACTATTTTTTTGCGTTAAACTGAAGGTGTGAGGTATGGGGTCATAACTAATAGAACAAGCTATTACATTATTGAGCAAATAATCAATGAACAAAGTATTCAAAATACTGGAGATTGCTCTGCCATGTAGGATTAGAAATTCCCTTTCAAACAGTCCTAAATAAACCTTTGGAATTAGTGTTGCTACGTCCAATATTTTTGGCCAATTATTGTGTGTCCAGGAATTTTACATGACTGAGGTGATGACCCTATTCCATCTTCAGAGGGTTCGCTAATGTCTCCAAGTTTCTTGGTGAGAGCACTGTAACAAACTGGCTTACAACTCAGGGTGTGACATGCCTGACTGGAATAGGCTGTGATATACATCCTCAAAAGCAGTATGTAATTAGAAACGGATGGATAGCTAGGGGCTTTGCAGTAGAGTTGTAAATTGGACACTGGCGACAGGGCAGTAAATTAAAGCTTCTATTGTGTTAAAGGATTATGTAAGCACAACAATACAATACAATACAATACACTGCACAGGGCTCCACTAAGCTGTAGCGGTTTTAAATATCATTATCTGTCAACAGTTAGGAACTGGGGTCACATGTTTTCTGAATTGTTTTACAGTTTGAACCATTCTGTGGTTATGTGTTTGGAGAGACATTTTTTATTCCTGCCCTCCTGTCCAGGGTATACCCCAGCCTTGTGCCCTGTACTGTTTTGGATGGACTCCAGCCCTCTGTGACCCTGACCAGTATAAGCGGTTATGTTGTGAATGGATGGATGAATTTTTCTCCTGAGTTCGTCCAGCTTAGACAGAGCTTCAGTTCTCAGTGGCAGGAAGCAACATTGGCACTTGTGCACTCACAGACTTCCTGTTCCACTGTAGACTTTGTCATGACTTCCACAGTGTTTGGCTCCCCTTTTAACATCCTCTTTTAATTAATTCGGTTTTGATTATGCAAAATTCACTGCAAGGTTTATTTTAAGTATTTAAAAACTAGCGGGCATCTAAATTGAACTATGTATTTTTTGGTGTGTTTTATATTTAACTTTGTACCTCCTAAATTCTGTTTCGGTGTATTTGAATAAGTGGTTATACTGACCTGACCTGAACTGAGTTATTCTTTGGTAAGTAAAATATCAAAGGGGTCTGAACTCGTACGCGTATCAGAGTCAGGTGACCAAACCACAAAAACAAACAAGAGGAAGTCTCTATTTTTAACTCTCTAGTTGATGGAAGAAATTCTGATACAAGCCAAAATTTGTGTATGTGGCATCGTAGCGTTCAGACATTGGTTGCAACTGGTTGACATATCTGACACTGGCTTTTCTCTCGGCGTCTGGGTCTTGGCAAGATGGCACCCTCCAGCGCTGTGGCCTACCAAAGACGCTGGTGGATGGCGGCAACGGCCGTGGTGGAGAATCTGTTCTTCTCTGCCGTGCTTCTGGGCTGGGGCTCCCTGCTGATTATGCTCAAGAACGAGGGCTTGTATTCACACCTGTGCTCAGGTATGGCAAAGCCGAGCTTTTTGTAGTCTTGTACGTTTGTCTACTCAAGGTATTTCTAAAACCACACCAACTATTATTGACATGGAGAATGTCGAGGTCCAGTCTGAGGTTTTGCAGCTGGAACTAACGTCGTTATGGGTAAAAGTCAAGGTCCTTAAACGCTGTGAGCTATAATGGAGGGTTTTTTTCAACATGGGTGCCCTGTCCCCAGTGAACGAGACAACGGATGCCAATGCCACCACAGTGGAGGAATGGCTCAGCTGTGTAGAGCAGGAAGAGATGCTCAACCTGGGCTTCACCATCGGGTCTTTCCTGCTCAGTGCTGCTACCCTTCCCCTAGGGATCCTGATGGATAAGTACGGGCCCCGTCCGCTGCGTCTTCTAGGAAGGTAAGCCGAATGTGGGAGATATGCCTCAAATCAGTGAGCTACTGGGCCTAGCACACAACCATTATTCTATGCAGTCCTGGCTCTGATCCAATTCCTAGATTTTTTTTTGGGATGTCTGGTGACATTATTAAAAAGAATGTTAAGCGGCAGCCCTCAGAGATGATGAAACCAGAGTGGTGTGAAGGGTGCATTGGCAAGGACAGCTAGTCAAGTACCCCAGGGTGCATTAGAACTCGCTCTATGGTGGCAGGGAAGGAAAAGTGATGTGAATGGAGGGTAGGCAGGGAGTTCTGTTAAGTGGGACATCCATAATGCCTGGTTCATAGATACTGCAGTCCTGAATGTTCATAATTTTTGCGCCAATGCGCTGGACAAAAATGTACTTTGATGCCAGACCTGAGGTGGCGGTGTAGAGCAAAGCTGCTCGTTTATGAAGTGTGGCATACAGATTATATTAAAAAGAATTATTTTGCTAAAACTAATGATGCATTATGTACTTATAACCTGCAGGGACACACACAGGTATATGGCGTTGCAATAATGCAACCATGTAGTTTGATGCCAGACCTATGGTGGCGCTGTAGAGCAAAGCCGCTCGTACATAAGTGTGGCATATAGATTATATTAAAAATAATTCTTCTACTAAAACTAATGATGCATTATGTACTTACAGCCTGCAGGGACACACATGGCTTTGCAGTTACAAACCTGTTTTATTTTTGTTTGCCGTCATCTGGGAGTCTTTACAATCCTGAACCACGAGTTTTTTTTTTGTTATCGTTCTGATCACAGAGAACAGAAAAGGTGTTTGTATACAATCTTTGGTTCGATCTCCTTTCTGACATCTGATGATTTTCCTCTGGTACGGCCAAGGCGCGTTTGGGTCACTGAGCAAACCATCCGCGTTGGTTCAGTTTTCGAGTGGCACGCACACTCATGGGGGCCCCCCAGTGCAGTCTCTGTGCTTGCCCTCGGTGACGAAAATTACGTCAGTAATAAGCATGAATCATCATGGGCTGCATACCAAGAGAGGTGGAGAGGACCTGGCTCCCACACCCACGAGGCAACAGAGCGTCTCGCCACATGGGCTGGGGGGAGCACAGGAGGCTTATGTGTTGCGTTTCTGACATTTTTTGGGTGTGTTTATGCATGTTTAAACGCAATATCATGCTTGACTGGGCAGTGACAATGTCACATGCCTGTCATAAGTTGAGCCCCTAGTCAGATGTTTGTTTTTCACCACTGGAGAAAAAAGGTTTACCAGGAAACCTGCCGCTATGAAAGGTTATAATGCACAGGGAGTGCTTTTGTGTGCCGCACAAGTTTTACGCACAAGTTTTACATGGATACCTTTTAATGTCTGCTGAGCAGTAATTAAGAGTGATTTGTGTTGTGCAGGTGATAAATATATCGATGCTTTAAATTATGTAAAAAAAAAATTTGATAGCCGTCTTTTGTGTCTTTATGTATTTTTTGCTAAGATATTGTCCAAAAAGTGTACAGGAGTCACATTAGAAGGAGCAGCTGGTATGAAATAGCGTGTGGCTCAGTGAGTTAGGACGCTGCGACTATGGTCTCTGGCTAGTATCCCGGGGGCTGACAGCGTGATTTTAATGTTGGGCTATTCAGCAAGGCTTTTAACCCCGAGATGCTCCAGGGACTGTGTCACTCAGTTTTCTCAAAAAATGTATGTCACTTTGGATAAAAGTATCTGCTAAATTTATGTAAATAAAAAAGGATGTGTCCTGTGACCCCCAACCTCTGACCCCACAAAACAGCGGCCTGCCCTAACCAGCATTCTATCTGCGTCTTTTACTCCTTACAAACAGTGCGTGCTTTGCTGTCTCCTGCGCCCTGATCGCCATAACGGCCTACAAGCCCACAGGTGAGTCCGAGATATGAAGCGGGGAGGTTTCTGCAGACTGTGCGGGCAGATGGACCTCCACAGGACCTCTGCCACTATACAAATCTAAAAATCGATGAATGACTCAAGGAAGATTAATTTTATTAAGGTTATGATTAAGGTTATAGTCTTATATGGCAGGTTGGGGGGGGGTGGTCTTTTAATTCTGCAAAGAAATTGAGAAATGCTTTACATTAACTGCATAATGTAATTCATGCATGCATAGAGCATTCATAAACAGCATGTAAGTATACCGTAACATTTTAGCATATTTTAACAGCTTTAATATACAATAATGACAAGCATTATATGATAACAAACATTATCATTTAATATTTATCAATCCATATTAAAGCTCTTAAGGTGTGTTAGGATGTTTAAGGTATACTTCCATGCTGCTTGTGAATGCTCCATGAATGCTTTATGAAGGTGCACAGAATGTTCTACAAATGCATTATAAAGGCATTATGAAGGTGCAGTTAATGCAAAGCACTGCCAGCAAATGTTTAGAGAGAAGCCTTGTATGCATGGTCAACTGTGTATTCATGACCCAACATGCCACTATGTTAGGGCTCCCTGCTGCGTGGATCTCTGTGTTTGTGTGTTACATTGTGAATGAAATGTCAGTTGCTGTGTACAGTGTGTATATTCTAGTTTTTTTTTTTGAGAAAGATGGGTATCTTCTGTCTTTTATTATGAATTAAAGTAGCGTGCTCCTGTAGCATAGATATGTCATTGTGGCTCTGTGCTGATCTTCCCCTGCTGTCTCTCTTTCCAGACCTCTCTGCTCTCATCTTCCTTGCTCTGTCCTTCAATGGCTTCGGAGGAATCTGCCTGACCTTCACATCCCTCACGGTGAGAGACTTGTACAAACAGATTTTTTTTTTCCTGAAAGGATGGTCAGGTTCCTTGCGTTTACCATCATAAAAGCTCAGATATGTTTTCAGTTTTTGTCATAAAGTCTTTCCTGTCCCTTTCCTGTCCTAGCCTAATGTTATGATGATCATATCAAATGATAAACATCTGAAATTGTTCCTTACAAATAAGCTTGCAGGGAATGTTCCCACCAAACATGTCAAATTTATCATGAAACTTGCTTGCATATATTTTTCACGTTTGTGTCACGACCCTGAAGTGACGAATCTTTTCCATGAGGGATTAATTATGGGGGTATTTGGCATTCATGTAGGAATGACAGCTTGCATTGGCTTCTCAGCCCTGGATAGCCTTTTTGACTTTCCGTGGCTAGGATGGAATTTAAGCACGTGCTTCCCAACCAATCACAGTGCTCTGTTGCCCTCACACCCCCTCCTCAGTCCCACCCCCCAACCTCTGCTAAAAAGGCACAAGGACAAGCTCTTTGTCATGCCATGAAAATGCCCGTAAATAACCCCTGCTTTTGGCTGTTGGTTCATATGATCCACCGGGCAAACTGTCGTACATTTATATCCTCTGTGGTTTCCCAGCATCTCTAATATATCACGCATTAGGCTGCTGCCATGTTTGTTTTAGGGGCGGGGTTTTGTGAAAAATGAATAGATGTGATAGGATGAGAATATTCCAAGGGGACAGACCAGAGTTGGTCTGTATGTGAAGAGAATGGGCGAGTCTCGATGGTGGTAAACTTTAAGCTGCAAGCGGCAGCCAATCTACCAGAGTCCTACAAGCTTTTCAAAGACGTGTAAAACACCTCGCGCGAGCCTCCCAAGCCCTCACTGCCCTTCCTGTGGCCTCTCATGTGACGCATATGCCAAGACATTGTTTCCAAATAAATAATAAGTGCGGTTTGTCGTTAGGGTAGTTTGATTCTTGCGTTACTGTTATACTAAAAGGTTGTACCATTGGCTAGTTAAACATTAACTATAATTAATTTCACTTGATCTGATAAGTCGTTTTGCTATTTATACAAGTCCGGGAAGAACTTTAGGATGGAATGCAGTATTATGGGCCAGGGGGAGTTTTTTTTTTTTCGTCCCCCCCTTCACTTTACTGTAGACTGTTGGGCTGACCATGTGCTTTGACACGTCGTTGGTTAGGAGTTGGAGGCATCGATTGAATGAAGGTCTCCCAGATCTCACCCCAACTGAAGGCTTGGCACAGGTCTGTGCCAACAAGTCCCAGAAGTACAGCCGCCCAATTCCAACATTAATTGATTCTCTCTGACCGGCACAAATACTAGATATTTAAAGTGAGCTTAAACTCCACTATCAGTCGATCTCTGCAAAGGGTCGTCTTCAGTCATGCCTGTATTTTCAGCCAGCCAAGAAACACACCAAAGAGTGGATGTAGTGACCCCTGAAGGACAAGGGGAAGGAGGCGACCATGTTCTGTGGCAGCATTTAGGGAGGAAGCGCTGGGGTGGGGGCGGTCGTAAATGCCGCAACGCGGAAGGTTGGAGCCCGGGATCAGTTCAGTGAATTTTCCGTAGGGGATGCTGGCTGCCAGGGGATTGTGCCGAGGCGGTGTGTGTTTGCTGTGCCCGCAGCAGTGGTGGTGACATGCCAGGGCCGCACTGACCTGAGCTCCCCCTGTCCTCGTGACACACACCATAAACACGAGCTGGGAATAGGGCCAGAAGGAACGCTGCCTTTTAAAGGCACACAGTGCTGGCAGTGAGGGAACGAGAATGCTTTGAAAGACTGCATAGAGTTTTTAATCATGCTACAGCCTAGAATGAAAGTGGATTTCATTGGGATTTTACATATAGGCCACAGGGTTAAGTTATAAAACAAATATCCTAAGCCTGAAGATTTCATGGAACAGCATTAAATGTCACTAGAAAATGGGAAGAATATGGTACAAATCTGGGAAGAGGAGGTTGTCAACTTAGTCACAGACTGAGTAAAGAGAGCGTCCATCAGTGTAGCAATGAAGAGGCCTACAGTAACTGGCAGAACTGCAAAGATCCACACATCAGGTGGAAAAATCTGTCCACGTGACAGTTATGAGTTGAACGCTTCACAAAGCTGGGCTTTATGGAAGGGTGGGGAGAAGAAAGTCGCTGCTGAAAGCAAGCCATAAAAAGTCCTGCTGGGAATTTACCAGATGCCATATGGGAGAGACGGTAAACATGTGGAAGAAGGTACTCTAGTCAGACGAGACCTAAATTGAACTTTTTGGCCCTGGAGCAAAATGCTATGTGTGGCAAAGAGACACTGCACATTACCCTGTGCTGCCATCCCCGCAGAGAAACCCAGCGGGGACAACATCAGGCTATGGGGAAGCTTTTCATTAGCGGGTTCTGGGTAACTGGTGAGGATGAAGACAAGATGGATGGAGGCGAATACAAGATGATTCTTGAAGAAAACCAGCTTTAGTCTGCGTGAGGCTTGAGACCAGGGTGGAGGTTTACCTTTCAGCAGGACAATGACCCTAACCCTATAACCAGAGCTACACTGCAGTTACTTAAGTCAAGGAATGCTAATGTCTTCGAATGGCCCACTCGAAGTCCAGTCTTTAATCGAACCAACAAATCTGTAGCAAGACTTGAAAGTTACTGTCCACAAATGGTCTCCATCCATCTGGCTGAGCCTGAGGTAGTTTGCCAAGAAAATTGGCAAAAATTGCAGTCTCCAGATGTGCAAAGCTGGTAGAGACATCCCCCAAAAGACTTGCTGCTGTAACTGCAACAAAATCTGGTTCCACCAAGTATTGACTCGTGGGGGTGAATACTTGTGCATGCAAAAGATGTCTGCCTTTTTTAATCTCAGTTAAGTGAGCCGTAGCCCATGGAGTGGCTCGGTGGACTAAGTCACCGTGCCCCTGATCAGAAGGCAGGTGGTTCGAGCCTCAGCAGAACAGTCACATGTCTGTGGGCCCTTGAGCAATGCCCTTATGCCAGCTACAGGAGTGCCCCATGTTAACTGACCCTGAGCTGTGACCCCTAAACTATGGAGAGCAAGGTGGGGTAGGCAAAGAGAAGAATTCCAATGTACCAGTCCTTGTACTTGTGCAAATGATAAATAAAGGATTTATCTTTGTTGTTGGTGTTTGAAAACCCATATTCATTCGAGGCTGTAATATGACAATGTGGAAAAGCTACCGGAGGGTTATAAGCTGACTCCACTTATCCAGTGCAGGGCAGTGATGAGTCAGGAGCCTATCGGAGGAAGCGCGGGGTACCTGGCAGGGGACATCCTGGGCTGGATGCCACAGAGAAAGCAGCTTGCGTGTTTAGAAGGACGTAATACTGTATTTACATTAACTTGTCGAGATAATACCTGGTTGAGGAATCCTGTGCAATTTAACACGCGTAAATGAGGCTTGGATTCTAGGAAACATCAGGAGCAGGCAAGTAGCCCCGATCCAGACTCACTTGGTATCTACACTGTGTCAGCTGCCTTCACTATAGCGTGAGGCGAGGAGGGGTTCACTCGGCAACTGCCATGTGCGGGAGGGAGCCGGAAGGACATCCCACAATCGACACGCGGAAATAGGATAAATAAGGAAGCTTGTCTGGTTGAGAGAAACGCAGGGGGCAGGGTGTGGTAACCGATTCATTATCTAAACCAGGTCTCACTACATTTTTCTAGACAGGCTGGCACTTACGAATTGAACATTTATGTGGCATTAAGGAATAGGGGAGGTCCTTGTGTCTAAGGAACACGATCAGCACTAAAGATATGCAAAACCCAAGGACAGCTGAAGAATTACACAAAATGAAACAAAAACTCTTTGTCTTTATATATATGGGTCCTTTTAAAATAGTTTTGCTTTTGTTTTTGTTGTAGGGAAATAACTTGATTGACGTATGCATAAGAATTGCCCTCCATTTAGGCAGAGGGCAGGGTTTTGTGTATAATTGTGACTGAGACACCAGAAGACGTTGAAGGTGATATAGTGAAGGAGGCGTGCTACAGTTCCCATTAACAGCCTGTCGTTATCTCATGTGAAATGGCATTCCATAATGCTGGCCCTTCCTGTTTTTATGCGGTTATTGCCCCCTATTGGTGATGTAGTGTCACTGCATCCAAGTCATAAATGGAAAGTGGGGACAAATTCAGTAGAAATATTGCAGATTTTTTGGTTTTAGAACAAAAATCATTGCATTATTTGTTTACAGATATATACATAATCATATTAGAAATAACCAGTAGTTTTAAGTAAAACATTGATTTCATGTAGTGATAAATTGAAACCCACATTACAGTTCTGAAGGAGCTGTTCCGAGTTAAAAAGTTAATTGACAAGCAGTTTCATTGTGTGCTTTGTAATTAGTAACACCTTTGCAATAACACAAAACGCCAAACATTTGTGTTTAGTGTCCCTTTGGGAGCCGATGACTACAATCGCAATTAATAGCAAAACGACAAAAACAGGACTGAATGAGTCAGTCAAAACAATTATGAAATTTAATAAAAAAGAAAATGTCTGTGCAGAAGATATGTGCAGAGATGTTAAACATTGCTTGTCAGGGGGCTTTTGTTATAAAACCATTAAATTTGCAACACAATCTTTGGCGGCAACCAAGAAAGAAAGACTGCGGCTTGGGGTCGGTGGGGACGAGGAACCCAGAACATTCTGCTCTCAGCATGGGCCATTAGGGCAGGAATGCCTCCCTTCTGGGCTTACGAGAAAAGAAGCAGATGTTTATTATATACTGTGGGCCAACAGGGATTCTGTTGGGTACAGGAAACCATCATGGCTACTTGACTCACCGTCCTGGGGAGCACAGGTGGTGCCCTCAGGCTCTCCACATTCCACATGACAATCAGGCACAGTCGGCATAAAGAAGCTTTTAAAAATCTAATTAAGGCATTGACATTTGTTCAAGCTTAATATGACCAGTTTAATCCTGCTCTGTGCTTGCCACGGTATTCAGAGAGCCAAGCTTGCCAGTTAGCTGCAGATTCCTCTTTTGTTTGTTCTTCGGTAACTATTCAGCGCTAATAATTAAAAGTTAATTAATGATAGTTCTGGTTAAACAGGAATGTGCGAATGTGTCATGGGTATAGCCGTGGACTACACTGAGGGTAGTTAAATAGGGTGGTGCATTATATGATGCAAGTCTTTTGAACTTGGTCGTTATACCTCCTTTTTCTCTCTCTCTCTCACTTTCAGTTGCCAATAATGTTTGGTAGCCTGAGTTCCACCATCATGTCTCTCATGATCGGCTCCTACGCCTCCTCAGCGGTCACCTTCCCAGGAGTCAAGGTACCGTTGAGGGCCACAGCTAACCCATGCTGGTGGGGCTTAAATGGGATCCATAAACAACTAAAATATGGATGCAGGCTCCCCAAGGCTCATACAGTATCTCTGTAGGCGAAGTGGAGCTTCGATATGGAAAATAGATCCGTGTCTCTGTCGTAATGCACCCTCTCCCCTATGCCCTCTGTTGCGTTTTAGCTGATTTACAATGCCGGCATGTCTTTCCGGGCGATCATGTGGGTCTGGTCAGCCATGGCCTGCCTGGTTTTCCTGAACTGCTTCCTGAACTGGCCAGCGGAGGCCTTCTATACCCCCGAGGAGTTTAGGTATGTGGTGAAGCATGCCAGCTGTTGTAACTCGCCTTTTCCCAGTTTCTCTTCTCCGTGACCGTAGTGAGAGGGCAGCTGATAGAACGAGCTTGGCTGTCACTATACCAAGGTTCATGCTGCATGTGCCACTCTCCACTTGTAACAGGAGGAAGACTGCGAGTGCAGGAGAATCTCAGGAAGAGAATGTCTACAGAGAAGTTCCCACAGGGGACCTGACCCTAAGTGAGGGTAACCAGGAAGTGGGCCAACTCTCAAAGAAGCTTCCAGAAGACAACACCAACCCACAAAGTGAGTCTTCATCTCAGAATGGAGACAGATGCCATATGTGTTTGACCTTTTCTGCAATCGTTTTGGGTATTATAAGACGTTTTAAGTGTTAAATATTTATGAGGCAAAAAAAATTAACTTTATTAGTATATTTGGAGAACATTTACACAATGTTTCAAACAGACTTCCTCTCACAATCAGAAGAGCTGATAGAAACATCCCTCAAAAGGTTTGCTGCTGTAATTGCAGAAAATTTGGTTCCACCAAGTATTGACTCTACTGAGAGCCCTGGCTTTGAGTAATATGAAACTTCTCAAAAAGCTATGTGGCATAGTGACTCGCTCCACAAGTACACATCCAACAGTTTCAGCACGGTGACAGATGATTTTGTAACCATGACCCAATATGATTAATTCAACAGCAATGTGACTACATTACACCTGTACAGTTCACTGCAGATGGAGGTAACACAGAGGACACAATTCCAGAACTGCTTCCATATTCCATAGCCTTTTAACATAGTTAGCAGAAGTTGTAGAGCCATTAGAAAGAATCAAGCCACATCCATATAGACTGCAGTAGTAGTACTAATGTGTTGGTAGAGGTGGGTAGTTCAGGTTCAGAAAGTAAAAATCCAGACCAGGATTTTGCTTCAACCAACCAGTTGAGTACGCTGTGACTCTTCATGCTCAACTGGTTGGTTGAAACAAAAGCATGGTCTGGATTTTTACTTTCTGTACTGGAACTATCCACTTCTGTGTGTTGGGAATGTGAACATTCTTCTAGGAAGAACCATACTAATAGTATAATATATCCAGTAGTACTAACATCCATCCCATGCCATACTAACCCCCCCCCACCCCACTGGCTCCCATCACAGAGGCAAGCTGACACCCTCATTCTCTCTAAGCCTCAGGCACAGTGCCCTTTCGCAGCTCAGTGTGCTCGGCCATTTTCTTGTGGAGCCTCCTCACCATGGGCATGACCCAGCTGAGGATCATCTTCTACATGGGTGCCATGAACAAGATGCTGGAGTTCCTGGTCACCCACGGCAACCCGCACCGTAAGCAAATTAATCTTCCTGCTCAGGAGTGTATACAGGGGCAGGGCCCCAGAGGCACTGGCCCCACCTGAAAGCTGATTGGCCCCCAGAGTGCCCCCCGTCACTCACTGATTCAAAACACATCAATAGCTAATGATAAGGTTGGCCCCTCTGTTGGAATTATGGCCCCTTTTTTGCCCCCACCTTAAAAAAAAATCATAGAATTGCCCCATCACTGGTCCCTCATTTTCTGAATGACTCGGGGGATGTCTTATCTGTACTTCCATTCTAATGCCTCGTTGTCTTGCATTATCTTTCAGCCTCTGGGGAACTGGCAATTGAAGCTAATAAAAAAGGTTAGTAAACGATGTATTTGCTGTCATTTTCCTCCAAATGAGCTGCAGTTTGTAGATTTGGGCCTTTTATATTTTTAAGGATATATTCCTTTGTATGGTGAGGTGGTGTTGATAAAGGGTCTTTAGTCTGGGGTCCATGGGGTCTGCTGGCTGTGCTGTGTTTCTGTTTGGGGGCCCCTGATTTGGAGATGGTCATTAACCCCTGGTGTAGATTGCCAGTTGCATGCTGATTGCACCAGTGTCTTTGACAGTGGACCACTACGCCTCCATCTTCGGCACCCTGCAACTGCTATGCTTGGTGACGTGCCCCCTCATCGGCTACATCATGGACTGGAAGATGAAGGAGTGTGAGCAAGACAGCAACTTCCAGGACAACGGGCAGAAAAGGTCCGAGGGCATGAGGGGATGGGCAGACAGGGGTGGGATGGCAGGAATGATGTGTAAACAAGCCACACAGAGAGTGGCAGTGACTCGCAAAGATGACAAAAAAAAAAACAAAAAAAAAAAACAAACATGCTGCTGTTTGTCCCTACCGGTTGAGTAGGTCTATGTATTCACTAACAATAGACTTCCTGCCCCTACTAGGAGAGACCCGAAGCTCCAGAAGCTCACCAATACTATCAGAGCCTTTACCTTTACTAACCTGCTGCTGTTCACCTTTGGCATCACCTGCCTGATAGACAACATGGCTGTACAGGTAAGGGCAGGAAACATGGCCGTGGTCGACTCATCGTGGTCTAAACACCTGTCGAGATGTAGAAACCGATCTGGCCTGTTAAGCTCCACCCTCACATGAAGTATGTGCCGATGGTGATGGAGATAAAGGCTCACCTTGTCTTTTAGGTCATCACATTCATCTTGCACACTATGGTTCGAGGGTTCATCCATTCTTGCTGCGGGGGCATGTACGCGGCAGTGTGAGTAACATGACGAGCACATTCATTCCGGGTTCCTGCTCTAGCTAAATAGACTGGCACTGACTGATGCTCATCTGACTTGTTTTGTGCAGATATCCCTCCAATCACTTTGGCACCCTGACGGGGTTGCAGTCAATGATCAGCGCAGTCTTCGCCTTGCTACAGCAGCCACTCTTTATTGCAATGGTGGGACCGCTCAAGGGAGACCCCTACTGGGTGAGGCCTGAGAAAAATGCTGATGTCCATCCTGTGTTTCCCAACCTGGTCCTTGGGGACTCCAAGACAGTCCACGTTTTTGCCAGGAGCTGGGAAGGAGCAAACATTTGGACTGTCTGGGGGTCCCAGATGACTGGGTTAGGAAGCGGTGCCCTATTATACGCACACTTAACACATGGACACTCAATGACTGACCGACCTCTCTCCACAGATCAACATGGGACTTCTCCTTTTTTCACTGGCTGGGTTCTTGTTGCCCGGATACCTGCTCTATTACCGTAGACACCTCAGCCAACAGAAGGCAAAGCTAGGGGTGGAGGCGGCCAAAGATCTGACCCATGAAGAAAACAACGGCACCAAACACCACAGCAACGGGCACCTTCTTCAGGAAGCTTAGGATTTAAAATCCGTCCATCCATTTTCCATTACCGCTTGTCCTCTGCATGGTCTCGGGGGTCCAGAGCTTATCCCAGAAGTTACGGGTGCAAGACGGGGAATAAGCCAGAACGGGGTGCCAGGCAGATTGAAAATTTCAACATGAAAGTCGTTCATTTTAAAGTAGGATTTCAAGGCTAATTTTTAATGCGATACCATAGTTTTTTAAATAACTTTATTGCTATTGCGTGTATGTCATCGTTGTGTGTGTGAGTAATAGCATTTTTAGTGACTTGAGCTGTTGGATTTCAGAAAAATAGACTTGAAGTTAGTTTTAGCGTGTGTGTTTTATGAGTGTAGCATGTGAAAATGTTTTTAATTTAGTCTACATTAGAAGAGAAATTCAAGTTTTGTAAGGTCGATAACACAAAACACATTCACAAAAACCACATGCTTGTTTTGTTATATGTATATTACATTATATACATACTATATAATATATTATATATGATATACATTTATATACCGTGTGTGTGTATAATATATCTTTAATTATATATTATGTGTGTGTGTGCGTGCTTGTAAACTACAGGTACAATGGTGGATTTTTCCAAAGAGAAAACGTTGTTTCATAATTCATAATATACATACACACACACAAGCACACATATCAAAGGTGGCTTAAATTATGAAACATCCACTATTGTACTATTGTACAATGCATTATCATCTTACCACCTTGATAGACTGGACACCACAGTCCATTTTAAGATTGAGGAGAATTTAGTGACATTAAAATTCATCATTTAGTATTTGTATGGTTTGTAGGGTGAATCACACAATCAAATGACATTCAAAACTTCTAAGAAACACCTTATTGTTTCCCTGGAATGCAGTATATAAATACCTCACAGAGAACACCGAGTCGTCCACAAAAGGTGATATACTAGAGAAGCTGATTGAAAGATTTTCAGCACATCGGTCCATTTTTCAGTTAGCACCATTTCAGCCACTGTCATAAATGTATAAGTGAGACTGTCCGGTAAACACTCTCAATATTAACTGCCTCATTATTCTGTGGTACAACCAGTTTTCTTTTAGTCTGCTGTTGCCAGGATTTTTCCATTTTAAAATTGTTAATGCAGTTTTGCATAAATATCTTTCAAGCTGTATGTCTTTTCTTCAAAAGGGAACTTTTTGTATTTGGAGGTATATTGACTGATATTACCAATGTTTTTTTTTTTTATCATGGTCAATCTATTCCATGACATGCTGGACAAAAAATAGCCTAGGAGGTACCTTTATGGTGTTGTAGTTGTTGTGGGCATTCCAGACATTCATTTGCCAAATTATTTAAGCAGTTTATTTATGATTGGTAGTATAATAACATGTTTGCTGTCTTTGAATTGCTTTTTTAATTGTCCAGTATTGCAACATTATATACAGATATTGAAATGTGTGCTGTTAGTAGTTTGCCAACACCTCACTGTAAAGTTAACATTTTGCAAACAAAAAAAACTGCAAATACAGAAATGTAACTATTGCAAACAAAGTGCCTCTAAATGTTTTTAAAAAATGCAATTCCTCACTTGTTGGGGGGTAGGACCCCAGTTAGCCAGAGCATTATTTTCCAAAGGGCAGTATCTGCCCATCATGTACTTCCTGGAAAGCTTGAATTTTGCGGCCTGTGATCTTGTAATACGGTCATTCTGCCTTTCAGATGTACAGCGATATTTGCTAAAAATGTAAAGCTGGGGTGGCGGGAGGGGTGTTCCTCTTCATCCCACTCACTGAATGGATGGGAGTCATATTTTAGCTTAGCCGATGTTTTTATCTAAAAAGACATCTGCAGTTCCCATTTATGTGTCTTCATATTTTACTGCTAAACAGTTTAAGTGCCTTCATCAAAATCAGAACAGGGTGGTTTGATCAGCCACCTTTAGCTAACAAGTCCCTGACTTTGACCACTGCACAACCTTTCATTGCTAGATTCTCCTGACATAGCCTGTGACCTGTTACTTTTATCTATTCTTGTATTCTTTATTTTTTGAACTGCTTTTTCTGAGGATCCATCTGATGTCAGTTTGAGACAAATACATATTTTTGAAAATGAATCTCGTGTCCATGAATTTGTCACAAGCATTACAAATCAATCTGCATACCAATCTAGTTTTGTTACAGCAGGTGTGCCACAGATTTAATGAAATCCCTGTGTTGAGGTATATATCTATCTAGATTTTAGCTGCTCAATCAATCTCACAGGGCTTCGGATATGAGTTTATTCACACACACACACACACACACACCAGTGTTATTATAGTTTTCAAATTTACATCAGTTATCATTTTTATTTAGTTTTCAGTTTGTTTCTTTTAAGAATGTACTAATAGTTTGTCGTTTTTATTTTCTAAATATTTCCAGTTTTAGTTAATTAGTTTCTCATATTAATTTTAGTGTTCAAGTACCAGGTTTTGATACCACACTGGAAGTGATTTACATGCTTTCACCCTGCACATGGAATCGCCAAGTGTGAAGCAGTTTGGTTTTTGCATCAAAATTCCCCTCTTTCCTGTAACACCATGTTTTTATAGCTACAAAGGACCTGGTTTACTGATGCTGCCATTCCCTGATTACAATATGTACACATTTGATAGGATTTGGCACTTTTGTAGAACGTAAAGACTACCTGGGTGTCCCCCAGTAAAAACCCCTCAGGAAGTAGTGGTTAGAGTTACTGGCTTCCTGTAGCTGCCCGCATCAGACTCAAAACACTGATGCTCGCCTACAAAGCCAAAAACAGACCAGCACCCTCCTACCTAAAAGCACTTATCACACCCCACACTGTACCCGCTCTCTCCGATCCACTAGCACTGCTCAACTGGTCCCACCATCTCTCGAGGCGCAAGGAAGACATGCATCTATATTCTTCTCTGTTTTGGCACCTATGTGGTGGAATGAACTTCCCCTAGATGTCCGAACAGCAGTCATTAGGTGTCTTCAAACGCAGACTTAAAACCTACCTCTTTCGGAAGTACTTGGATTGGTAAGTACTTGTATTACTTGCCAACAGAGGTTTTAGAGTGACAGTATTCTTAGCCCGGGTTCTGTTGAACCAGTATCATAATTTATTCACTGAGACTTCTAAGCACTTACATAAGTCGCTCTGGTTAAAAGAATGCTGAAACAAGGTTTAATTCACCAATTTCAAAAACTCTCAAAATACCTAACTCAATAGTATTTCACTCAACCGTGAATGTGTGAAAGATTCTAACAGTAATTTGCAATGCCAACAGTCCAGTTTTAACCTTGAAAATAGATTTAGGAATAGTAACTAATAAGTATAATTGCTAAACATGAATCCAACGGCAAACCATTAATCAAAGCTTATTAACTCAGTTTCCATTTCTCAGTAATTAATATTTTAACAAAAGAATAGCCTAGAAGAGTCCTTTTTCATTTACGTAAACCACTGCACAGCACCTACGTGTGTCTGTGAGACGGTAACAAAGGAGAAAATGTGCAGCTCAATGGATAAAACTTAATATATCCTCTGTTTTTTTTTACAATTATTTTGGAATCTTAAAGAATCGTTTACCTGTGTCGCGAACGCTGTTACTCCATCTGAAAACGGTACACCCAACTTTGACTGACACGGAAAAACAGTACTAACAAAAACCTCGACCAGAGGAGAAATGCACCAAGATGGCGGAGGGAGGTCCTTGCTTCCTGTGGGCGGGATAGCGCGCCGAAAACTGAATCTCACAACCACAGCGCAAATCGAGGCGGTGAAAACCAAAACGAAGAGCCGATTTTTACGTGCATTTCAATTTAGTTTTTATTCCTGTGGCATTGTTCATTGTAGTTTTTATTTAGTTTTCTTTTTTTTAATCTATTGTTTTAATTTTATTTCAGTTAACGAAATTATTTTTTCACTCCACAACTAGTTTTATTTTTAGTCTTCGTTTTCGTTAGCTATGATAACCCTGATACACACTTTCTTTTTCTTTTTTGAATGACCATTTAGCCAATGCAGGGACCATATAAGCCCAGATGATCTTTCCTGTACTCTCAGATACTGCCATGGTTATCCCATTTTTTTACTTTCCTGCACTTGGGTGCACTTGCTACACTTCCACAGTACAACCACATGTCCTTGAATTATGGGAAGAGACCATGCAAGACTGATCCTTTACTTTCCATTTACAAAAGTACAGGTACATTGGAATGCCTCTTTTCGCATACCCCATGTTGCTGTCCTTTGACATGGGATCAGGCCATTTATCCTGCACCCCGTAGTATTTCAGGGGGTTATGGACCTTGCTCAAGTCAGCATGTAAGTATTCTGTGGAGGCCAGGGCTCTAACAGGCGAGCTTCTGATCACAGACACACAGAGCCCCAATGAGTCACACACTGCCCCCCGCCCCCCCCCCCCCCCCCCGCCCACAAAGCGGTAAAGCTGCACTTTAGTCTTCTTACAGTACAGTGTTGACCATAGTTCGGCATACTGTGTGTATTTCTGTCTCTGGATGGGGTCAGGGTGCAGTAGGATGTTTTGGGGTGGGAGGGAATGCACATATGAGGTCAGACAGAAATCTGGAAACTGTTGTGAAAGGATATGAGTGTCTGACATCTCATTTATGACCCATGGTGGAGCATCGAGGTGTAAGTGTTGCTCAAACCTCACCCCTTGGCTCACATCCCTCTGCATGACTGTCCCTTGCGTTCAGCTTAGCTCTGTGATGTAGAGAGGAGGGTCTTAGCGGCAGAGATGAACTGAGTTCATTTTTTTGGAAATGGGGCTGCGTGCAGGTGCTGGTGGGCCATTAGCCAGCATCCATGACCTCCTACCCAGCTGCAGCTGGTTTCTGATCAGTGGGGCACCAATCCATTCGACACCATGTGCGCACTACACATCGCGGTCTGTGATGTGTGGGCAAAACACGGCATTTCTGTAAGATTAGCTTGTAGCTGTCGCCAGTCACATTATTTCCTGCACCAAAATGTTACTATTATTGCTCTTCATAAATGGTTATATCAGCATGGCTGCTGCTTGCCAGTTAAGCATGACCCCCCCCCCCAAAAAAATAAGTTAGGGTATTAGAAGAATGAGCTAAGAGGGAAAGTCTTTCCAAAAGGAAACCAGCAGCAAATGGGTGATCATATTCTCACGCACACACACCCTTGGACAGATGGGGATGATCAGGCTGAGCATTTGTGGACCGTAGACGTCATCCAAACATGGAAACGAGTCCTGTTTTGTCACGCCGAGCTTGGTGTCTCGGGAGAGGGAGATGAACCTCGCGAGACTATTGGCCTAAGGTTCCTGGCGTTCAGTTTTGGCAGCTCAGGGTGATATTCAAGGTATTTGAAGCAGCTGTGATGAGCAGGAGTCATTTTGTTCAGTGAGTGGGTGAGTCCTGACACAGGTGGGCAGTTTGAACGGGACAGCCTGCAGGCTTTGGAAAGTGCTCGACACCTTCTCAGGCCCCCTTTACAAGCCTTTTAACGTCAATAAAACGTTAGCACGTGTGACTTTCTCCCTTGGAACCTGCTTAATAACTTCCTGTTGTCCACCGTCCCATTTGATGCAGTTCTTTTGACAGGACCTCCAGGATGGCTCCACACAACAGTAGGGGGGGTGGGGGGGCTTTGAGGTTATGAGCCTTTTAATAGACAATGGGTCCCTCTGAGAGGGCCTCTGTAGGCTGATCCTCACCCTGAACTCTAGAAGTCTTACAGGACCTGCGAGGGGAGCTGGACGTCTGACGAATTTCAAGTGTGTGCATATGGTCACACGGTCTGCTGTGTTGCTGTACTTTTTTGCAGGTTCTTAATCTTGTCCCCTTGGCTCTTAAAATGAGCAGATACCTCCCCCCCCACCCACCCAAGGATGATGAGGCACAGTCACTGCTTTGCTTTTGGACTTCAAAGCGAGAGAGCAGTGGGAGTATCTGTCGACACTTGGAGCTGGGGGGGGGGCAGGTTTCAGAGCTCAGGGTTGTTAGTGACGTCGTTCCCTGTTGTGGGGGGCGGATCCACTTGCCTTTAATCTCCCCCCAGGGCGTGTTTTTCTTGCACTCGTTTGTTTGTGTGTGGCGAAAAGCAGGTGAGAGTTTGCCACTTCTGCGGTGGCGGCTGGATCTTCTGAGGTTTGGTTGAGCTGCTCCTCAGACCTGTCTAAGGATTATAACGGTCCTGTCCAACACATCAGGCCTGACTGAGCAACCTTTTCATTTGTGCTTCCTTAATGAAGATCTCTGTGGTGAGCATTGGCCAGCCCAGTCTGGGTTGTGCTCTTTGATGTAGGAGAGATAGTGTGGGAGTTGGTGTGGCGTGGGATGGAGCTCTAGACACTCCTGACACCAGAGCTGTTCCAAAACTTAATTAGCCACAAGGCAGGGGTGTTGGCTGACAGTTCCTGCAACCTAATTGTTGGACAAATGTACCATGATAGCTCAACCCCCCCGCCCCAACACCATCTCCTATGTCAGATGCCCTCTGGGTCGAGGCGCTTCAAAGCTGGTTACAGAATGGCCGTTTGTGGTCATCTGTTTTTGATGTGGTGTGACTTAGGACCAAAGCTGACTGAATTTTGCTTCCAAACCCCTTCAGAGATGAAACGCCACCTCGTAGCTGTGTGGCCAGGGTAGACTGACAATTGTTTCTGATATGCTTACAGTCCAGTCACCAAACTGCATATCCTTTTACTGCAATGCCAAAAATGACAGGCTGCTTTTTTCCGTAATTTAGTAAACGTGTAGGTCCTGTAAAATCTCTGAGTTGTAACTGACCGGTATCTCTCACGTTACAGGAAATCGGCATCAGTGGAATTTCTTTCTCTCTTCTTGTGCAGGAGCTTGTGGTCACGACACGTTCTGAGTGTCTTGTGGTTAATGGTGAAGCCCCGCGTGGCTTGACCTTTTTTGCCCTCTGTTTTCTCTTCATCCTGGATCATTCCTGGGATCCTCATTTGTCCTGAGATGGTTTCTGCATGATCACAAACAGGAGCTGGAACCCAGGAATTTGTAAGCGTAAAAGTTCAAGAAAATGGTGGCAGGAAGGTCGAGATTGGAATTCCTCCAATTGACTTGATCGGTTTTCATTTAATCTACTTATGCGTATTGGATGTCCAGTATTGTGAAACTCTGAGCGTGGTGTGTGGGAATGTGGGTCCTGCTCCTGCTGGAATTCAGCCTCTGGCTCCTAGCAGGCATGAGCGGTTAGTGCACGTCTGACCCCGCCAGTTCCAGCCTGAGTTCGCCCATGTGACCCCGGTATGATATACATGTCCTTTTTGGTATTTAATTTTTGCATTTCTTTGCATTTCCACCAATCTACCCCCCCAGCCCCCCGCAAGGCCTTGACAGTGCCTGATTCATGCCCGGCTGGCCCCTGGCCCCCTCGTACCCACGTCGTGTTTGTGCGAGTGACTCAGGCCGCTATAAATATTCTCCCGCTTCTTCCGCTCAGGGAGGCTGGAATAACACTGTTCTGTTTGGGCGACTGGTGGCAGGAGAGTGTGGCTCCCGTGTCGGGGTCTGTGGGGGTGCTGGGCTGGTTCAGAGTGGAGCGTGGAGCTGCTTATGTTTAAAATATGGGTAAAGGTTACGACTGTGGAGGGGGGGGGGGTACATGGGTCCAATTCTCGCCCTTCTCCCCCCACAATCACTTGGCACAATGAAAGGCTTCCTCCTCAGGGTATGTGGGCCAGGATTCAGAGCTCTGGCTGTCTGTCTGTCTTTGTGCTGGTGCCGTAGGCTCAGGGGATGGTGCTTATTCTGGGTCATTTTTTAGGGACTTCGAAGGAGGCTGGGTGGGGCGGGGGGTGCCCCTCCTTACCTGTCTGGCTTTTTTTCCTGCCTGTAGGTCCTTCACCTGCTGAGCTCTTGTCACGTGGAGGCACACAGGAGCCATTCAGGGGCCAGGTGGGGGGGTGACAGTGTTGTCATCGCCCTCCGACCGCGACTGTGGCTGGCCACCAGGTATGCGCTGCACACGCAACCCCCCCCCCCCCCTCAATGGTTCTCTCTTTGTCCGACTTGGGCGGGCCCTGCTTTCATCTACCTCACCCTCCCTGCATGTAAAAGCAGCCTCTTAGAACAGTATAGGGACCCCCCCGCCCGCCCCCATAAACACCCGTCCTTTCATCTTACTCCATCTGTGTTGCAGGGTGTGTTTCCGGTTGGGGGGGGGGGGGGGGGGGGGGGGGGGCGCTGCTCCCCCGAGGG